>CM055206.1:4367543-4590043 GCA_029224185.1 Karalla daura
TACATCCTGTCTGTCGGCCACACTAATTGTGCTCTCTCTCTCTCTCTCCCCAGAGCCCCCGCACCCCATTGCCCCACCCCAGCTCCTGGGCGTCGGCCCGACCTATCTCCTGATCCAGCTCAACGCCAACTCCATATTTGGAGACGGGCCGATCATACTCAAAGAGGTATGCCCCGCACGAGTCAGGTGGTAACGTGTGCGAAGCCGCTGTGAATCGGGCCATCGAAGCAGGGGCTGGGAACGTGAGATGAAGTTCCTGTAACTTTCCTCCAAAGATTCAGGAACTGCGGAAAGCCCCTGCTGGCGCCGGAGCTCACAGGTCTCGCAGAAATGCCTGAAATCTTTGGCGAATCTGTGACTCCGTTCACTGGCTATAAATCACCGACATAATGAGCAACGAGCGGCAGCAAAACAAAATGCGCTCTAATGCGCTGATGAGACCAGATTAGAGTATTACTACACAGAGGGAGCGTCTGTCCATTAGGCTCTCAGGCTTTTTCTCTCCCAAGCACAAATTAGTGCGTTTTGTGGCCATCGTCTACCCGACAAAGAGAGTGTCCTCTCTCTGACACATTATCAACCTTTACGCCGGGTGGCTTTTGAACAGGAGAGCCGGAACGTGTGGCAGGTTTTTAAGCGCGAATGTGTTTTCTCCCGAAACGCGGTTTCCCGGTTCGGAACCTGGCATTTCCACCGATCTCAAGTGAACGCTTGTCTTCGTCCCCTTTAGGTCGAGTACCGCATGACGTCAGGCAGCTGGACGGAGACCCACGCCGTGAACTCGCCCAACTACAAGCTGTGGCACCTGGACCCGGACACCGAGTATGAGATCAGGGTGCTGCTGACCCGGCCGGGCGAGGGAGGGACGGGCAAGCCCGGGCCGGCGCTCATCACCCGCACCAAGTGTGCAGGTAGGACCTCAGAAATTCACATCGAGGAGACGCATTCCCTCACGTGTCTTATCAGAATGAATGCCGATCATGCCTGTCCGCCTTAAAATGCGATCAGAAGAAGGCGGGTAACTGGGCTCGAGTGGAGTCTGCTTGTGCACGCGGCTCTCCCCGGCTGTCTGATTGCCTATCGATCTGTCCATCTTCTGTTGTTCTTTTTTGTCTTGGTATCTATATTTTAGTCGGTGGATGAAATTTGTACCACAAGCTGGCAGGCCGAGGCGCGGGCATGAGGAATAGATTGGAGGGGAGAGAAAAAAGGGAAAAGAAGCAGGGGAGAGCCCGGGCCAGTCCGCGGTTGCTCAGTGATCTGAGAGAAAGAGTGATTAAAATACCCGAGGCCCTCTCCACCTGTCTCGCTCCTTCTTTCATCCTACTTTTTCCTTTCGTTCTCTCAGCCCATTCCGCTCCAGCCTCTTCTTCCAGCGCTCCTCCCTCCTCACATACGAGACTTATTCCGAAAAGCTGCGAGGCTGTGCAAAAGCGACTCGCTCACCCCTTTTCACATGCGCTCGGCGCTACAGCAAACACCGAGCGTCGGCCTTGTAGATTTTTCTAAGTATCATTTCGCACATAACGCATTTGAAACCAGTCACGACGAGACAAACAGAAGATGCAGACAGGTAAACAGGCAAATGGACTGTTTTTCTAGTCTCCGTGACCTCTTAAAGTGCTTTTAGTAGAGGCTTTCCCTCACACGCTGAACTAGTAGTTTTAACCATTGGCACACAGCTTCTCACCGATGACTCAGCAGTGCGACAGCCTGTGTTGAGAAACACACGAGGCACAGTTCACGCACGCTCTGTTTTTGTTTACGTTCTGACTTTTATGGAATTGCGGCTTTATCTCCCATTTCTGCCTCTCTGTATCCGTCTCTCTCCTCTGTTTCTTGTCACACACACACACACCCATTGTACTCCCTGCCTCGCTCTCCCCCTCTCTCTTTCTCTTTCCCCATCTCTTTCGCTCTCTGTGGATCAATAGACGGAGGGCAGAAACACTGTCTGACATTTGTAGAAATAAACGACTGAAATATAAACACAGCTAGCCTGGGGGAGGGAGACGGCGCGGGCGAGAGGAGGGCTTGATATGAGAGGGGAAGAGACAGAGAGCGAGGCGGCGGGCTTGAATGAGAAGCAGAATAAAGGGGCGATGGAGAGATGATGAAAAACAATAAGGCTGGAAAAGAAAGAGAGCAAGAGATCGGCGGGAGGGGAGGGCAGAGCACGAGAGGCGCGAGAATGATGAAACTGGAGAATGAAAATGAAAGAGAGATGAAAACTCATAACCACGGGGCCTGACTGATGTCTTGCAACCTGTGTGCGTATGTGTGAATGAATCTGTGCGTGTGTGTGTGTGTGTGTGTGTGCGGCCGAGTGCGTGTGTTTACTGACAGAGAGGAAGCCGTAGACGTGTTCGGGCGACTCGTGTACTGAACAGCTTCCTGTTAGACAGGAAGAGGAAATTAATCTCCTCGTCCTCACTCACGTTGGAATCAAGCACAATGAATCATTGTAGTCCCCCCCACCCCCCACCCATAATGTCAGCACGCTGATGAATTCAGAGCCTTCACAACCATTCGCTCTGTGGATGCGAAACATGGCGTGTCGGCGCATCAGGAGGACGCGGGGATGAGGCTTTCCACCGTAATGCACTTTGGATGCCAGAGCTGCGGCAAATATCCCGCCGAAAGGAGTTCTCCGGCGTGTGAGAAGTTTCAAAACTGGATTTGAGAAGTGAGTCCGAGCACACTGCGGGATGCGGCGAAGCTATTCCTCTAAAGTTTCATTTCTCCGAGCAATGCGGAAAAGCAGAAAAAAAAAGCCCACAAATGGTTTTCTGAAAGAAAAAAAAAACCTCATAGACAAGTTTTAGCCGTGGACCGTGCGGCTTTGAAATCACACTTCTGGTCGGCGAGAGAGGAAATAAGCATGAAAGTGATCTGGGTAAACGTTCAGAATGTAAGGTGCAACGGTAGAAATGAACGCTGCTGAAAGGGTCCTGGTCTCGAGAAGTGATCTCAAGCGATCTCAAGAAAAGACTGGGAACCCTGACAGATGAGGGACCTGGCTCCAGCAGGACAAGACGGTGCACCCATTCGTTGTTATGAGAACCGCTTCCTCATGCTTTCCAGACCGGGCCCGCCGACTTCCCGCTAGCGGCCTGCACACGCGGACTTTCCAGTTTTATTGGGCAGAACGGATTGGACTCTGATAACAAAAACAAAGAGAGGAGAAAAAGGAAATTGAAACTCTTTGCGGTCATTGTGATCGGGGACACGGGGGGGGGGAAACGCCCTGAGTCACATGATGCTGCTTTTCAAGGAACCAGGGTTTTCCATCAAGACAGAGGGGACGAGATACCTTACTGTTTATTAATAGGGTTAGATTGATTCAGAAGCTCAGGTTAACTCTTTTTTTTCCTGTAGTCTAGAGTGCATGAAGTCCACCCATTACCTTACCTGCTCTGTACCTGAACAGTGTTGCAGAGTCTGCTCACTCTCACGCTCACACCCAGAGGCGGGTAAGAGTATCTGGGATCTTCTCGCCTTGCATGCATAAGACGCGAGAGTTACATTTCTAGACCGTGAGTAAACAGAACGCACAGCACACGGTCCACCATTCACATCATGCAACTTGTCGGTTATCACCGGGTGTGTTCTTTGTCTTTGTTGTTGTCGTAGTGACGTACCTGTCTGTCTGCCCGTCTTTGTTTTCATGGTGGCTGAGGTCACACGCACACGCACACACACACGCGCGCACACACCGTAGTTTATACAGTGGCACGCACATAAAAATGAACTTGTGTTTGTGGAGAGAGCGGAGAGCGGCAGTGGCACACTGGAGAAATGTTATTTAAATGGTAATGATTCCTTTGCCTTTTCTGTTTGGTTAGGTTCCTCTGATCCCACCGCCACCTGTAGTTTGCTGAATATTTAGTGCACGGCAAAATAATGAAAACACGGACACACACTCGCACGGGAGGGTGTGTGTGTGTGTGTGTGTGTGCGCAAACAGCGGGGATGGAGGCAGGCATGTCAACGCACAAAACACTGTTTAATTAAAAACCAATAAAGTTAATACTATACTGAGCTGAAATCACACACACACACACAGTGTAGAGCAATTGATATGATAACAGGAAGGATTTAATCTCTCCCTCCCCTCCCCTCTTGTCTATTTTCATCTCTTCCCCCGCTCCTTTCTCTATTCCTGCTCTGTCTCCGCTCCTTTCTCGTGCCGCCTCTGTCTCTCCCCTTCTCTCCCACTTTTCTCGATTTTTCTTCTGTGGTGATTTATTGCTCTTGTCTGAGGGGTGAAAAATAATCAACTTGAAGTGAGGAGTTAGCGACTGTGCGCGTGTGTGTAGGGTGGGCACATGTGAGCGTGTGTGCGTGTGTGTGTGTGTGTGTGTGTGTGTGTGTTTGTGTGTGTGTGTGTGTGTGTGTGTGTGTGTGTGTGTGTGTGACAGAAGAAGGTGATGAAGTAGCTTTTAATCCAAATCCTGAATTTTCTGCCAAAAACCTCTTGGTCATGGAAGGTTAGACACACTCACGCAGAGACACACACACACACAGAGATATGGAAACACACTAACAGTGCTTGGCACACACACACGCGCACACACGCGCAGGGGAGAGCCACACTAAGAGGTATCGAGATGGAGGGAAATAGTGGCACACACACACACACAGTTCAGAGAGTCACCATATTTCTTGGATGTTGCACAAACTCAGCATCGCGTGGATTAATGGAAGAATAGAATCACACAACACACATTTCCCGACCCACTAGCACACATGTAGGAATCACACACACAATATATCACATGTGCTTCTTTTATGTATGTGCAAATGCGCACACACACCCCCCCACACACACACACACACATTGACACATTGACAGTCAGCAGGGTGATGCTTTAAGGGTCAAGCCCTTGAAAGAGCAGCTGAGAGACTGTCACACTCATCGCCGTCTGTGGTGAGCAGTCGGCGTTCGGACCTCCCTCTCTGGGCTACCGTAGGAACACATCGGTACAAAATGGCAGTCGCTGCCTCTGCAGATATGAAGGGGTCATTCTAAGGTCACGCGCATTATTTATTTATTTATTTTAGGTTTACAAGCAAGCAAACACACACTTGACCGTCACCATCTAAGCCACTGTTAATGCATAGCATTACCAGGAATGCTACCTTGGATCGATCTTTGGTCTAGGTTTATGGTTTGATCCATACATGATTTCACCTGTTTTATCACCTCACTGGTGTCGCAGGGGTCTACTTGAGCCTATGCCAGCATATACATGGCAAAGATAGGGAATACATCGTGGATAGCAGGCAGCCTCTTACACACACTTCTCAAATCCTATGAGTTGAATCCCATGCAGACACGAGGAGACTCCACAGAAAGGCCTGTGGTCTGACCTGGGAGTCGAACCGAGAACCTTTTTACTGTGAGCCGACGCTTGCAACCACCTCAAAACGCCTCGAAACTTCATTTCTGATGGATCCTGCTAGATTATTCAGTGCCAGTCATGTCTTTTAAGCACTTTGCATTACCCCCCCCCAAAAAAGTACCCAGGTCCGTGCTATAACCATTCATCCACCGTGTCATCCACTGCAGCACCAAATGAATAAACATCAGTCATAATCAGGCTGCGTTTTGCCTTAATCATATTCCTGAAAGGAACTGATTTTGCATTTTAAATGCCTTCATGATTCTGTGTGGATTCACTCATGGCGCCGAGGTCACATTACTGCAGAAAAGGAGACGACTCAATCATGAAATCAGTTGAAAGGACAATTGTTCTTTTTTTTCTCCTTTCGCTTTTGCACATCCAATTCATTTTCTTTCATCCATCCCTCTGCGTTTAATGTGTTCCACCTCGGCGCTTACGTAAACCTCCTCCTCTTTCAAAGCCATATAGATGTTTTTGAATGTTGTCAGCTCATTAATTTCTCCCGCCGAGCTTGTTAATCTCGGACAAATCCCACTCCTCGTATGCACGCAACCCCGCTATCTGTACCATTTTAAACACTCCAGAACAAAGTCCTGGCTGCTCGGCTCATAATTAGCCGGCGCTCGGTTCAGACCGGAATCAAATTCCACGTAGCTCCTAAGTGCAAATTGAATGAATGTCGCCTCGCACATTTGCATCTTTCATGTGCTTAAGTCCTGCCCGTGGAGACGCAGACGCACAGAGACAAAGTGAGTGACAAAATGAATGAGCGCGGGTTTCATTTGTCTTCCCTATGACAGTGGAAGGATTACGAGGAACTAATTGGACAGATTAACTTGGATTTAGCCGCATCTCCTGTCAACCTTTCCTGTCCCTTTCTCCTCACCTCCCGTCTCCTCTGCTTCTCTCTCTGCTTTCTTCCCCTTCCTCGAGGTCTTTTTCGCCGCATTCTTCCCTCCCAAGGCTTCTCGCCGGCGACAGGCTGTTTGTTTTTTACCCTCCTCGTAGTTTTATTTCATTTAGTTTCATTTCCTCTCCTTTTGTTGCCTGCTCTTTAATTCCAACCTCTGGATTCGGCTGATATGAAGCTCGCCGTCCTTGGCGTTATTGTTGGTGTTTATTGGTATTGTTGTTGTTTTCAAAGCTCCATCTGTGGAGAACAAAGCCTTTTAGTTCCAACATGAATCCAGCCGTTTGTCTGTCTACCGGAGGAGGTGGGGGTGTGGGGAAGGGACAAGGCAGCCTCTGTGGTTTAACATTGGACCTGGTCCCGCTCGACTCTGGCCGCCGTCCAAACTAGTTATCGTCTCTCCCCGTTCCTCCTCTCGCGGCCTCTCTCTTCCCCTCTCTCATCCCTCTCTCCTGTCTCCCTCTCCTTTATCAGCCCAGCACTCCTTTCAGCCCCCATTGCGTCCTGTTGGTGTTGCACTCTCCTGCTGTCCTTCTTTCTTTCTTTATTTCCCTCACTGCCTCGTTGCTTACCCTCGCCCCTAGCCTCAGGTAACAATGCCTTATGGGTCAGGAGGGGATGGAGACGGTGTGTGTGTATGTGTGTGAAGGGTGTCTATAGTCATATATTTAGTTTTAATTCCATGTTGAAGACCGTCTCGCCATGAAGCAGTATTAGCATCGAGAGACCCTGAAATCAATACAATTTATTATCTTGCCCTGTGCGCTTGTGTGTGTGCTTGTGTGTGCGTGTGTGTGTGTGTCCTAATAGCCAGGTTTATGGCGAGGATCACAGGTATTGATTTAAACAGGGTGCGAGACAGAGAGGAAGAGACAGGAATATAGGGGGAGACAGGCGCAGAAAGCAATAGGTCTCCCTCCTGCTCTATTTAAATGTCAACCATCCAATAACGAGTTGAAGCAAAAATGAAATGCTCCGACCCCACAGCTATTAACACATACACATACACATGTGCACACATACCGACGCGTGCGCACACAACTATTACCTGCTCGGGCTGCCTTCACAACCTGACTGACATTCTGTCATTTCTCCATCTTTCCCATTTTCTCTCACATAATTGTATGTCTCTTTTATTAGCAGGCTGTTTACATCTGAAGGACTTAACACACCTGTACGTGTTTGTGTTTACAGCTCTGTGTGCATGCGTGTGTGTGTGTGTATATGAGAGCTGTGTGTGTTTGCCCTTGACGAGATGGTCTTATTATGAGAAGTTTTATTGAGGCACACAAACACACCTATACATGTTCTGCCCAGATTTAATCTTGATACTGTCACAACCTGAAGCCTGTGTGTGTGTGCGCGTGTGTGTTTGGGTAATAACCAAGTGTGAGACTGTCCGTGCTAGTGAGTTCCTGTGCGTGTGTGTCTGTGTGTGAGTGACAGGCAGATAATGGGTTGTCAGAAGAAGCGACAAGTTTGTGTCCTTGTGTTGTCTCCTCCGAGAGAGGAAGACCCAGAGAAAAACAGCGAGGGAGACGGGGAGAGGAGAGGTTAGGGAGAGGCTTGCGTCTCTATTTAAGGTGAGCTGTTTTTATTAAAACATCCTTGAAGGACGCAAGATTGCAGGAACATTACAGTGAGGCGAGCAGAAAAGAAGGGAACAGCAGCGGCAGATAGAACGGAGCTTTGTTTTATTTCAAAAGAAAAATGAGAAAAACTTTTGAATTCAATTTTCTCTGGAGAGATCAGTGCTGCAGTTAATCAAGGAGTATTTGATATTACTCTTTGTTTTAGAGACCTCACATAAAGCTGAGACCATACAGTGCCATAGGACTGGGCAGTCTTTGAATTAAATTAAATGAACTCGGTCACCATTTCATTAAATGTAGCAGTAGGTCAAGATAATATATAATATATAGTGACATATGAAGGAGAATAATCTAGTCATGTCAATAAAAAACACACTTTTAGACTTGAAATGTTCTTGAAAAGGAGGACATCCACCTGCACCCTGACGCAGACATATAAATTGCACTTAAACTACTCTGTGAGTGGTAAATAGTGATACTTCTCCAGCTTTTACCACATTGAAAAAACACCTGCTGTACAGGGGTTTGTAGCAGCCACAGATTATATCTTCCCTTCACAAAAGGACAGCTCCCTCAGGTAGACGAGGAGCAGCAGCTCATCTGTGTGAGGCGCTGAAATATGAAGTACGGTGGTCAGGAAGCGGACCAGCAAAGGTCTCGCTGTGGTTTGTGTGTGTGTGTGTGTGTGTGTGTGTGCTCTTGGATGTTCGTGTGTGGACGTGGGTGGGGTCTGGGGGGTTATTGATCTTGTTAAATGAGCCAGTTAAGGTAATTAAAGCCCCGGGCAGGCTGGGAAGAGGGTAGATTATATTGACAATAACTGTTGTGAATAGACATGAAAGATGTAACCAAAGACGCGCCTCGTAAGAAGTTATTGCATTTGAGCGATGGTTGAATGGCAACGAGGGGCAGGGATAGATGTCCATAAACCATCTTGTCTGAGCTCCGGGGAAACGTTGACTCAGCTCTCTTCTCTTGATTGTAAACTTTGGAAATATCACAGAAGTTCACCAGAGGTTTTTTTTTGTTTTTTTTTTCCCTCAGTCAGACACCTCCTCACCATTGTGCCCCTCTGTATCTCTTTAGAGCCCATGAGGACCCCGAAGAGACTGAAGATCGCTGAGACCAGGTCGCGGCTGATCGCTGTGGACTGGGAGTCGCTGGGCTACAACATCACTCGCTGTCACACCTTCAACGTCACCATCTGCTACCATTACATGACGGCCAACAACCGCAGCAAGGCCGACTGCCTGGACATGGACCCCAAAGGTACGGAGGTTCAAGTCATTGATGGTAACAGATCAGCTGCGAATCTGCTGCATTTGGGTGCGCATGTTCAGATTAAAAGCGGATTTTGTCTAATTAACTTAGGAAATGAAGCCGGCTGAGCTCATAATCTGTGTTGTTGATAAGCCAACATCCTGTATGAGTGGCGAAATGTTGGATAATAATCAGATATTAGATTCTGAGAAGTCCTAGCTTTTGGTGTAAAGCTGTGTAAAGTTAAAAAGCTCAGACTCGAGTGTTGGGGCGCCCCACTTTGGCACTAAAGAAAATATGTTGACTCTCCAGAGGGATTAGTAGAGATCTGTACAAAGGAACAGCTGAATTAGTCACAGCACAAAATGCATAAAAAGACATTTTGTGACATTTTGATGAACAAAAGAGTTTTTGTTTTTTTGATGCTCCTTTTCAGCTCCACGCCACCTGGTAGGAAACCTGCCACCGTACACCAACGTCAGCCTGAAGATGATTCTGACCAATCCAGAGGGACGGAAGGAGAGCGATGAGACCATCATACAAACCGATGAAGATGGTACGACCCCACATGCTTACCGAGCACGTCATCTGTGATAGAGTTCACCTCTGTTGCTCAATGGCAACGCACGCGTTAGCGAGTTAGCGTTAGCATTAGCGAGTTAGCGTTAGCATTAGCGAGTTAGCGTTAGCGTCTTCCAGTCTCCAGTTTTTGCATGAAAACTACAGTGTACCTTACCCTGGGGGTGGTGGAGGGCTATTGGTTCTCACGCATGATCAGAATGAATGGGGCGGTCGCCTGTAGACTGCACGGTGTGCTAACGAACCATGCTAACGAAAGCTAACAGGACACGGTTGTCCCACTTTGGGTCCCACTTTTTCACAAAGCCTTCCCCTGTCATTAACCCTTTCTCTTCACCCAGTTAGGTGTCTCTGAACGTAATAAAGCCATGAAAAAGACAAAAAGAACCAAAAAAAAAAATACTGTTACTGGTGCTTAGGGATTAACAAGCAGGGTGCACACCTCCTTTGTCGATGAGATTTCAGGGAATGCAGCAGGTCTGGACAAGTCACTGCAGTGTGTGTTAACTAGTTTATAAGATGGGCAGAATTTTACTGTTAATTGCATTGGCATTGTATAATTTTTTTCGTTTTTTTCCTGGGTGTGTGTGTGTGTGTGTGTGAACAGTCCCAGGGGCAGTTCCCAGCCAGTCACTGAGAGCCACTCCATTCGAAGACAGGATCCTGCTTTACTGGAAGGAACCAACTGAACCCAATGGAGTCATCATACAATACGAGGTAGTATAAGCAGTATTCGGAGCCGTAACGGTTATTAGGAGTGAAAATGTCACTGCGCTAAGTGGAGGGGGAAAAAATATAGTATAAAACTGAGAGTGAGGCTCTCTGTCCCACCTCAGATCAGCTACAGCGGCGTGCGCTCGTTCGACCCGTCGGTGCCTCTCCAGAGACCGGGCCTCACCGTGTCGCTGCCCTCCAACGCCACCCACCACCTGTTCTCCCAGCTCCACCCGGGCGTCACCTACCAGCTCTCTATACGCGCATCCACCTCCAAAGGGTTCGGCCCCGCCACCACCCTCAACGTGACCACCAACATTTCAGGTAGAAGTCAAATCCCGACATGTTCGGTTGGACGCGTGGTTGGAGAAGCCAGTAATGCACTCTCAATCCCCTCTCTCTCTCTCCCTGCAGCCCCGACCATAGATGAGTACGACGGCACCGAGGCCTTTCTGAACGAAACGGCCACCACCATCACTGTGCTGCTCAAACCGGCCCAGGCCAAGGGAGCGCCTATCAGGTATCGCACTCGTGTACACAACCTTCTCCTTTTCCATTTGAAACCACACCATGAGACTTGTTTTGAGTGGTTTTCGGTGAACAAGTGGAAAAGAAGCCAATTATCAGGGTGTTCAGATGGTGCTCTTGTCTACAGTGCGTACCAGATTGTAGTGGAGGAGGTGAATCCTCAGCGGACACGTCGTCAGGCTTCCTCCGACTGCTACGAGGTGATTATTAATCTGTTCCTCACACATTTAACACGCCCTCACAGCTAACTAACAGCCACGCGTTTGTATACAGGCAGCGCTTTGCGGTAGATGCCTGTTGTCTGCGTTTGGACCTTTGGAACCAAACGCTTAAGGCAGACGTTTGATTTACGTTGTATTTGTAAACCAGATTTAAAGGCATATCACTTTTAATGTAAATATATTCCCTCCCAGGTCCCGGTCTCGTACCACAGTGCGTCGAGCGGCGGATCTCCATATTATTATGCCGCCCAGCTGTCCCCCAGCAACCTGCCCGAGCCGCTCCCCTTCACCGTGGGAGACAACAAGACGTATCAGGCAAGGCCCCGCTTTAATCTGAGCAGCGTGCTGTGGACGTGGCGGCGCACAGGCGCCAAGAGACATGATAAATTGAATAAAAATCATAGTGCACTTATAGCTCGTGGAGGAGCGGGCGATGTAAACAACACCTACGGGGGGAATTGAGCTTGAGTCAAGGTGGGCCGTTGTAATATTAAACAAGGGTTATTTATTCCGATCCGAAGATAGGCTGAAAAATGGAGAGCGCGGAGGGAACGTGGACAGAGTGTCCACCCACGCCAAGGAGGCTCAATGTTGAGAAATGTTCCGTCTGAACCGAGATCCTGGCCCGCCTTCAAACGTGGCACATCCATCGCGAGCGACACTATGTCCACCGCTCCACTAATGAGTGGTGTGGCTCTTTAGGATGCAGTGAAGACACGTTTTCCTTGGATTGATGAAACGAAGGGAAGAGGCGTGACCACGGTTTTCATGCCTCTTCGTGTGTTCCTTTGTGACTTTCAGCATTGTCGGTTTCATGATGTTTGAATGTGCGATTTGTGTGTTTATCGATCCTCCCATCCAACCCTCTGCGAGGAAGCCAATCTCTCCAAATGATGTTGAGACCCTTCTTTATTTTTGTACATCAGTGAGATTATCGTATCCATTACCAAAGCGATGCAGGCAGAAAACACATCCCCTCTGTGAACGTAGTAAGTGAAATCAGTAGCAGGCTATCAAGCCTCATGTAAAGACGCTTTTCCTTTTAATCCCCAGGGTTTCTGGAATCCTCCGCTGGCTCCCAGAAAGAACTACAACATCTACCTCCAAGCAGTTAGCAGCACGGAGAGGGTAAATCAATATTTATTCACGTGAACACACACACTAAGCACTCTGGCTCTCACCTGCCGGCTGCTTCGTGTGAATGCGCCGTCCATTCAGGGCGGCCGCGCTAATGGCGCTTTTACCACATTACCGCAAAACATCTCAAACGACTTGTTTTTCATCACTCCTCATGTGTGTGAGCCTTTATAAACCCGCGTCTTGTGTGTGTGTGTGTGTGTTTTTTCCACCAGGAAACTAAGACGCAGTGTCTGAGGCTGGCAACCAAAGGTAAGACGAACACTGTACTGGGAACATCACAGTGTGTTTTTGATGGATTTGCATCCCCCTTCGATGACTGCTTTTAATCCGGCGTTTCCATGTGTTTTTCCCGCTCCCTCTGTTTGTTATGAGGTTGTTTTGTCCCGATACAGCTGTGTCAATAATCTGATCATCCCTCACTCCCGACGTGGGGTTCAAAAGAGCATCGTGAGAATTAGTGGGAACAATAGAGCGCTGTGCACTTCGGCGGCACAGCGGTCTACATGTCTTGTTTTTACCAGCAGCCATATGTTGATAGATTATCGGTCGGGCTTTAAACGGTGTGGAGTTAATCCTCCAGCGACTACACACACACACACACACACACACAATACCAGGGAAGTACACACACGCATGATGTTTTGAGGAAATGTGCCCGATCGAGTAAATAAAGAGAATACAATTTGCGTGTTTTTGAAGACAGTTGACAATCCAGGCGGACAGTGGCGCAGAGGAGATGGGAAAGATGAATGGCAGTAGAAGGATGCAACACGGCGGTAATGTTAAGTTCTGGCTTGGATTAGTGGATATCTGGCACTTCTTCTATATTTTCACGGTCGGGGGAGCGCTTCACCAAAAGGTGACGTTTTTGCCTTCAGGTCAGGTGCGATTGTGACGCTCCGCCAGGCATTTCACTATCGTCCTCTTGTCCCGATTTATGTGAATGTAGCGTCGTGCCCACTGTGGGGATGGCAGTCGTGGTTGAGGGAAGGGAAAAGTTGGAGGGCTTTTTCGAGTCGCACTCGCCTGCCTGTGCGATGTCGGTCCTTGCTTCGACCTTGCAGTGCAGCAGAAGGGTCATAAAAGCAGACAGTAAAAGTGACATCATTTTCAGCACAATCAGCCACAGCGATTCCAGAATTAATCACTCGGCCTGATTGAGTTGTGCGTTTTTCACGCCGGCCCCCCGGACACGCACGAGGCACCGTAGGCTGCGGCAGGAGGACGAGGCACTGTGAAACGGTGCGTAATCAAAAGGAACAAAAAAGAACCGGGACTGTTGCGCAACCTGACGCATTTGTAGCCGGGTTTTCGCCCATTTTCCCCCCCCCCTCCTCTTCCTTGCGGTCGCAGAAATCAGCGCGGCGAGGGAAATTGAACCCGCGGGGATGGATCAAAGGCGTGGCTCAGACCCTCCGGTGCCTGCGAGGTGTCGCGTTCCCACTCTTGAAGCAGGAGGAAATGTGGCAACTTGCCGCGCCGCCAGTGTCATCACATTTCAAGCACCGCTGTTGCTCGCAGTCGCCGGATCGGGACGCTTTCCGCGCCGAGGGCTGCTCCGATGAAATGACCCTCTTTCTCCGCAGCCGGAGGAGGCCTGAGCGCGGCCGAGAGACTTATTTTAGCCAGTTCTTTCTCTCCCCCTCTCTCTCGTTTTTCCCTCTTAAATAAAAGCGGAAAGACGCGCTAATGGACAGGGAGGTCAGTCGGCCGTCCCATCCGCTCTCTCCCCCCGCCCCTACCCCGCGCTCAACTGCGCGTCCAGGAGGGGAGGATTAAGTGATGGTGGTCCCAGTGGGTCATCCAGGGTACTGCATAATGCCACTGCAGCCTCAGGCGGCTGGGCGTGTGTGTGTGTGTGTGTGTGTGTTAGTTAGTGGCTTGGCGGGTAGGTTGCGAGTTGTGTAGTGACCTGGATAATTGTCACAGACATTGAGAGTGGCCGCCAGCATCAGGAGGTCAGACCGCGGGGCTCTTTCAAAAGAGCTCTTCCTCTGTGTTCGTGTGTTGTTTCGATGCCCCCGGCCCACCCGCCACTCACGGCCTGACGGCCGTTAAAGAGGAGCGATGTTTGGTGAAAGTCTCACATTTAGGTTCGCCCAAAAAAAATCTGGAGGAGATGTTTGCGCGGTCACAAGTGTGTTATGATGTGCAGTCGCTGAGTCACCAAACAGCTGTGGGTGCTGAGCCTCTCAAAATCCATTCTAGTCCGGTAAAAAAGACTCAGTTAGGACGTGGTTCTTCACTGCCATTATCCCGGCGTTTTGTGCAACCACGCGGCCGCGTTCTGCGGCAGAAATGACTCCTTTTGTTCACTAAATGTGTGTCGGTTTACAGCTAAAACTATTCCCCAAAAGGCATAACACTTAGCCCTTTTTGGCTGTTTGTTTTTGTTACTTGTTATTGCAATTTCTTAAAGAGACAGACACATGGGCCGTAGTTGGCAGGTAAGTGATGAGATTTGCCACGTTGTGTGATGGACCTCCTCTGCCATTACTCTCACCAGGGTGTGGTGACCCCCCCCCCCCCCCACACACACACACACACACACCCAACCCCCGCTAACTGGTGTTACTGCAACATCTTAGAGCTGAGTGCCACAGCTGAAAGGAAGTCGGACAGAGATTGCGGGGCACTGTGGGGATCGATCTCTCGCTGGACTTTGCTGACAATAAGAAAAAGGAGAATAACGCCAACCCGATCCTCTCAATGCAACATTCCGGCTGACACATCCCGGCTCATCCTTCATCCATCAACTCCTGTGTTCTAGTCCGACGTGGTTACGTAATGGCGCGGCGCCGGGTGGCGGATTTTCATAGATTTCCGCGGCAGAAACATTTCATAACAAACTAAAATGTCGAGGTCACAAATATTGAGGGAGATAAAGAGAGAGAGAGAGAGAGAGAGGCGGAGATTACGTTCATCTTGTTGATATGTAGCATTAGAAGTGGATTATTTTTCGATAGATGTATTGCATTATGCCGAGTTTTTGTGCATATGTCTTTGTGTTGGATTATTTGGATTATCGTAATGCACTGTAATGTTCTTACGCCGCCGTTGCAAACTATTCTGGCATTACGGGATCAGATCCCCGTAAGCTCAGGAGCATGAAAACAGATGCCGGCGCTCTCTCCCGTCGACTCTCCGTCCACGATCAACGGGGTCGAGTGTCCGCCCCGGTCTGCACTCTGCCTGGGGAGAGGGAGCGAGGGGAGTTCGGCGCGTCCTCTGAAGTAATCAGGGGCACAAACGAGTTTGAGTGCGAGTAATGCACGGCCGCTTTCAGGGTTCATCTCGCGGCCGTTTCCCCAACCAGAGCGGGAGCATTTCCCACAGCACGCGACGGTATCATCTCGTATACGAAAACAGCGCAAGAAGCATCCAGCTGAACGCTCACTGATTTGTGTATGTGTAGGCATGGTGCCTCCATCTTGTGTGTCTTCCGCAGTGTGGGAGTGGAGCCCAGTGTAGGGCTCGGTGTTTTCATCTTCCAGCGATTCAACGAAAATGAGTCAGAGGGCGATATCTTGAGCGTCTTCAGCTCAATTGACCCGGCTCTGTAGGATAATACCCAGAGCAAGGTTAAAGACACTCGTCTCGACGCCTCCGCCGCTGCCCTTTTCACTATTACTATTTACGGGAGCCTCGACGGCCGGATGGCTTACGAGGATCGTTGATGGAGATCACATTCAGCCCGTTCTCGTGCCGAGGTGCAAGTGGAGCGCTCCGACGCGGAAGCGTCCTCCTCCGTCCGCCGCCCCGATTGCTATCGTATTTACGAAAGATCTTCCCGCTAATCTCGACGTCTCAGTCCGTGAGCCAAGTAAGCTTCTCAAACAAGCGTTTTTTTTTGTCAGCGCCGGGACGTCAGCCACCGTGGCATTTGTGCCTCGACTTCACCAGGAACATTTAGAGTCTTGATATTTACCTGATCTTCAGCGCGGGGCCTGATTAAGCCCCCCCCCCCCCCCCCCCCCCCCTCCACCTCCACCCCCCATTTCAGCGGCTCATCGGGATTTGTGTCCTTATCACGCTGAGCACTTTTTCCCGACGCAAGGGCAGGCGGGGGGAGACACTTGGAGCGGCGGCAGACCCAATTCCCAGGGCGGTTTTGGGTGGCTTATCCCGCCGGCTTTGGGTGACACCGGGGTGCATAAATACTTCACAATGGTGCCAAGATTCTATTATCGGCGTAACAGGCTTACACCGGCGCAACCTCAGAACCTGCCGAAGGTTTGCCGCTCCCGCGCACCTAATCGACTGGTCGCATTTGACAAGTTTGCGGCCCCAGGAGAGCGCTTAAAAAGGTGGTGGTGGTGGGGGGGGGGGGGGGGTCGCTTCCTGTCACACTTTGGAAGCCGACGCCGGCTGTGTTCTCGATTTATCGCGTTGCGGCGTCCTCTCAGAGTCTTCCGAACATGTCAAATTGACGCCGTCTCTCAGCGTTGGGTGCATTTCCGACCGCTGTGGCGTGTTGTCCTCAGGTGCCACGGAGGAGCCGGAGGTCATCCCCGACCCCGCCAAGCAGACCGACAGGGTGGTGAAGATCGCCGGGATCAGCGCCGGCGTCCTGGTCTTCATCCTGCTGGTGCTGGTGGCCATCCTCTTGGTCAAGAAGAGGTGAGTGACAGCCCCCCCGCCCCCCCCCCGAGCCCCGCCCACTCACGCGTTTACGTCACAGTAGGTGTCCGAGGAGGAGCGCAAAGGCAGCGGCACTGAGACGCACGCAGCACAAACACGCCCGGGTGGGCGCCTTGACTCCACTCTCTCGTCATGTGTCGAGTACTTGCTGTAGCAACGCCATCTTCCATCCATCCGCCATACACGTTGATCTCCCCGCAGAACCAGCTCAGTCACTTGGCCAAAGTTTGCCTCGTTTTCAACAGGACGCCAAAGTCTTGTTTTCCCCGAGATCTGTGTGAAAACGCGCCGTCTCCAGATTTAGACGCCCGCAGTTTCGTGTGATTTCGTGCAAGAGGGATCTGAGAACGTGTTTGCTTTTTCTCCCCCCCCTCGTCTTGCCGCAGCAGAGCTGCTGGATCGAGCCGAACAAAACAACCGCTGGTGACTCAACTCCGAGTAAGAGCGGAGAGTCGCAGCGGAGGAGACTCTGCAAGCGGAAAACGTAACGCACAGACAGGAGCGCGCGCCGCAGCCGAGCACGGTCCCGGAGCCAGGGGCTGGTATCTGAAAGTTAAACGGTAGACAGGAACATGGACGGAGGAGGGGGGGGGTTGGGGGTTGGGGGGGGGGACTGGGGCGAAGATGGCGCAGGTGGGAGCGGAACGTCTGGGGCGTTGAAAGGAAACAGAAAAGAGAGGAGAGAGAACGGGAAGACAGAGGCCGAAAGACTGCCTTCACTCCCTTCACAGCCAGCGGCCCTGGCCGGTGCCGTCGCGGGCTGAGAGGCGTTGGGCTGGTGCACGGCGCCACCACGTGGCGCCCGCGCGCAACTGCAGCCACCCTGCACTCCCTGTGGATGCTGCACGTCTGCGGATCCTGCGCCCAGACTCCCCCTGAACCACCAGCTGTTGATAAAAGGTGTCGTCCTGAGAACGCGGTCAGACGCTGAAATCGCAAAGCCACGCGTATCTGCTTTCAATCAAGGCAGCATCTTCATTGAATAGTCTTCATCCTATTCAACCATTGAATAGTTATCACGTGACGCGTCTGCTGAGCTGCTAGGGGGAGCGGGCCGGGACCGCTGTTGTTTTGCGCCGAGCCCGCCCCGTGTCCATCAAGTTATATCCGGCGAGGTTGCACCGGGTTAAACTGTGCCCTTCCACTCTCCGGGGCGTGTGTGTGTGAGGGCGCATCCTCATTGTTAATTCATGTCCAGGAGTTTGTAATAATTAACCATTGCTATACGTGTCATTCTTCCCGTGACCTCACAATTAAAATCCGGTGTTGGGCGGGAGGGGGGGAGGGGAGGGGGGCGGGGTGCCTCATTAGAAACGGAATAATCGGGAGCTGAATTTGCATAGGCTGCATTCACGTGGGGCGCGTTACCTCACGTCCCCTCTGCCGCCTCGGCGGCTCGCCTTCATCGCCGGCACGTCTCGCTCTCCCGGAGACGCGCGGGCTGTGATCTCCCCTGACCGACAGCTTGCCAGAGGCCCCGAGGGAGCGACCGGGGAATCAATCCCTCAATTACAGCCAATCTCTGTCCCGCTCAGCAGATCAAAAACAATTAGAGTCATTAAGTTACAGCCGGTAATGAACTCCCGCCGTCCCAAGTCAGCAGTCCTTTGCCCCTGACCTCGATATTTTGGATCCGACTCTCCGAATGGATTCGCGCGAGCCGCCCGTCACGCCGCTTCCAGTGTGGTGGCGTGGACGATGGCTGCAGGACCCAAAGCCCACAATTAGAAAGAGAATATCACCTTAATTGCTGTGGTTTAAAGTGTACTCTTTATGGTATTGCTGCTCTACTGAGCCCCTCCTGCCTTTCGATAAAACTGGTCCCAGATCCAGGGGTGATTCATTCACGCGGTATAATTGCACGTGCAACCCTCGAAATCGGCCGTTTTGAAGTCGCGTTCGTGAAGAGGCTTGAGAGAGAAGTTAGCAGAGTTCTCATGTCACAGAGAGCACTTAGCTTTCCCATGAAGGTTTCTGGGGAGATCAATCTTCATTGTCATCGAACCCTCACAACTTTTCAACAATACTGCATCTTTAAAATGGTTGGGGGGGGCGGGGGGGTGGGGGGGGGGGAGGTGTGGGGGGGCGTGGCAGTGACATCATGCTTGCTTTACAGGAAGCGAGCGGCCCGGTGTTACAGATTGGTTAGCTTCGGACCACGCTTGGCAAATTGTTTAACGTCCACTATAGGAATCAGTAAATGTCACCAGGGCCAGAAAAAGAAATCAACAAATCAGAGCCGTCCACTTAGAGGAACTAGAATGCAAAAATACTGCATGAAACCCCCAGAAGTAAACAACTGCATGTCCAAAGCTCAGATTGACAGTTTATCCAAAGTCCTTCGGCTTGTTTTATTTAGCATTAAACTTCAGTTTTGTCATTTTATTTTTCTTTAAAGAAACCAGGCCCGTAGCTAGTGTAACGACCCCCCTTGCATGACCCTCAAGCTGTAGCAATCAAAAGGTGTTTTCTTCTGTTTCTGTTTTTGCTGGTTGGGACAGGACAGTACTGTCCTAATTTGCATATTCATGACCCTTGTGTCTCATTCTTTGCTTTCTGATTGGCTCACAACCCCAGGAGGACCTACTATTCATACTCTTATTACCTGTAAGTAAACAACCAATCAACAATCAGCTCACCCAGCTGCTGTTATCCTATTGGGCGAACTACTAGTGGCTAGTTGTTGTTATTTTTAAAGATGCAGTATACTTTTTTCAAGACAAAACACATTTTCAACTCTGACCAACCAGCCAAAGCCATCCTCATTGACGCCTTTCGCCAGGGAGGGGGGCAATTCACTTTCATGTCAGTCAGGTCGGGATTCTAGCCTTAGTCCTTCGTCTCAACCATTCCTGTAAATGCATATAAATCTCCACGATACCACGGAATAACTTTCCCTGCCGAAAAAACAGCCGCCAAACGAGCAAATAAACACATGCTGGATCATCAGTCGACTTGTTCTCTCTTCCATGAAAGGGACTGAACTGGAACTGACAGTGAATTGACCTCAGCCCTGGTGTCCTCTACATGCTCCAAAGTTGCTCTGAAGCAGGCTTACCAAGGCCAGAGTTGGCCCGCAAACCAAGACCAGGCCAGAGCAGGCCAAAGTGGGACGACACAGGCCCAAGCGTGTTATTTGAAAAAAGAATGCTGCACTTGTGACTTGTAGCTCTTTGTGTGCATGTAGTCATGTGACCATCCACCCGCCCATCAAGTCACAGGTATCACGGTGTAACTCTGCTGCACATGCTCAGTGTCTCTCTCTCTCTATCTCTCTCTCTCTCTCTTTCTCCGGTCTCTGTTTGGAGCAAATGGCTCTGATATTGGTATTGGTGTGGGTTCTCCCTCTCTGACCGGTTGTGGCCAAAACTGATCTCAGGTCACTTCTAAACACGTTTTAAACCATTCAGTAATGAGATAAAACACATACAGTCCAATCACCGCCACTAGATGCTGACAAATTGTGCGCACTTCTCCTTTAAATAAGAAAAAAGTACAAATACAATGACACCCACATTGGAAATGATTTCATCTCATGGTCCAAAAGTGCCTTTTCTTGGCATCCTTTTGCCATCGCTTAACAGGACACTATAAAGTCAATTCACAGTTAGAAACTAAAACGTAGATCCACTGTAGCTCTGGTCACAGGCCGTCCCTGTGTTTTGTCTTTTCCCTCCATTAACATGTACAGTGCAGGTGCACGACATATGGCGGGTTACGATACGAATGTTTGGGCTTCCCTCCTATGTTTACGCTCTCTCTTACCAACAAAACCTCAGTATCAACAACACCTGCTCAGCCGTGCGATCAACGCTCCTGTTGAGTGCGTGCGTGTGTGTGTGTGTGTGTGTGTATGTGGTCTCAGAGGTGGACTTGGTGTATTTGGTGGGGCCAAGAGGTAAAGCCACGAAACGCAGCATGCTTTCTGTCTGTTTTACGGGGAGACGTCAGAGCCGTACGTCGGATCAGTTACGCGACAGTCAGGGATGGGTTTCCCCGTCTCCATCAGCGTTCCACGTCCGAGCTCAAAGTCTCGCTCGGGAACGGGGGGGGAGGGTTACTCCTCCGAAACGTGACGTTGCCCTAACTGGCGTCCGTCTACGGCTCTGGGTACAAACGTGGTCCTGCATGCACCGTCATGCTCGAAGTGTCACGCCCTCCGCAGCCATTTCTCCTGGGACCCGGTGGGTTGCGCGCGTCTACGTTTTAAGCTGCTATTTGTCTTTGCCGGGCACGGCCGGGTCGTGGACGGCGGCGGCCTGTGAAGAGAAATGGCAGATTGAAATCAGGAAATGAAAGCTTTTCCTTTGGAGACGTGTCTTTCCCCGGAAAACCGTGTGCCGCTACTAATTCTGGACTGTGCCGATGAAATGACCTCAGGTCCCTCTGCTCATACTGAATGATGATAACTCCGATGCTTTGGTTGTTTTCCCCCCCCGAGCCTCTCTAGATAATAAGTCCTTCCCTTACGGTTGTTTTAATGGGATTTCTTTCTCCTCTTTGCTGTCAGATGAAAACCCAACATTTGATCTGCGTTATAGTAGCGTAAAAAACGCCAATAAAAGGCCGATCAGACTGTAACTCTTGAGATGCAAACCGGAGCTTGGAACAGCTTCTTCAGGCTTTTTCATCTGACAGCTCCCCGACGGTGCCGAGGTTGAGAGGTCGTAGGTCGCTTTACCTGCTCTTCCTCCCCCTTCTGCTCAAGCGGGCCTGTCCTCCTCCTCCCCTGCCTGTTCTCTCCTCCCTGCTCCCTCTTTTCTCCACCTCGCCGGTGCTTGACTCTGCCTGTGAGATCGGCAGCCCGCAGCTCCGCGGGCCAGCTGGGTCCTGTGTTTCTACCACGTCTGAGAGGATCTGTCTCTGCCCCCTCTTCCCCCCTCCTCCTCCTCCTCCTCCTCCTCCTCCTCCTCCCCCTCCCCCCGAACAGGAAACTGGCCAAAAAGCGCAAAGACGCCATCGGGACGACCAGGCAGGAAATGACCCACATGGTGAACGCCATGGACCGCAGCTACGCCGACCAGAGCACCCTGCACGGCGAGGACCCCATGGCCGTCACCTTCATGGACTCCCACAACTACAACAACCGATGTAGGTCCCGGCACGCGGCTCACACCGTTGACGTTTAGCACCGTGTCGAGCTCCCAGCGGGCCGAAACAGAAGCGCCGGCCCTCGTTTTCTCGTTTGAGCGATGCTTAAAGCTGTGGAGAAACCTGTCCTCACCGTGTTTCCATCCCGCAGTGCCCAACGACCCCCTGGTCCCCACCGCGGTGCTAGGTGAGACTAATGGCATGGTCGGACATGTCACACATCCCCCCCCCCCCACCCCCCGCCTCAGGTCCCTCTGTCGACCCCTCATCATTACCACCTCAGAGCCCCCCATCCCCGCCTCCTCCTCCTCCTCCTCCTCCTCCTCCTCCTCGTGTTTGCTACCCAGTCTTGTACGTCCTGTCATGACGCAGACCCCAGCGCTGTGTGGAAAACCTCCAAATGTCCAAACGTCTGCAAGGTCAAGGCTTGACCTCTGTCAGCTGCTCTGTGTGTATGCAGGTGGATGGCTTGGCCTGACCGGAGTTTGAGTACAAAAAAAAACTAGAATTTCCAGAATAGTGACTAGTATATAAAGCGTAATAACACTGCGTGTCTTGCAGACCATTTCGCTCAGTTTAAGCCCCATTTTCTTCCATTCCTTGATTTTGAGTGCAGATTATATATCATATATCTCACGTTCCAGATCTAGAAGCGGGCCTCGGTGTCCAACATCTGTTCTTCCCCGGCCGACCCGGGCGTTCCTCCAGCAGCGCGTCCATCCTTAGCTCAGCCCGGGCTCCGAACCGCGCCCCGCGGCCCCCGCGCGCCGCCACCACGCCGCGCTAATGAAGCGCCGGGCCGCCCCTTAATGCGGAGCGAAGGCCCCAGTTACAAGCTGTCCGGGCCCATCACGTCAGCGGGCGGCCGGGAGTAGCAGGAAGCAGCAGATTAAGAGGCGGCGTCGGGCCGCGTTTGCCGCTAATTGGCCTGACGAGGGGCCTTAACGGACCCTTGGCAATCGGTAATGAGTCAACATGTCCGCGGAGCAGGGGCCCCCGGACGAGCCGAACAGTGTCAGTTCATAAACAGCCACGGAGATGAAATCGGCCCCGCGACCCCCAGCCACTCCATTACGCAGCCTGTCAGTCGGTCTGTTATTAACAGCAACTCACATTGCCGGCCCCCCCCCCCCACCATACCCCCACAGCACAGACATGGAACACCCCCCCTCCCCCCATCCCCTGTGATCACCTGCGGCGCATTAGCATGCACCACGCAGAGTTAGTCATGTGGCAGGTGTCGACAAGCAAGGTTTGCACATCGCCACGGAGCGACACGCACCCCGAAATGCTAAACGTCTCCTTCATTTTTAAGCTCATGCTCCATTGTGCCGTGAGATCATCTTCTATTCATCTGGATCATCCATTATGTACAAACCCACACCCCCCCACCCACACCCCCGCACACAGCCACCCAGTAGATGGATCAAAGTAACCTGCGGTCTGGACTAATCCTTTTTGCTCTCTTCTTTTCCTGCTGCTTTGACACGTAGTTCCCATCACAGGTGAGTACAGACGGGGACAAAAAAAAAACAAAGTGAACGGCGCTCCGTGAAAGCTCGGAGGCGGAAGTGAGCAACGTGGCCTTTTCGAGACGCAATCGATCAGTGTAAACGCTTGCTGCCCCTGCTTTGACTCGCAAAGCCTTTTTGCCGCGCAGCTTGTCCTTCTAAATGTCGCCGATTGTCTTCAGCCTGATGAGTTGAACTAAACCCTGTTTACCCTCGCTCCCCCCTCCCCCTCCTCCCCCCACCCCCTCCGCAGACGAGAACCACAGCGGCTCCGCGGCAGAGAACAGCCGGCTGCTGGACGTGCCCCGGTACCACTGCGAGGGCACCGAGTCCCCGTACCAGACCGGCCAGCTCCACCCGGCCATCCGGGTGGCCGACCTGCTGCAGCACATCAACCTGATGAAGACCTCGGACAGCTACGGCTTCAAGGAGGAGTACGAAGTAAGACTAGAATCAGCCGCCACAGCCCCTCCAGCACAGCGCAGACCAGTGAGGGAGGAGGGGGGGGCGCGCGGAGTGAGCAAGGTGCAGGTTTTCGAATGAAAGACGAGAGACAAGACTGTAAAAGTGAGGCGTTGGCGACCCCTAGTGGTCAGGAGTGCAGGTTTGGAGGGGTAGGGAAAAGGAGACGTGTGTGTGTGTTCTGGATGAACGAGGAGCGCGCTCCGCTTCACTGATGCACACCCGCGAGCTGTGTCGCCCCCGTGACGTGTAATTTTGCCTCCCACTGTTTTCCCTGCTGTTGGTGATACAGAGCTTCTTCGAGGGCCAGTCGGCCTCCTGGGATGTGGCGAAGAAGGAGCAGAACCGCACCAAGAACCGCTACGGCAACATCATAGCGTGTAAGCGGGCGGGCGTGGGAGGGCACGGAGCGTCTACCGGGGTGATGTCTGCTCATTTTGAGGAACGGCTTTTTGTCCTGAACGGTGAAAGTTCAAGAGAAAGTCACCAATGAGATTCCTCAAGGCTGCCGTCTAGACACATCATTCTCGATGTCTGTTCTACTAATGTAGTGTTTACACAGCCAGCACATATGCAATAGTTTGCTGGTCTAATTTTAGATTTTGAACGTGCTTTAGAGTATCTGTATCATGTCTGGTTTCTCTCTCTCTCTCTCTCTCTCTCTCTCTCTCTCTCTCTCTCTCTCTCCCCCTCTCCCCCTCCCCCGTCGCTCTCTCCAACCCTGTGCTCTTGTGTGCCCCGCGTAGATGACCACTCGCGGGTTATTCTGCAGCCCATCGAGGACGACCCCTCCTCCGACTACATCAACGCCAACTACATCGATGTAAGTGGAAACGCATCGAATGCTACTATTGGCTCCCAACGAAACCAGCGAAACCACACTCCCTCGCTCGTATGTCAGGCCTCTATACCTTTATTGCGTCTTCTCGTCGTCCATGGTGTCCCCTCGCCCCATCCCGCCACCATGCGTGCCAGTGCTGTCGTCTCCATCCGTGTCTCCAGCATCATGTGCACGTAGCTCACTGATGAGAAATGCTTCCACGTTTAGCTAAACCTTTCTCCTCGTGCCGTTTGCTGCCAGACGCTCCCTGGGCCCTCCCTGGTCCTTACGTGGAGCTAAACTGCTGCCAAACGTGTATTCATCGAGAGAGTCCTATCGATCGGCTTCTCTAACTCTCGGCTCAGTACGGGTGTTTGGAAATTCCCCCTTTGTGGGACGGTTAAAGGCACGTTCTGCTCTATTCTAGCTCCTCCAAGATGAAGCTTTTAGTTCATAGTTCACTTAGTTCATTTAGTTCGGCTCATTCGGATCACCGTGTACCTGGTGCATTCACCCGTTCATCCAAAACGGCAAAAAAACCCGAAAAAATGTTTTGAAAACAGAGTTTCTCTGTGCTTTGCTAGAAACAAACGAACATGATAGCAAGTCTAGCCGTGCTGCATCAGCCACTCACGTCATCCTGTCATCCGTCCATCTTTTTCCATCTCCACCTCTCCACCGTGCTGTCACCGTCCGCATGCCTCACGCGTCACGTCACGTTTTTTTCCTCCACCTTTCACATTGCCGCCACCGCTTACAGCGCCATCTCCACCACCGCCACCGCCACCGACCCTCCATCCCCATCACGCCAGAACCAGACTGAACAGAGCGGACGCTCCCCGCCGTGGCACCCGTCCGTCGTCCTCTCTCTTCAGTCCAAGTTCCTGGACCACGTGTTTTTGTTGTTGTCTTCTTTTGGTGCACGTCCTGTTCAAACTCCCATTACGTCAATGCAACTTTTCTTTATTTTCTGATTGACACTCACTGACATTGTTGTGCTTTCTTTCTTCCTTCCTCCCTCCCTCCCTCCTTCCCTCCCTCCCTCCCTCCCTCCCTCCCTCCCTCCCTGCCTTCCTTCCTTCCTTCCTTCCTTCCTTCCCACCTACCTACCTCTCCTCCCTCCGCTCGTTCTTTCTGCCTGTGGCTTGGGCTGTAGATTTGGCTGTACAGGGATGTAAGTACCACTGTGGACTCTCTCATTCACGCCCCCCTCACGCATACATCCACGTCGCCACCGTTGTCCGGAAACGCTTTGAGTTCCTCCCGCCGGGGGTCCCCCCCCCCCCCCCCCCCCCTCGCTGCATGACAGACTTCACTCCATCCCGCCTCCCCGCCACCTTACATCCCACCACGCGCCGTAGACCTGCCAACGCAGTAGCGCCCCCCCCAGTACCACTAGATCCCACCACGTCAAAGCGTCACTTTAATGCGAGTCACTTAGGACTACGGCCGGAGGAGACGACCGACTTTTCTCTTACTCTTAACTAGAACTCGCAGCTCAATCCGAGGCCCCCTCCGGCTGAGGATTACAGATCACAGACGTTTGACGTTTGCCCGCGCTGACTTGTCGCGTTCTGCCGCTTTGCAGGGCTACCAGAGGCCGAGCCACTACATCGCCACTCAGGGTGAGTTAGCGCGGCTCTGGGACGCTGCAGGTACTTCGCACACACACACACACAAAGCCCTGAACGTGCGTTTCTCTGGCCCCAGGCCCGGTTCACGAGACGGTGTACGACTTCTGGAGGATGGTGTGGCAGGAGCAGTCGGCCTGCATCGTCATGGTGACCAACCTGGTGGAGGTCGGCAGGGTGGGTGTCCAGGCCTTTGAAGCGCGGAGTGTCACGCTTAGCTCTGACTCGTTGTTACAGCTGTTTTAATCGCGCCGTGATCGTTGCAGGTGAAGTGCTACAAGTACTGGCCGGACGACGCAGAGGTGTACGGGGACTTCAAGGTGACGTTTGTGGAGGTCGAACCCCTGGCCGAATACGTGGTCCGCACGTTTACACTGGAGAGGGTGAGCTTTCTGCCTGCATCCTCCTTCCTGTCCCACTGTTTCATGATATTATAATATAATACCATACGTATGGTAGATTGAAGGCTTCTTCATGCCTGCATGTGTCTGTCCTGTTCCCGCAGCGTGGCTTCAATGAAGTGCGGGAGGTCAAGCAGTTCCACTTCACAGGCTGGCCCGACCACGGAGTCCCATATCACGCCACCGGACTACTTTCCTTCATCCGCAGAGTCAAGATCTCCAACCCACCCTCGGCCGGGCCGATCGTGGTCCACTGCAGGTAGAACGACCGAGCATTTTCGTGCTCCACATTCCCTCTCACAAGTGACCAGCGCGGTCGTAAATATGTGTGTGTGTGTGTGTGTGTGTGCGTGTGTCTGCAGTGCCGGGGCGGGCCGCACCGGCTGCTTCATCGTCATCGACATCATGTTGGACATGGCGGAGAGGGAGGGAGTGGTGGACATCTACAACTGCGTCAAGGCTCTTCGCTCCAGGAGAATCAACATGGTACAGACTGAGGTGACTGCATTACCCATCCTCCATCCGCATCCACATCGCCAGAGAGTAGCGTGGGACTCAGCCACGCAGCATGGTGCCGGCTGACCCGACCTCCACCAGCCATCTCCCTGCCACCCATGCACACGTCACCTCACACACACAGTGAGCATGCAGCTGCATGACAGGGTTCACCAGAGAGCGTTACCTTCATTCACACCAACGTACATGAAGCATTTATGGGAACACCTGCTCCCGGGCACAGCCGTCGTCTCCCCCCTTGAGATTTACATTTACATTGCCTTCTTTTGCAGATGCTTTTCCTGTTTTGTTCCAAAGTGACTTAGATAGACTTTTCCAGCTACATCACAGAGGACAGTTCAAGCGCTGCTTAAGAGGAGGATATCAGTATGAGATAACCAGTTTACTTTACTTTCTCGATTCAGTGATTAGCTGGCCGGTTCATAAAATGACACAGAAACCGTGAAGAATCGTTAAGTTCAATTTCCTCTCACGGAGGACTAAAGAAGCCAGAAAACATCCACATTTATATTCTTAAAATCCTCCTCGCCCTCCATCCCCTTCACCTGCAGCCCCCGCGGTGCAGAGAAGACAGAAACGAAAGCTCATCCCCTCACCTCACTCCATCCATCGAGCTCCATCCCCACCCGTCACCGCCCGCTCACCGCCATGCATGCCCCGCCTCCATCAGGCCGCCCGTCCCGAGCCCGGGGCCCGTCTCCGCGCGCCCCGTCCCTGTCTCACGTCCCGCTCGCCGCTTCTGTTGTTTGCGCGTGCCGCTCCGGGGCCGCGCGGGGTTTTCACGCGCGTTATCTCTCTGGATCCCGTGCCGCCCGCAGGAGCAGTACATCTTCATCCACGACGCCATCCTGGAGGCCTGCCTGTGCGGGGAGACGGCCATACCCGTGTGCGAGTTCAAGGCCGCCTTCTACGAGCTGATCCGCATCGACTCGCAGACCAACTCCTCGCACCTGAAGGACGAGTTCCAGGTGAGCCCGCCTCCCGTGGTCTGCCTCGCCGGGCCACTGTCGTCATAGGCGATGAAGAAAACAAACCTTTGGTTTTACCGGGGATGAGATCCCGTCGAGATTAAAATCTATTTTGGAAGTACACAGTACTTTCAAAAGTAGACACTTAACACACAAACATGCAGCCTACCTCTCAAATAAATGAATACATTAAAAGAGAAAAGGAAACGTACCAAAACAAGGACAAACAGGCCGATGAACTGATGATAGATGAGCGTCGAATTCAACAAGTGGAATAAGAATCTCACGTTTGAGATCTTTCTGGAAGGCAGTCTTGCCAAACTCTGACTTATTTTAGACATCTTAATACAGGATATCTCAACACAGGAGATCTACTGGACTGTTGAATGTACTATCTGTACTTAAAAGAGCAGATATATAAGCGGACCTAATAGCTTTATACACGAAGGTCAACCGGTGTTCTTGCCTCCTCATGAAAAGCGAGGGCCGACCGATCATTTCGTACGATACACAGTGATGGGTAGAGTAACTTGCCGTTTCTTTGAGACTGAGGCCGCGTTTATATGATCTGGAACACAGAGGTGTGCTTCGGTCTGCCCTTCTGAGCGCGCTCTCTGTGCGCACGCCAGGCGCTTCAAGCGGCCTCTGCGACAACAAGAAACAACAAGAAAATATGTCCATCCTCACTCCCTCTCTCTCTCTCTCTCTCTCTCTCTCTCTCTCTCTCTCTCCCCATTCAGACGTTGAACTCGGTGACTCCCCAGCCTCAGCCCGAAGACTGCAGCATCGCGCTGTTGCCTAGGAACCAGGACAAGAACCGCTTCATGGACGGCCTGCCGCCCGACCGCTGCCTCCCCTTCCTCATCACGATAGACGGCGAGAGCAGCAACTACATCAACGCCGCCCTGATGGATGTAAGTCCGAGCCCACGCCATCCACCGAGCGCAAACGGGGGTCGAGCAGGGCGCGGCGTTTGCCGAGCGACGCGGGCGCAGACTCTCACGCGCGGACCCCCCCTCCCTGTTTGTGTGATGCTGTGTTTGTGGTTTGAGCAGCACAAGGCTAGAGACAAATCCAGGTTCTGAAAAGACCGCCGGCTTCTCTGGCCGCCGCCCGGCCTCTCGCGGCCGCGTCGTCCCGGCACTCTGTGCTCGCGTCGGCCCCCGGGCCGGCGCTGTCTCGACATGCTGCCCGTGTGCCTCCACTTCAAACAGTGAACAAGGCTCAGTAGATAGAAACATGGAGGTGAGACAGAGCTGCCCGGTCATCAATCGTCAGGGGTTCGGATGACGATTTTTTCTCAGCAGGTCCTTCTTAGCAGGTTTCTTAGGACTGTGCCTTGCCGCAGAGAGGGGCAAATAGGAAGAGGGGGGAGGGGGCGGGGGGGTGAGTTAACACTGGTCGCAACGCAAAATGGTGGAAAGTGCATGGCGTGCCAAGAAACCTGGCTTCTCTCCGACAAAGCACGAAAAAAAGAGGAAGAAACGCAAACAAACATTGTAACTGCTGTAAACCTGCTGGAATTCAGTCCGATGCTCAGACATTTCAGAGCTTAGTCACTTACCTTTGGCCTCTCTCTAACCAAGCTGTCAGAAGAGTTCCAGGTAACGGGATTTCACTTCAAATCTCCAATACTGGATTTGTTTCATGGCTTCAGTGTCGTCCTGGGTTGTTTTTTTGTTCGTTCGTTTTTGTTATTTAGCAGATTCATTCACGCCCTCGCCCTCACCCCGACCCCCCCACCCCCCCTCCACCCCCGCCTCCTCTCGCTCATGGTTACGAGTCATCCGTGTCGCACATTTGGCTGCACACTTGTCATTCAGGCCCAGCTCGGGCTCGGGTCACTTTCAGCTCAGTTTAGAAAAAGACAAAAACGAAAGAAAAAGAAAGTCCAGTTTGCGCCAAACTTCCGAAAGAGCTCGAAACTGAACGTGACGTGTGACCTGAGCCTGATCTCCGTAGACGTAGACGTAGACGACGTAGATTCTAGCGTGTTTGAACGGCGCATGCTCCTCACCCTCACGTCCAACAGGTCCCCCACCGCATGATCACGTGACCACGCATCACCTGTGCTGCTTGACTGTCCCTCAGAGTGTCCCGCATCCTCAGTCTGTGTGTGTGTGAGAGAGAGAGAGAGAGTGAGCTGCGCTGAAAGCAGAGCTAGCTAGCCTAGCCCTCAGGAGTTTGCCTGACGTGTGTGTGAAGCCAGCAGGCTGCTGACCTGCCGCCGTGTCTCCTTTGTGCCGCGCAGAGCTACCGGCAGCCCGCCGCCTTCATCGTCACCCAGCATCCCCTGCCCAACACCGTCAAGGACTTCTGGCGCCTGGTGTACGACTACGGCTGCACCAGCCTGGTGATGCTGAACGAGATCGACCTGGCGCAGGTAACCCCCCCAAAACATAATGAAGTTCTAGTGTCTAAGCAGAGAGGCTGAAGACGGTTCGAGCTTCTGAAGTACTTATAATGTTTCTAATATCAGTATACATTCTGAGTCCACTTTGTGATATGGACAAAACAAGGAACTAAAGGGCTTCATCTGTGCCTTTGTACAACGAGAATCTCATTTATCAGACATTTTTTCTACCAATAAGTGATGGCTGACTTGACTGCAATAATGTGTATGTGTGTGTGTGTGTGTGTGTGTGTGTGTGTGTGTGTGTGTGTGTGTGTGTGTGTGTGTGTGTGTGTGTGTGTGCGCGTGTGTGTGTGTGTGTGTGTGTGTGGGCTCAGGGCTGTCCCCAGTACTGGCCTGAGGAGGGCATGCTGCGCTACGGCCCCGTCCAGGTGGAGTGCATGTCCTGCTCCATGGACTGCGACGTCATCAGCAGACTCTTCAGAGTGTGCAACCTGACCAGGGTGAGTCCCCGTCGCTGCTCCCATCCATCCGCCTTCCACCCACCATCCAACCACCATGTGTCCACCGTCAGTCCACCATCCACCATCCACCATCCACTCACCATCTACCCACTACCCATCCACCATCCACCCACCATGTTTCCACCATCCAACCACCATGTGTCCACCATCAGTCCACCATCCGCCTACCATCCCTCCACCATCCATCCACCATGTGTCCTACATCCACCCACGATGTGTCCACCATCCACCCACCATCCCTACACCATCTACCCACCTTGTATCCACCATCCATCCACCATCCACCCACCATCCATCCATAAACCATTCACCCACCAAGTGTCCACCATTCACCCATGATGCATCCACCATCCCTACACCCCTACACCATCTACCCACCATACATCCACGATGCGTCCACCATCCACCCACCATCCCTTCACCATCTACCAACCATTCATCCACCATCCATCCACCATCCACTTACCATCTACCCGCCATCCACCCACGATGCGTCCACCATCCACCCACCATCCCTTCACCATCTACCAACCATTCATCCACCATCCACCCACCATGTGTCCACCATCCATCTACCATCCATCCACCATCCATCCATCCACCATCTACCCACCATCAGTCCACCATCCTCCCACCATCCATCCACCCACCAGTCATCCACCATCCACCCACCATCTACCCTACATCCATCCACCATCCACTCACCATCTACCCACCATCCAACCTCCCATCTAAACACACTGTACTGTCTCATCGCCCTCCAGCCGCAGGAAGGCTACCTGATGGTCCGGCAGTTCCAGTACCTGGGCTGGGCCGGGCACAGGGAGGTCCCCGCGTCCAAGCGCTCCTTCCTCAAGCTGATCCTGCAGGTGGACCAGTGGCAGCGCGAGGGAGAGGAGGGAGAGGGGAGAACCATCGTGCACTGCCTGTGAGTACCGAGCGCCACAGCTATTTCAGCCAAGAGGAGGTGAATTAGATTTAGACGGAATGCGAGGGAGCAAATATGAGCGGGACGCACCCAAATACCACCGTATCACTCCACTTACAGCTCTGTCGTTCAAGTTATAACAATTTGTTGATAGAATTGCTTTTACGCCCGTGTCTGGTTGATAAAGGTGCCTCTAGGTTGTTATCAGGTGATGCTCAGAGACACTCGGAGACAAAGGCGTGTTGCGATCAGTGAGAGGCGGACGATCGATTATCCGTGGTTCCCCCGCAGGAACGGAGGCGGCCGCAGCGGCGTCTTCTGCGCCAGCAGCATCGTGTGCGAGATGGCCAAGCGGCAGAGCGTGGTGGACGTGTTCCACGCCGTGAAGACCCTGAGGAACAGCAAGCCCAACATGGTGGACACCCCGGTGAGTTGCCCGGGCCGCGCGACTCGCCCTCGCCCCGCCCGCCGACTCGCGCTCGGCCGGCGGCAGCGGCTCACGGTTCTGCCGTCTGTATGTGTCTTGCAGGAGCAGTATCGGTTCTGCTACGACCTGGCCTTGGAGTTCATCGAGTCCTCCTAAGCAGAGCGGAGAGGACCAGAGGAGGAGGAGGAGGAGGAGGAGGAGGAGGAGGAGAAGCGTGTTTGATCCTTTGCTTTTGCTTGGCCCCGACTCCCCCGTCCCCCCTCCCCCTCCCCCTCCCCAGCCGCCCTGTAGCAGCCATTTAGCGTCCGCCCTACGGACAGCGCGGGCCGCACGGCAAAACAAAGAAAAGGGAAGAAGACGTGCAGACGTTGGACAGAGGGAGCTGCCGGGGGCGGGGGGCGGGCGAGCAGTGCGGGAGGTGCGGCGTGGCTCCTTCTACTCCTTTTACGCTTATTATACAGCTTTTTGAGTGCCAGCGGGCCCCGGTATGTTTTTGGGCCCCCCTTTTAAATGTTTAGCGTCTCGCCACAGCTGCCCTCCCTCCCTCCCTCCCTCCCTCCCCCACATGGACTCGACGCCTCTCATGCTGTTCCGGCTGCAGTACTCGATGTGCCCTCTAGATGTCGCCCCCCTCCTCTCCCTCCCCCCGCCTTCCTCGCGGCGAGCTGCAACCACAGCGTTTTGAAGAAAAAAAAGAGAAAGAAACGGCTTCGACGTTTCCAGCTTGGCCCTGGCTTGCCCTGCCCCCCCCCCCGCTGAGTAACTTCAACCAGTGTCGGGGCGTCCCCGTGGCTGTTTTTGCACGAGAACAAGGAACTCTGCGTCGCTCCGGCCTGGCCAAACCTCTGCGAATGCTTGTGTTTCGTGTCCCACGCGCACGTCGGCAGCATCTCCGCGCCGTCGCGTTGTTTTCGCAGCCGGGACGGCCATTTCCAGAGACCCACACGCGGGCGGAAAGCGTTCGTTCCGGGCTCAGATCGGACGGAGCGATAGAACAGTGGCTGAAGCTGACCAGGGGAAGTTTACATGGGGGACACGTCGGGCTTTTGTTTTTGTTGTTGTCGTTTATGTTGCCATGAAGTGGCAACAAATGTGTACCATTTTTCATTCAAGTGTGATTGCTTTCCTGCAGGCTTGACAGACTTGCAGAGTTGACTTCTGTTCATTCGCCGATCCCCTGGGTAGAAATTCTATGTTTATAAACAAAAACAAACAAACAAACAAACAAGCAAGCTCAATCGCCTATGATTTGTGTTTTGTTTTCTTATCGTATCACCATGGTCGCGTTTTGTTTCAGGGCTGGGCCCAATGCACTTTCAACTCAGCCAAGTCACGGACGGGATCTCTCGTTCCGATTCTGATCAGAATCCAGCGCGAGGCGCCTGAAGCCCGCCCGGCCGATGGACCGCGTCCGCTTCCATCTCGGCTCTGAACGGAGCCGGAAAGCGGACCGACCCCGGGCCTCGTTCGTCCCGACGCACCCCCCCCGCCCCCCCCTTTTTCGTTCGTATTTTGTAGCTGACGTTTATTCATAAGCCAAAGACTTTGTGTAAATATGTCTATACGGATAAAGCACATTGTTTGTATTTATTGTTTGTTTACTTGCATCGCTTGTGTGAACAATCGCTCCCCGTTCCGTGTCTCCTCCACCGCCAGCGCTTCTCAAACCGGACCGGCCAGGGCGCAGGACGGGCCGGGAACCCCCCCTCGCCCCCCCCCCCCCCCCCCCCCCCCCCCCCTCCCCGGGGGGGGGCCAGACGGCGCCTGTGCTCTCCGGAGGGGACGGGTCCACAAAACAAAAAAACGAAACAAAAAAGAGGATCTGCTCAGCCTGTGTCCGCGCAGAGAGGTCTCGGAGCCCCCGACAGCCGCTGTACATTAAAAGCAGTAGACGTAGTTTTTCAGTATCTCGGTGGAACTCAGTAGTGTCGTCTTGTTTTCCCTTATTGAGACCCTCCGTGGTGTTGCCGTGGTTTCGTTGTGCAAAAAGCCCCGCCGCTCCGTCTGTACTCCGGGCGGCTCTGCGGCCGCGGGGCCAGCTGCTCGCCCCCCGTCCCGCTCCTCTCCGTCACCCCCCTCGGCGATGCAAGAAACAAAAAAAACGAAACAAAAAAAAAAAAGCGGGCTTCAGTGAGCGGCGAGCCGAGCCGGGGCGTTTTTCTTTGTTTGTTTGTTGAAATCGTGCCTAATGATTTGAGCGGCGGCAGAGCGCCTCGCGCGTCCTTCGCGGGGCTTTGCCGGAACGCGTTTGCGTTGTGCACGAGCCGATTCAGAAAAAACGAAACGAAACGGGGAAAAAAAAGTTTATTGTAAATAACATGTCACGAGGTTCCCGCCCCCGGTCGGGAGCGCGAGCAGCCGAAGTCTACCGTCACGGGCGTTATTGTAAATAAGACTATCCTGAGGACAGTGAAAGAGAAGGCTCTATTGCGGGTTGGGCGGTGGAGACGTGGGATCGCGGATGCAATGTCAGAACGTGGGTTCTGGTGTAGATGGGAAGTCGAGAGATTGTACTCCCTGAGGTCTCGACTCCAGCTCCGGGTTGACATTGTTTGGAAAGCGATTTCTCGTTCCGACTGAATGCAGAAACTTTCACTCCACAGGCTGGACGTCGACTGTCAGTCGTTACCTCCAGATTTGCATGTTGCAGGGCATGCAGGGGGCGTAAAGAGAGAGAGAGAGAGAGATTTAATAAAGAGAAACGCAGCACAGTATGTCACCCCCGTACGGTGTACATGCTGTGCTGCTTCCCACAACTCGACCTGAATAACTCTGAAGTGATGGCCCGTAAGAGTAGTGACTGAAGCAGAGGCCAGTGTGACTATAGAAATGATATTCATGGTTCATAATTATTCTTGTCTGTAATGTTTGGCTTCTTTGCTGTAATAAAGAACACTTCTTTAAATAAAGCTGAGGCGTCCGGTCGTTTGTTCAGAGTTGAACCCTCCTGAAGATCTAAAATGAAGCAATTCCACGTTACGTTTACTTTTGTCTATTGTCGGGGTCACTTTAAGTAAAGTCAAAAAATGTCATTTTAACATGTAACTGATTTGTGTTCCAACAACATACCTTGGAATGACCACTTCATGACACACACATCAAATATCTCACATATTAATCGGAAACCACATGTGACGTAAAACACTTGTTTGTAGTGTCAAATACATGTATTCACAAAAAATTCTGGACGTTACCAGATTGAGTTCATGTCCAACCCTGTCCCCACTCCTCCGTCTTCTGCTGCTACTCTCATCGTCCTTGTCTTCCCCCTCTCTTTTTCTGGGGGATCCAGGACGTGGGTCGTCCACGTCTTCTTCTGTGTCTGTGTCATCCTCCCCACTGTGGCTGGAGTTGCTGAAGTCTCTACCTGACAAACGACTCCATTTAAATGCGAAACGCCAGAAAACGAAACGATTCAAAACTGTGTTTAGGGTTAACGGGTGATGATTGTGAAATCAAATAGTTTTATGCTCTGTTAAGAGGATGGGGTAAGATAGCTATCGGAAAGAAGAGCGCATATTTGCCTGCAGAATGAAAACGTGACACTCATCATTCCTTCTTTATAAACATGAATCAACATCCATAGGAACATGACTGAAAAAGTTAAGCTTTCCATTGCTTGTGGTCTTCTAAAACTTCTGAAGTAGTGTGTGCGTTATGTGAAGTTCACTCCAATCAACTATTCTGGAAATAGATACAAATAGCTGCATATTTCTTCAGACAGGGAAAAGACTATGACCTGATATTCAGTTAATTAATTTTGCATTTGGAACTTTCCCGCCTGCCACTTGTGTGTAGAGGTGCAACTGCATCATTAAACGTCCAGGTGTGGAGTAGAATGAAATGAGGAGCTCTTTCTCACGACTGTGCCACTTTCTTCAAAAAGTTTAATTTGCATAATTATTTACAACAGATGGTTGATAGCAGTACTTAGAGGAGGCAAAATATACCGAACCACATTGATAAAGCAGAGAAATGATAAAATGATATAAACTCGTTGAAACAATTTCAAAACCTTGCAATTAGAAAAGAAAGTTTTACAGGTAATTCATATGTAAACAAATCTGGAAATGAAATATTCAGCCTAAATTAAACTTACAAACACAAACTGATTTGTAGAATGCTGTAATACTGAGCAGCAATGAAACACTAAATAATACATTCATTTTCACTATCCTGCATGCTATCTGAAGATCTTATAAAATAATGTTGACAAACAAAGGTTAAACAACAAAAACATGGTCAAGAGCGGAAAATAGTTCCATTTAAATTAGGCATATATTATATATTTATATATGTATATTTCTGTACAAATACTGAATATTTGGCATTATATTTATCCTCATTATTGATATATCTAACAATTGAAAATAGTTTTAAGCTAACCACAAACCTTTTATGCGATCAATTTTTTTTTCTCATGTCACATTCAAAAACCCATAAGAGGCCTTCTGTTATTTCTAACCATAGCCACAACACAAGACATTTCTCCACCAAAGGCAAACTAAATCGTGACTGCTCTCTCCCCTCATAAAACACCGAAACATGAAGAAGGATACGCGCAGAAACGCGTTTCCTCCCAACTACACAGCAGCACGTCATTGGAACGTAGAAATTGGGAATTCAAAAGAATGCAAATGCGAAGCAACAAGTGCCTGTGTTTTCTGGCTGAGTTGTTGTCATATGTTAGTCAATTAGCTGAAGGTTTGCCTGTTCATAAGAAGGATTTGACGATTTGGGAAGTAAGCTTGTTTGATTTTTTGCTGTGGAGGTGAAAACCACTCTCATGTCCAAATTACAGTAACATTACATTAGCTTTTACTGTATAAGCACAAACACTGGAAATGTTTGATGATTGAATACAAATTTCCAAGTTTAAAATCAACAGTTTGTGGTTTTACGCAGGTCCCTAACTTGTATGTGCATGTGCCGTGGACCACTTTGTTCTCATTTAGTGAGGATTAAGCAGAGAAAACAAAAAATGGGCTGATTGGTGATAGTAAGATATTGTTAGCTCAGACAGTAGCAGGCTAACAGTTTTTCTATTGGCTCGAGGCTAAAGCTAAGGAACCCAAGCCTAGCCAGACTGTAGCTGGCTAAGCTAAAATTACTTATCTTTAACTTCTGCTGATGCTTTATTTTCAAGTAGTTAGTTAAAGTTAGAAGTGCTAATGTTTGGTTTAATTAGCATTCAGTGTTGATGCTAATTTAAGCAAGTCCTCATTAACTGTAAGTTCAGATCATGTGGATCAACTTATGGATATTTCCCAAAACATCGAGTGGTTTCTTTAATGTGCTCAACAGCCACCAAAACAGTCCACGAACTTAAAACGAAAAAGCCAAACCACAGATCTAAATTAGGCTTATTGCTTGAGGAGCAGAGGTGCTCTCATACAGCCCAGTGTTACTGCAAGCATGACATCAAACATGGTCCAAAACTTTTCACTGACAGTAACGACAGGCATAACTCTCGGGGAATGTCATCAAACGCTACGTGGTTTATGAGACGAGAGAGCAAGCAATAGAAAGACATCTTTGCAGTGCAACTGTATCCGAAACACGGAGAAAAGCTTCTAATGAAAAGCTCAATGGAGTCTGTGACGAGACCCCCCGAGACACCAACCAGAGGAATTCTGGAAGGGTGCCTCGCGGGCGCGACACTGCAGTTGCGGTGCGTATGTGTGCGTTTGATGCTTTTGGTGTGTGCTGATTGTCAGAAGAACCCAACAAAAACCCAAATCAAACGAGAAACAGAACAAAAAGTAAATTTAGGAAAAGTACAAGAAGAGAAGTTGGTTGATTCAGCACCTATACAGACTTCTCTGAGGTTTGTCTTCAGGACAGCTAGTTAATCACGTTTGTCTCAAATGTGGCGCGTTGCACGGAGCCTAAACAAATGCATTTCAGTAGCGACGGAACAGAGAAAAAGAGACCCCGGCAAAGGAAATCTGACTAATCACATCCGCGTGCGCGAGTCGCAGCGCAGGTGAGCCCTATTCTTCCTTTACGCCGGGTATTTGTTCTTTATTTCCTCAAATCGGCGCAAAGTAAATCATAACTTTGTAGGACCGGGTGCTGGATGACAACGGCAGCACGCGTTTTTGCTCCTGTAGAGTTGTGGCACAATGGACGGCGCGTTTCAGTGCTCTTGTGAATGAAAGGTGATCTGCACCGGGGGTTTTGTAAGCTCTGCCGCCCCACAGAAGTACTGCTGCATAGTACACAGGCATGACAAAGTGTTCCTGCGGAGGTTACCACGACTCCTCATATACCATGTCTGCTAAAAACACTTAACCGTGAGGTAAATAGCTGTTAGGTGAGCCTGCCTGTCTTTGTATGAAAACACTATTGCACTTTTTGGCTGGTCAAGTTTCGTCAGTCTCCAGATTCTGTATGATGTAGGCGCCGGGAAAAAAAAGCAACAACATCCCAAGGTTACAATATCACAGCTAGGAGGAAAAACTAGTTAAAGACCTTTTAAGCAGGTGATGTTTCGTGATTCGCGGAAAACAGCCGCGCAACGCACTCCGTGTGTGGTGAGTTCGCGCGGTCACGTCTTCTCGTGGAAGTCAGAACACTTTCTGTAGTTTCCCTGTTCGTTTTTTGAGGGGGCTTCGCGCGTTGCACTAATTCAACTCCAAAAATGTCTCTGCGTCATGGCGAATCACAGCGTCGTGAGCTCAAACCAAAAGGAGGGAAATAAATATACGCAAATCCTCCGTTGATATCCTCCAGACTGTATTGTGCTGTAAGTAGATTACAGTAGGATGTTTGGATTCGTCAAATACAAATTACTTTGAAATTCTGCAGCCCGACCAAGCCCAGTTTCCAGCCCTTTGTAATGGTATTTACGGACAAACCTGCACTTTGAGAGGTGTTGCAGTCCTTTTGCGTGTCCCGACCCAAAAACATTCGCTCACAGAGTCCTATGAGAATCAAACTGTAAGGCACCTGAGGATTTGTCATGTACATAATTGCCAACTCCGACGACCCCCCTCTACCCGCCCACCCCCCAACACACACACACACACACACACACACACACACACACACACACCCCTCCCAACCCCCTCTCGCCCTTTAGCATGGTGGCTGAAAATATGTGACGTAGACGCAAAGAAAAATCCCATGTAGCCTTTTATTGGAGCTACTGACGAGGTGTGATCCTGGAGCACACAGCAACGGGAGGAAAAATGGTACCATGATTGTAGAATAGCCCCGCATGATACCGCAGAAACACAACTGCTTAGAGAAGCTATGACTGTAGCCGCGTTTTCCGTGTCACACACCACTCGCAGTGGCTGCTTTCCCTGTGACCTCTGAGGACATCTTTGAGTCTGATATCAGTCTTACCGAAAGAAAAACAGCTTGTGACATCATTTTCAACCGGGCCAGTGACCTTGACCGCTTTTTCACCTTCCCCCGATTCCCCCTGAACCGGACTCTCGACTCCCGACCAACTCTTTGTAGATTTTACTAGATCGTGAGACCACAGGACTCTGAGTGACAGAGAAAAGCAAATGAAGTCGGAAGCTGCAGAGACGTGAGAAAGCCCTGTTTTGGAAAAGAGAGAAGTACCGAGCGCCAGGTCGTCAAACACTCCACATGATGGAATCACAGTTTGCAGTCTGTGGGAAGTAGACTTTGCTGGAGCAGCTGGTCAGTTACGATGACCATCCTCACTCAATCAGGAGGAGGTGGAACAGCAAAAACTGTTCACTCCAGCCTCCCAAAAGATGAGTGACGACGCTGATATTTATAGACCTGGTGACAGAGATGTGCTCTTCTAACGACCACAGCATTAAAGCCAACCCTCAATTACTCTTAACCTAGTTGTGTTTAAGCCCACTCTTTATCAGACATAAACAAATGCTCACCTTTAAAACTTTGCGAGCACACTGAAGAGAAAAGGATTTTTTTTTATGACCAAGTAATGCTAATAAACTCCCTCTTTCTGAGAGGCTCGTAGGCAAATTATTTATGGTATAAAAGGCCCAGAATGTGTTTGAAAGATGTGCTGGAGAATAAAGGCAGATGATTATTTAACAGAAACCTCACTTCAGGGTGTAAAATTTATACTTGGGTTATGTAATAAAAGGTGGAATTACACCATGAGAGCCATCCCTGCTCCATGGTTTAATGAGAGGAGTGTTTATCCCTTTGTGAGTTCCTGAATGTGATATTTAACTACTGCAGTGAATTTATAGAAGAGAAGGCTAATGATGAAGGATATAGTCAGTAAAAATGTGAGGAATTATGGTTTACACTTAATTTTATATGGCATGAGGAACCAGATATTGGAACTTCTTTATTTCATCTATGAAATACTTTTTTGTGAGGCTAAATGAATAGACCCTACGAGGAACTAGACTACGCAGACTTGGAACGAACTTGAAATCAGTGGCTGATGATTTTGGACTTGCTTCAACTTGTTTTCATGTGTCGGCGTAAATCAATTGAGATGATGAGAAAAAGGAACATTTTGACTTCAGTAATCTCGGAGGGAGTCCAGTTGAGTCGAATTTCCACCTGCCGATCCCGGGACGCGGTGTCGCGACGTTTTATTTTTTGCTTCGCGAGGGGCTCTACATTCAGGAATGGTTCGCTTTAAGGCCGTCTGGTAAGGTAATGGTTTCAGATGTCACACGGGTAAAACGCCTCATCCTCAGGTCAGACAATCCCAAGACTCAACGCGAACAAAAATACACCCTGTCACAACCTAGACCGGCTGCCTCGCACACAGGCTGCTCCAACCCTCCGAGCCTCACTCTGATAATAGCAAAAACGAGAAACATCAAACGCCGTGCTGCAGCATAATTCCGGCGGCCCTGCGTCAACGTCTGTTTTAAGTGGCTGGGTTTTTGTTTTTTTTTCTAGATCGGAAAACGAGAGTGAATGAGCACGTATTGCAAAAAGCTCAGGGTTAGCGTCGGCGCGACACAACAATTCGGGACGGGTCTGACGCTTCGCGCACGCTCAGCTGGCTGTGGCACTTGGCCCGTGGCTCAGGGTGGCCATGTCAGGTTTGACCTTACGGTTGGAGGAATGTCAAAGCCGGTAATCTCTCCCATCTCGACCCCTTTGCGTGTTATAAAGGAAGCTGGACCGCAAAAAAGCCACCTCCTCTATTCCATCGCCGAGGGCATTGCAAAGATGATCGCTTCTACTTATCACTATCTACCACAAGTCCTCGGAGAGACAACGGGCACCATATTAATAAATCTGTTTAAAAAGTCCTTGAGTGTGTGTGTGTGTGTGTCTGTATCTGTGTGCATGTGTATGTGTTCACGTTGTGTGTGTGTGTGTGTGTGTGTATGTGTGTGCGTGTGTACATAGGACTGGGTAAAGGACAACAGTTTTAGAGTAAAAAGCAGCACCATTTACTATAGTAACTGAATATTGTTAAAGTGTCATTTGCACCTGTCTTTCCTAGACTACATGAGCAGATCGAAATAACAACACAAGTGTTTTCACTCTGCCCCACTTGGAACAAAAAAGGTTGGATGTTATGAGACACCCCTTCTCACCCCCTAATAAGCTCTGTCAAATCAACCCACAACTGGTTCAACTCTTAATACTAAATGAGTACTGTAGACTGTGAAGTTGCTTCTATGGTAGATACTGTAGGTGTAATTAAAAGTGTTAGAATTACAATATTGTAGTAAGGAGAAGCCGACGACGGCGTCGGAAAGAGATGAAAACAAACAGAGACCAGGTGCAGTTTATATGACCGATAGAGTAGCATGAAATCCTGTAGTAAATTTTCCACATCTGCCCTTGCAATTCAACTGCAACAGTATCACATGAGCTTCGTAAACAACATTTCCCTTGGAAATACAAACATGAATATTATAAGGTGCAAAATGCATTGTTTGATACAGTCACCTCTTCCAAGCTGCGCAAAAACTGTCTTTTGTTAATAATTCATATTTGTTCTGCAATGGAAATGCATCCAGCAGCAGGTAACGCATGGAGTCTCAGGAGGGGGATGGTGTCGTACGGATGGGAATGGATAAATGCTGAGGGTCTTGGATTCTGAGCCTTGTTTCTTTTTTTGTTTTGTTTTTTCAGATCTCGTTCAGCAACACTGGTCAGCAGCTGCAGCATACCTGGTCTAAGATGGAGTGATGAGGATGTTGTGCAGCACCTTGGGCACGCTGACTAAGACTTTGAACGCAGTTTAGTCGCACAAAGGCAGGAGAGTGAGAGCAACCAGTCGATCCGCTGTGCCAGGCTTTACCATGTTTGAGGTCCGAACCTCGTCATCGAGGTTCTTTACGACCTCGCCGGGACGGCAGGAAGCATCGGTCTCTGCCGGTCTGTCACACAGGTTGCTTCAGGCCAAGACCACTGTTGCTGGTGAGAGACTTTAGAAAAGTTGCACCTTGTGTTTCATCTCAAATGTGGCAAGGCTTGCAGGGCTCCTACCTCCAATGGTGACAATAGAGCAGACTTTCAGACGTGATGGCTATGATCACATAAATCCCACAAATGGATGGCGGACTGAATTTAAAAAAAAAGTTGGAATACTTTTTGATGAGGGGTTAGGAGTTCATTCTCATGGGCCAGAAACTGCATCAAATCTCCATTTCCTCCAGATAGCCTCACTTCGCAACGCCTCACCTCTATTCGCCTTTTTCAGGTTTTATTTGGAAAAATCTGATACCTGGTATGAAGACTTGTTATAACCTCTCACGCAGCGTACCACCCGTGCCAGGTAGGCAACAAACAGAGATAACAGACCATTAATTAGCTAAAGAGAATCAACTTTTAACTATCTGAAATTCCGCTATGTCTGATATTCACTGATATTCACATCTACTGTAGCAAGATTTTGGCAGTACCAAATATTCTTGTGTGGATACTGTGATCACAAATTCTGCACATCTATCATCTTGATAAGTGCCACAGAAGTTTTGGAGAACCTAGAGAGACTATCTTTATAGGCAAAAGGGATGTGAGGCGATGCAAGGCAATACTATCCATAAACTTTTCCCATCTGGGTTTAAAGCTACACTAGGTGACTTCACACACGAGTGGCTAGTGTTGACCAATCCTTCGTTGAATTTTAAGCAAACACCAGAAGGCGAGAGGCAAGAGGTCTGACATTGGTGTGTCAAGGCTTCTCACTGCTGGGTTTGACTTAAAATGTTTCGGTGGGGAAAACAAGCGTCCACACCTGACTCCACAGACTTGCCTGACTTCCCCATGGCAGTGCCACGTGACACCATAAGAAAACAACGTTTTCAACTGGAAATCTTGCCTAGTGTAGCTTCAGCTGGGACAACCTAGAGAATGGCAGTAGGGGTTGAAGCAGCAGCCGGGCTGTAACAATGACGTCGATGACGGTGGAGGCTGCTGACAGCCATGAGCTGGTGCCGGGTGGACGACGGGGAGTTGGGGGATGAATCCGTGGACCTCAGAGCCGTGTCTGGGCTTCGGGGATGTAGATCTCGATGCTGTCTGCCCTCTCTGTGGCTGAGTTTTGTCTGAAGGACGCTGCTCGCTTGGCAGCCATGAGGCGTCTGCGGGCTTCCTGTCGCTGGCGGTCCTGAAGGTCCAGAGAGCGCTCCCGGATCATGCCGCCACGTCCCTTGGCTGGTCGCTTTGGCAGGGGCGGTGGCCACTTCCTCTCCTTGGGACAGAGAGATGAAAAACAATTACCGGAGGTAATGTCAGTAAGGTTACAGAATGTACATTTCATTCATTCATTCATTTTCTTGACCTATTTAATACCCAAATCTGCAGTCCACAGCAGAACAGATATGCCGACTCTACAATTCCAGCGCTGCTCATTCGTTTTTTTAATTGTAATTTTCCAGTTTTCCATTAGGGATAATACCTGGTATGGCACCAGGTGCTATTGATTCGAAAAATGGGACCAGGTGAGGGCTAATAATTTCCTGTCAAGGAAAAATGGAGCCTAGACTAAATGGATACTGTCACAGAGCAGGGTGGTGAGCCTCTTGGTCTCTTGGACTCTCACGTATTATTGTTTTCATTATTTTGCTCATCATATGTTATACCCCTGCACGTATTGTTTACTGTTGCTGCAGGGACAATAAAGATTCTGGATGGCGGGTTGCATACTGCCAATGTGATGTTCTTTTATGTGTCTTTCACTGCCAAACAGAATCTTTTCCTGTTGGAGAACAATTAGAGTACTTCCTTAAATATCTTCACCCACGATGACCGGCGAGCTGGACCAACATTTACATGTGACGTATACGGGACGGAGCGTCGACACAACCAGCGCCAAGTCAAACAAGTCAAGAATAAAGAGACAATTTTATACATTTGAAACACAGCAATGGAGTACAACGGGCTGCTATGGTCTCGCGCTGTTTCGTAATGGCGTCCCCGCCCACGTTGAAAAGGTACGTAGCCCTCTGGAGGTAAAGGAAAAAGACCCATACCGAGTCGACTCTAGCCCAGTGCTAGATAACATTAATCACACAGCAGCCCTTTATGGGCTATTTAGAGCAGGCAGTCATGCACTATGGTAGCTGCTCTGCTGTGAAGTGGATGTGAATCGTCTGCCGGAAAACACGACGACGCCCCCCTTACGGACGGAGATGTACTAAAGCAGACGGCAGCAATATTTATCATTCTAATAATATTAAAGTTTATCATCTCATTACACACCGGGATAGGGAGGTTTAGGCCTCAGAAATTGGAGCCTTGAGAAAAATGAGTTCACGATAAAAACATGAATCTCCCAAAAAGTGAGGATCAAGGCATGCAAAGCAATTGTTTACATCTATTATTTAAGGTAAAGAGGAAAACTGAGATATGGGAAAGGCCGTGGTGTACAAAGACATAAAGTTGGCCAACTACCTTTTGACGAATGATAGGTTGCGGCTGTGACATTGTGAGGTAATATTTTGATAACTCCCTGTATCTCCCTGATGTGTGGACTCCAGCACCTCTTTCACCTCCAGACTCTTCCAGGGCAAAATAAGTTTCTCGGGGGAGAACAAAACTATCTTTTCATCCATCTACTTTTCGTAAAGGCCATTAACCAGCGGATGAAACCGCTGAGGGGCAGGAACGGATCCATGTTGAATCAGTGATGGTAGATTAAATGCTAATTGTGGTTTTATTCGCTATGGTGCTGCTGCCGTGGCTTAATTTGGCTGTAGGATACAGACTCTTGGTATCGCATGCATGTGTTCCTCAGACTCGCCCCGACCCCTTTGCCTCAACACAAGAACAGAAACGACACCCCCACATGTCCACTTTTGACCTTGTATTGATTTATGCTAACCAGTGGAGATGTTTTGCCTCAGCAGTTGTCCACAGCAACCCTCTCACACCACTCCATGCCAGGCACGTCACCCACCATCGTCCGCTGGTAAGACGACGACTGCCGACAACAGCCCCACTTCAAGTACTCAATAAAACAACAAGATTTTGCAAAAAGCTTGATTAAGCTCTGCAGCTATGTGTTATTCTGAATTCTTTGTAAAAGACAACAAACACAAGGAAAAAAAAAACAGAGCAAATGTCACTGTAGTGCTCCCGCAGTGTTATGATGAGAACGATTAACCTCCTGCTGGTCACGAGCCCAAAATAGAATGGCAAATGTTGTTTCTGCAGTTTTCCCCGGCAAGTTAATGGCTTCACCTTCTTCTCTGGGCTCTCCACCAGCTGCCACTGGTTGCTCTTGATCTGCTGCAGCTCATCAAACTTGGCAGTGACGTCATCGATGGAAAGCTGCAAGAGGTCCCAGAATCCAGCCAGGTCCTGAGATGTGGGTCTGGGCATGGCACTGGGGTCCTGGGGGGGACAAAGGAGCACAAAACCTGGTGAGTTGTCATGAAGACATGTCATATTTTATAGACTTGTCCTTTCACCAAACCACAACTGTACGTCAAATCTATAGACACTACAGCAACTGCTAATCACAATCCAGATACATATAATACAGATGAACCTCACTATTTCAACCACTGGGTGGCAGTACAGCACCAGCAATGGTTTACAACCGCCTCTGACAGTCACCAGGAATATCCTCAGGTGCCTTTAAAGTGCATCCACACACCAGAAAATAAAAATATGTTGTGTACTGCTGCAGCAGCCAGCACCCATGATGATCGATGATCATTTTGAGCTAATCGATGTATGTGTTGGCAACAAGCTATAAGCTTTTTTTGTCATAAAATGTATGTTTTTGGCATTACCAATTCCCATTACCAATACCAACGGCCAAAAACACAGTGTAGACAGTCAGAGCCTCACACGGCCATGTTATCAGTTCCAGGAAACAGGAAACACAGTGAACGTGTATCAAAATCTGTGTTCACTCAAACTTCTGCTCTTAATGAACATATCATGCAGTTCCTCGTCCGTCCAGCAGAGAAAGAGTCATTTGCTGGTGCGGACACGTCTCAGAGCTCAGGGCAATCTAGGGCTTGTCACTACCAATGATGGACTTAATTCATCATTCCATTATCTGTGGGGAGAGAGTGAGCGAGTGCAGCCCAGAACCGGCCAAAAGAGAGCAAGTTAACACACACACACACACACGCCTATGAAACGAAGACAGGAACCGCAAGACAGTCAGAGAGTGGGAAGATTTCAACCTCCTCCACAAGGTTTTTGCATTTCATTTAAAAAATGAGCTACATTTAACTAGCGAGTGATTAAGTGCCCGCTCGTCTCCTCCACTCTCTCCTTTGTATCTGCGGAAACAGTCCCACTTGTGACACTATCTCCTGCCCGGTACGCGCTGACACTGTGCTGTGGACGGTGTAGCGTCGGGAACAAAAAGAAAAAAGGTGCGTTTCCAGCCGACGTGACACGAGGGCTGAACAGAGAGACGGCGCGGCACTCAATTATTCAGACCCCGGCACACCGCTCACCCCGCTGCCTCTGTGCATTAGTGGACGGCCCTGCGCACAGGTGCTGCCTCCCATTGGAATTCCCCTTTGGTTTTACTGCGGGGTCAATAGCAGCACGGGGACTGCTCAGCCATCGATCGCCGTGATCTATTTCTGGAGAGCGCTTGAGCGCAGCGACGGGCTGGGCGCCCTCCTCCCAGCGTCGACATGTTTACCTGCGGATCCTTGCGTGGATCTCTGTGTTTCAGTGTGAAGCGTGTGAGCGTGTGAGTCGGCATACCACTCACCAGGTTCTGCTGACATAGCCAGTAAAATTGCTGAAACTTTTGAGACATTAGAAGCTGAGCGCTTCCCACTGCACTCCGGATTTTTCCTAGGACTGGTGGACAAACACAGAGAGAGAGACAGAGAGAGAGAGAGAGAGAGAGAGAGAGAGAGAGAGAGAGAGAGTGTGATTCTTGTTTCATCACTGAGGACTTGGCAGAGGACGATGTTGAGCAATGGCTTCCAGTCAGTCTTTCACAAGGACCCAATCTGCTCACAAAGCGCCCATCACACTTCTGTGTTTTCATTGTCAACATGACAGCTAATGCTGTGAATATTCTCTCTTGCTGCTGGCGAACCAAAAGTGACAGTATCACAGAGTGTAAATCATCAAAAGACTGACCTCATTCAACAAAAGCAGCACCTGCTCTGACAAGAGTGAAATTAGTATCAGGACCTCTGCTTTTTTTAGACATATGTTCTCAAAATTTGATATTTTCTACTTCATCCCACTCTATCTACCTCATTCAATCCATCCATCTATCCATCCATCTATCATCTATCCCTCTATTTGTCTATCTATCTGCCATCCATCCATCAGGGATACTCACTCTCCTCTGACAGGTCATGCTCCTCCGCCTCCCTCTCCATCTCCTTGCACCACGCTTCCAGCCTCTTGGTTTCATTGTGGAGGAGCTGCATGAACCAGCTGCCGTCCCTGCGCAGGGGGGACACGCGCCCCGTCTCGGTGCTCTCCAGGCTGGGCTCCACCAGCCAGGGCTCGGGCTGGGGGCTGGACGGCCCGCTCGAGGGCCGGTAGTCCTCCCTGTAGCTGAACAGGCCCTGGGTGCGCACCGTGCGGATGGCCCCATACTGTGTGGGCGTGCTGGGCTCCGAGTGGCGACCGAAGCCGCCGCCAAACTGCAGGCTCTTGTCCTCCATAGAGGGAAAGCCCTCCAGCTCCATGTCTGCCTGCACCGCAGTGGTCACACTGTTGGACCGCTTGAACCTCCCATGCCTGAAAGTGCACGAGGGACAGTGTTTGATACGCACTCGGCTTTGACCCGAGATAGAGAGTACTTTGTCTCAGCCAACGTACCGCTTACGATCCTCCACCTGTATCCCTATTGAATGGAACTGAGGAAGGCCTTTAGTGTCAGTCTCAGAGTCTGTCACAGTTTCCACCTGATGAACACAGCCAAGACACACTCAAGTCATCATCAGTAACTGCTGATCAATAGAGACACCCACTGACATGGCTGAAGGGGATTAAGATGGATATTTTTTGTCAGAGCTGATTTCATAGTGTCCGGAATGAAAAGCCACTGCCCATCCCATCGATGAAGCTCAGGAGAAGATGGAGAGGTAGCACAAATGTGCAAACAAGCACTTTAAGGTAATAATCTCGACAACTGCGTTGTGGGCACATTGATGTCGATAAGGTCTAGAATGAATTCACTCATATCCAGGATGTGGGGACTGATTGACCAAAAAATGGGGAAACTGGGAATGTGAACATCAACCGGCTGTAAAAGGGTCCCAGCACCTCAAGTCCCACAGGAGACATCTGTGCTCGCCACACACACCTCCAGCACCTGTCAGAGTCGCAGTGGGTGTTACAGTCATCAGAATCCTTATCTGGAGAGGTTCAGAGCCAGAGAGGTCCTCACTGTGCTCTACATTACTGCAGCCATTGTCACCGTGTTCATATAATTGTTGAGCAAGACATGTGAAGGTCAACGAGACTCTGGAACCTTGTAGAGGTACTTCACACAGACTGGGACATTTTGACATTTGTAAAGCCAAAAAAAAAAAAATCGAATGAAGCACCCACTTGAAGCACAGCAGACAAAACGAGTCTCTATTTTGTCAGTCCTAAGTCATACAAAAGGTATATTTAACTTATTTAGAGACCGTAAAAGACCGTTGCAATGGCAGGATGGGTCATTATGTGGTTACCTGTATCCCAATAGAGGAGCGAGGCGTTTTGAGGTACTCCTCAGCCTTGGACACCAACACTGCTTTGTCACATGTCTGGACGGAGGTGTGGCTGCCCAGAGACGCGTGCCTCTTGCCCGCTGCCGACTCCATGGCCATGGTCACCGCCTTGGTGCTGTCCAGGCTGTCCGTGGAGCTGTAGATGGGCCGGCCGAGGCTATCCGTGGTCCACAGGCCGCCCCGCGGATGCCTGCCCTCGTGGTAGGCATCTTGGGTGGACTCTGTGCTGCTCTGGGCTGTCACAGAGATAAGAGGCTTGGTGGTGGTGCGCGGGGGCACGGGGGGCGGAGTCTTCTTGTAACTGGGAGGATATGACACCGCTGCACAGCACAAGCAGGATGAGAGGACGAGGACAGGGCACGACAAGGGCAGAGGATAAAATGAAACGTGAGAGTGAAAGATGTGGCCAGGAGCCGACGAGGGGCCAAGTGCTGCGGTTCACCTGCATCGCACGAGGCGCGATGGGAAAAGCGCGATGGGAGGTTAGGCGTCGGGGCGGTCGAAGCGAGGGGAGCGTCAGTAAGGTGACAAGCGTCAGCGGCTTGGCAATCAATTATTGCGGGGAGTGCGATGTCGGATTACGCGGAAGATTTGTTCCTGCGAGTGTAAATGAGAGTGTGATGATAATCCATCCAGATGGACCTCGGAGCACAGCTGAATATGGACGAGGATGTCTTTTATTTATTCACCCAACCTCCGACAAAACACGGGTTTAACTGGCGGCGCTCCGCGCGCGCGCTCTCCGAGCCCGCCTCCCGTGGCGTTATTTCCCCGGTTTAGACGACGGAGAAGATGACGGCCCTCCGACACATTCATGGGTAAACGAGTGCTCGGAAATTAGACTGAATATTAATGCTTGTTTATCTAACTATTAAATTATGAGAAATTGCAAAACATCCCCAGTTGATGTCTAACTCTCAGTGGTGCGTGAACATCCATTTACTTCATTGTATTAATTTAGGAGCTGCAGCGCTTCAGACTCGCAATGGCTCCATTTAGACGTTTTTTCTTTATAACTAGAACTGATGAATGTTGTTTTATTCCGGCGTTATTCATTCATGAAGCTGGTGTTACATGTCTTTTAAACCACAGTTACAGTACGTTGGCTCCATTCATTTGCAGGAAATGACCTCAAATGATTTTGAAAATGCTATTTTGGAGTGTTATAATTGAATATAATATAATATAATATAATTTAAGTGTGAATGTGCGCCACGTCTAGTTACGTGTGTTTTAACTGTGACCTCATAAAACTCTTGGTTAATTGAAGAGGAGGAGGAAGCCATAATGAGATGCATAGTTCAAGAATGTATAAACTAGATACCCCCACGGTGTCTCAGATGGGATTTTAGTCGTTTGCATATTTCCTGTTGGACTCCTCAGTAATATGAATATACAGTGTGTGTGCGCTGGGTGCATCGGGTTCATTACAAGATCGCTGAGCCTGGCCGACTCAAAGGCATGCTGAACATGGCAACAGGTGTCTTAAATAGACCCACAAAAGCACACTGGATCACAGGTAATTAAGAGCAATAGGAAGTGAGGAACCACGGGCGAGTCTTTTGAGCTCAGTCGAGTCACAGACTTGACTCCTTTCCAACTTGAAGGGGCTGCAGCGCTGGAAGACACAGTGGGTGGATACCAAAATGAAAAGAGCACTGTGACTCAGGCAGAACGCAACTCCGCACATTCTATTTTTACACATTTCTGCCCGTCCGACTCGCATTCAGAAAGGAAAATGCGAGAGATCGCTCGGTACCGGCCAGAAATTAAACGACTTTACGTGCCTGTGTGTTTATTCCTGTCCCGAAGCAACACGCTGAGGTCAGTTCCATGGTCTGATCATCGAGATTATTCCACTTTTTAGCGTCGAGTAGAACGGTATAAGCACGTTTTCAGAGCTCATCCAAATCATTGTTGGCACGTGATTTCTGAAATCCTTTCACTGATACCAGTTTTATCCCGCTCTGTCTTCAAATGAGGAGTGACTACCTTCTGTGGTTCGCCCGTGATGGACTCGTGCAGTGAACGCTGTCACTGAGTGTCTTTTGCTTTCTAGCGGCAATGTGTCCTGACAACCAAACGCGCACGGAGATGAACGTTGTCACCGTGTCCTTTGCAGAAGTAACGGCTGTGGCTTTGCTCCCTTCGTGATGATTAAGACTCCAAATTAGGCTATCATCAGACTGCACATTGAGTCAGCAGTTCTCCCACGGTTCATTCATATACTTTGGGCTGGCCTAAATGGATTGGTATTTGGAAACACATTCTTTAGCCCCGTGTGCCAATGTGCCGGGCATAATTACTGAATTATTTGCATAGGTTAATGTTGTCGAGTGAAGACTTTTAATCTGCCGACTCCTCCTGATCCGTCACATCACCACGTAATTGGCTTCTGAGAGAAACGCGGTGCTCATTGAGGGAAAAAAAAAAAAGGAAAAGGGAAAAAAAAAAATCATTGCGTCTTGTAATATCATCAGATGGACACCAGATGCCCTCCTGCCGACTCCACACACCCCTATCAAAGCTCTACCTGGACTTATGTGGAGATTCACATCCCTCCTGGTCATTGTAATCCAAGTGAATTGTGGTAACTGGACTCTTGTAGAGCCTGATTCTAGACCCTTCTCAGGAAGTCTCTAGATCTCTAAAATCCGGAGCTTCACCAGTCAGAATTTAAGGAGCCTCTTGGATGAAGGTGAACTGTCTTCAAGAATCTGTTCGTCCAATTTCCATGACTTAAAACTTGTACTCTACCTAGACAACACTGGACTGAACCGACAGGTTAAGAAATTTAAATGTCCCGTCTAATCGACAGTCATTAAAATTCAGTCAAAAAAAAGCAAGGAAAACCCCGCTTTCAGAATCACTTAAGTAACATTAGAATAGCTTGGGTATTGGGTTAGACTCAGGGGAGGGTAATTACTGGACGAGATAAAAACACGTAGTGATATTTCAAGAACAATTCAAGTCCCGAGGGTTTCGCTCATTAACAACTCGGAGGGAACAATCCTTAAGTGTTGTGGTGAAAAAGCATCACATCCTTTCGTGGTCTCCCGCCCGCATTTCATATTAACATAATATTCATGAAACTACCGTGAGCCACGTGTCGAGCTCGGGATGCACAACACAACTTTCGCAGTCATTACAGACTTTGAAAAGACACACTTGACGACCCTAAAAGACCCTTAAAGACTGAAAACGAAGGAGGATCACAGACTACATGCCTTGTCAAACAAATCAACTGAAGTCAACTGAACGCGTCATTGAACTGGCAAGAGTAACCATGTCTGCGAGAGCAGACATCTGCTCTGAGAAGTCGTGTGTCTCATGTCCGTCATTTCGTGCCGCCCACGTGCCCTGATGCCGTCTCCTGATGCTCCGCCTTCTCGCTCTCACCCGCTGTTGGCAGCGCGCGTTTGCAGTCGCGTCAGCACACTGCCGGCTTCCATCGAAAAGGCGGCTCAGAGAGCTTCAAATGGCCACGACCGTGGTCGGGTCGGGTCGGGTCCGATCCGATCCCCTCGCGCACTGACAGGTTTCTGTGCCGACCGGACCCAGCTAATGTCAACTGGAGCAGACCGGAAATCCTCATAGAAAAATGTGGTAGAAAAACCATCCTGTTCAAATGCTAAAATGTGCAGCATAGAATAGACGTCCCTGAACACCGCAAACAGACAAATAACTGACGGAGAAAACGTAAGCCAATGAATGGAGGGAATTTGTGGGGTTACTATACAATATTCTTTTCTCTTCGAGGACTCTAGCCTCGGTTGGGAGTTCCTGTTTGTCGTCAGTTGTGCTCGACTGTGTTTGAGTTTGACTGTTTGGCTTCGCCCTGCTGCACCGGATAGTTCCGTAAACAGACCCACACAGTGGAAGCGCAGCCAACACTAAGTGGACCTGAATGTCACCCTATGTAGTTGTGTCACGGGTTGAAATAGCGAAGTGTAGGCAGGCTTTTCTCAAAACAGGCATCTTGACTTCCGAAGCGGATTCTGCACCACAATTTATCGTCATGTTCAATACACGCAAAAGTCTGGGCAACACACGTACATCTAAGATGCCTGATCAAATGAATCAGTTAGCTGCAATGGAGACCGATAATTCAAGTTAATTAAACCTGTTAATTAAAACAAAAATCCTAACCCTAACTTGACCCATGACTCTGGTCTGTTGCAAAATTTTGTGGGTTACGTTTCCGCCATTGTTTTCATCTCCACCAAGCCTCGTTTTAAGGTTGTTGAGTAATTTTAGCATGAACTAGCTACATAGCAAGCAAGGCAAAGCAAAGCTTCCTGGATGGAAGTACCAGCCCTCAAGTATGCATATTGACCCAAATTCACAGTTTTTAAAACATAACCGGTCTATGTTGGGCATTAGCTTAAAATGATAGCTCGCTATTGGTAAAATATCCAACGCTTATGTAATTTTTCCTTTTTCTATTTACAGTACTTGCATTAATGCTCGCTCATCACAATGAGATGTCTGTCTCAAAAAAGAGCACTTTTATTCGTCTTCCGTTTTTCTGAGCACGGAAAGGTGCGACCGAGGCTGAAATGTAGTGTGCGGAGAGAGGCACTGTCGTGAGAGAAGAGAGGAGGAGTGGTCGCGGGCTGGTACCTGGAGGTGGCTGAGCGCGGTCCACGCTGCAAGAAGTAGGGAGTCGAAACTGAATCCCTGCAAAGAGCAAGCAACACAGGTTAATGGAACACACGCGGGTACCAAGCGCACAAGTGCAGAGTGAATCATACCTAGTGCAGCCTACTCAAAACTCATTAGGCACTGTGCTAAGTCAGGAACAGGCGCAGAGAGAGAGAGAAACACAGATATGCTCGGTTTACACTCAGAAATGGGTCAGATCGATTCGGATGTGTGCGGGGCTTGGGGAAATCTCATTTGCGCCGTAATTATTTCATATGGGTAAATGAAGTTTTCAGTCTCAATCTAACAAAATCGATCTGGGCTTTTGGAGTAAAATGGCAATTGCAAGGGAGCTCTCATTCCGAAGAATTTGCTGTGTTTCTGCCTCAAAGTGCAAAAGGGTGGCGGTCATATGCAACAGTGAATCTCTGGGGGGCTCAACGTTTCTAAGCATCTAGAAAGTCTCTTACTGCCGGGGACTTTCAAATGTATTTGGCAAGACTTTTTGCACATGTTCCCATTTGCCTCTGTTTAAGCTTTACCAAAAAACTATGAGGACTTGGGAACCGTTTGTAAAACTAAAGAATACGATCCGTGATAAGCCAATGTTTGCCAAGTTTAGGAAACTTTGCCCATGTGCCTTGTCCCAGTACGGTGACTCGGCATCACGTCTTGCCTCATTTGAGGAAAGTTGCCAATTTTCAGACTAAAATGCAGCATGAGAAAACATGCACCAAACAGTTGCATCTCGAGCTATACACTACTGTGTATGCACATAAGACAGAGCATTAAGACATTAAAATGGTTACGTCTGAACTTATTCTAAATTCAAATTAAAATGATTTCAGTCATTAGTCTTTTTAAAAATGAACAGAAAAATTAGTACAGGGCCAACAGAAAATGTCATGAGGAGACAAACACTAAAAAACGAGACAATGCTGATACTGTAAGTGAGTTAACCACTCCACAGCTACAGGAACAGACGACATGAATCGGGAAATTTCAACCTCTAAGAGGCCTCGTTCTCGTAAAAGCAACACTGAAATGACGGTTACACAGACAAAATGTGCCGACACAAACATGTCGAAAGAACTAGAAAAAAAATGACTGACCTTTTCCCTTTTTTGAAATTTCTAAACATGTACAAGATATTGGCATGCGGTACATTTCATGAAATTTCTCTTTACATTTTGCTCTTTTTTTTTAAATATTGAAAAGGTTGACCTCCTCTCTTAGACCTAGAAGCAGTTTTCCTTCTTTTATTCCATTTGCACTTAGTGGCATGAGCTTAAGTCATACTTTACATGAAGTGCAAGTACAGTATGCAGCAGCACTTAAAATATAACTACAATACGGTATGGCTACTTGTGGACCATTGAGTTCACCTCATGTAAACCTCGGTGGCATATGTTGCTAAGATTTCAGACAGATTACACAGGTGGTATATAAAAAACACTTTGGTACTTACACACACTTTATGTAAAGGTTGACCTAATATCACTTCGTATTCCTTAGGGTGCAGAAAACGTGTAACAGACCTTGACTCTCGTGCTTTTTTCGACAAGGCCCTTCAATTCAAACCTTTTTTTGCTCCTTTGTAGCCAACACTTAAATGTCAGACAAGTTCTGACAGCATCTCGTCTCCATCCGACTTCCTCCTCTGTGCCAGTGGGCGGTTCTTGGCATAGTTGCGGACTCAGACTGCTAAAGAGGCCGGTGAGGATGCTGCTCTTACTCAGGTCAGGGTGGATTGTGGCTCCATGACATGTAATGACTGACAGGCTGCATAGATGAGCATGGGGGCTGAAGATGTGACAAAGTGACCATGAAGTCGCTCAATGTTTTAAATCTGCCTTGCGTTTCGGTGTCACCCAAATGGTACATTTACTGTGGACTCGAGTCAAGTAGTGGATGAATAGAGTTTCAACAATTAAAAGAAGGCATAAAGCTCAATGTATATGAAGTAACACATCGCTTTCTGGTTTTTTGTCATTCGCTCTATGCATTTCCACAGAGTCTGTCCAATGACCTTCGTTCGAAAAAATATATTGTGTGGCTACATCAAAGTGCATGGAAACAGCGCGTCATTGTGTGGCCACAAGTTAATAATGTGGGAACGAGATCACTATATTGTGACGATTTATCGTTGCAAGGAAACATCATCTTTGGGACGTGGCGGTGATCCGTTTTTGGCCGTTTACGCTACATCGTTTTGATTCAGGTTGAGAATCGGCACGTCCCAAGTCTGAGGCCATAGAGGAGAGTCTGCTCCTGGTCAGGGAGGAGTTCAAGTATCTCAGGATCTCGGTCACAAATTGAAGGAAAAATGGAGCGAGAGGTGACGAACGGATGGGGGGTTATTGTGACTATTGAGAGCTGAGCCAGCTCCACATTTAACGGTCTGTCTTCTTCCCAACCCGCTCCATGGTCATGAGCTCTGGACAGTGATCAAAAGAATGAGATGGTGGATACGAGCAGCAGAAATCCCTACCCCGTCTTATTAACTTATGGCCACGCAATATCTTTTTCTCTAACAAATGTCACCGGACAGGCTCCGTACATTGATGCGGTGAGATTTTTTTTTCCTTTTAAATCCAATCGACTGTTGATGTTTTCTGCATCGCCCTCGTGGCCCTCATTGGGTGCATTTTTCATACTGCATCGTCATAGTATTGTACAAGCATCTTGTGCTATGCTAATGTAACCACAGCGTTTGGAAAAACCACATTCAGTACATCCAGATGTAATTAGTGCAGTTTCTGTCGGCCTGACACTGTATGACTAAACAATTTTGAGTCCAATCCAAATTTGATGAATTCACTGAAAGGCCCTCGTCAATCGAGCACGAATGCATCAGGTTTTACTCCAGCATTTATCAATATGGACGTGAGCACACTGTACCGTATGCTAAAGTATCTGGCCAGGTTAGACCATGTGTGAGGCAATTTCCACACTGGAACTTGTGAAAAACGAAATCCTGTAGGTAAGATTGTCATATTTGTAACAGAAGCTACAGAAGTGCTTGGTGCATTGATTACCTTCTCCAACACGGCCTCCTGGCTTTCATTTACATCACTTCAGCCGCCAAATAGAACCAACTCGCCCCTCAGCGTTACGATCTGAGAAGTCTCTTCTGAGAAAGTCTTACACACTTTCATCTCACCAAATCAAAGGGCAAGGTTTATCCCATTCATTTTTAGGGGCATTCAACTGATACATTCACCTGCCAACTCCACAAAATGGAGATAAGGAATTGAACTACTCCTCAAAAACTTTGAAGATGCTTCCTCCAGCTTTGGACTGAGCTTGAGCATGGCAGTGGTGGTTTGTAGAGATGGACGAGTGGATGGGTTGATGAAGGGATGCGTGATTTGACATAGGACGACTAGCAAGGCTTAAGGGTGTGTATATGTCGGTAACTCCAGCAGATATGGCTGGATTTACGGCCTTAAAAAAGTATTGTGTCATTTTTTTTCCTCTCACAGGCTGTACAGTAAAACAGGCATGTTGTCCATAGCCACATACATATATACATACAGTGGTGATGCCCCCATGGATGCAAGGTGGATTAACCTCTTATGTATGGTAAATCACAACAAACCAATACAAATCAATGGCCTGAAAGTATCATCACAGCAAACTGTCTTTATGTCGTCTTTGCCCCAAGTGACTGTGTCACCAACTTCCACACATGAAAGATAGTTCAAAGAAAAGCTGAATTACCTTAAACCCCCAACAGCTTTTGAAGCTTATTTTGCCCTCTGAATACAGGTAAGTGGAAACACAAGTATTTGGCTATCCACCGTGGCTATTATTAGGGCTTTTCCAGTAGCTTTTTGTCATTCAAATTAAATGAGCGTTTGCCCTCATGAATAATTGAATCCGGAGGGCAAACTGAATTGCTGTAAGTTTAAAAGATGTGTGAGCAAAGTTGACATTTTGGTCTAGGGGTGGTGCCAGAATAGTACTCTGACCAAGATGCTAATAGTTTATTTATAGCGTGTTCTTGTGTTCGGTGACAGCAACAAATGAACTGTAAACTTTTCCCACCAGATATTACCATTTCATTGTGAACAGACCTTTTGCAATGAAATTGCTTTTTACTGGGGATGTTCAAATGTCTGCACTCAACACCAGCTATTGATCGGCCTACTTGCACTTTCCCAGTGTAAAGAGTTTCAATATGCAGTCACTTTTAACTTAGGCATTCGCACTTTGACTTAGTCTGCAACCATGTGACGCTCTTAAGTCTAAAAACTACATAACCCACCACTTTGTAAGAATCGAGTTATTAGCAGTAGCATTAGCATTAGCAGTTGTGGTCGTTCTCTGCAAAATAATGCTATGAAATAGGTGAAGCAACTGACCTGACTGCAGATGCATGAGTTTCCATGCATTAAAAGCTGCATTGATTTGTGGTGGTTTGTACAACAAAGCTGTCGTGTGGTCATAACTTGCTGCATGCCACATCATTTTAAAAGAAGACGCGCCGATATGTGCGTATTTTAGTCCCCTCTGTTGACTTCAAGAAAACGTATACAATGGTTAAAGCAAGAGGGTGAATTCTCACTAAGAGAACGTACCAATGAGTTTCAACAGAACTGTAATATTAAAACGGAAACAATAAAAATAAACTAAATAAACAATTTTATGGAAGGTGTCAAAAAGGCCGCATGCACGTCTCTGCTGAGGTATTCTCCAGTTGTATAGAAGTGACTAAAAATAGATGGTTTTTCCTGTGTCTCACTCGGCTTCACTGTGCACAAGATATGTGTCCTAACACAAGGCCAACAGTAGTCAACCATTTTGTTTGGTTTGTTCTTTTGGTTTGTTGAACATGTATTTCACTAGGAATAGTACATACTCTTGAAACTTCCACTAGATTCAATGTGGAAACAGATGAAGACATTTAAATGTATCATACATACTTTGTGAGTATGACAGCAGCTTAAACTTATGGTATATCTTATTTTAGTGAAAAATGTTAATGAGTCAGACAGAATGTATGAAAAACTGTATTAACAACATAGAGAAAAGGTATAATAAAGTGGTTCCCTACCAGACCTACCGTACTCTCTACGCCCCCCAGCTAAGCTACGGGCGCCTAAAATGGGGGGAGGAAAGGGGGGGAGAAAAAGGAAAAGAAAACAAACAAACAAAAACAAAAAGATGATAGCTTAGTAGAAAAGCAATGCACATTGAGAGGGTCAAAGTAAAAGACAGTGTGCCTGGCCCATGCTGTGTAGTCTGCAGTGGTAAAGTGTGTACTCACTTTGGACCCGAAACACAGAATTAAAGTTTTGTCTTTGGATGCCATCGTAAAGCTATGACCCCCATTTTGTCATTTAAATTGCCATAAACATAAACATCATAAACATTTTAATCCATTGTTTTATATCAATTTATGAAAATACATAAGGCCAATAAAAGTTATAAATGAAAATTCACAAGAAAACACCACTACAAGCAAAAAGAAAAAAGAAAAAAAAAAAAGGAAAGGTTATCACATACTGGTCATACTGGTTTCATTTGTTGAACAAAATAAGCATAAGCTAACATAATCAGGCTAAGCTATGGTTTTAAAAAGGCTGTATACCTTTGACAAAATCAGATTCACTAAATGCAGTCTGAGATCCCTGAAAATTGCAACATGAATGATGCAGGACAGAGTAGCACGTTTCCTCCGAGAAACCTTGAATAAATGCAGGAAGAGAAGACAGGGGTAGAAAAGGATTTATATTCAAGCTGTGTTACAGGTTCAGGTGAGATCAGATTCCATTCAAAAACCTCCGTCCAAGTAGCCGGACGTCACAGAGTTGGCACAGTTGTTGCATCAGATCTCTAGATGACAACAGAAATGTAAACAAAAAACTCATGGCGTCGTTTATTACATACCGTAACATAATAGACAGTTCAGAGTTTCTTACAAATAATTATAGATTTTATTACACAAAATATGGTTGCATGGTTAAAAAATAACTGTAAATACCCTTTGTCTATTTCTTCTTCAGTCACTATTAAATGTACATCTTTCGTGTACTTCATATATATGTATATATTTAAAATATTTAGATCAGTATCTGTGTTTTTGCTACATTTCAACTTTTTTCAAGGAATGGGTAATTTCTTTGGGCTAAATGACGACGCAATAACGAAGCACTGCATTCAGTCTGTTTATACTGTAGCATGGGTGAGATCCCTGGCAGCAGTCAATCACCAGTTTGCAGTTTGGTTGGACGTAAATTTGAAAGGGGGTAAAGCATTGGTGTGGCACGTCCAATCGTCCTATCGCAGGCCTTGTTTTCAATTTTTGCTGCGTTCAGTTAACGACTTGGCAGAGGGCATTGCACTTAGGATTGTCCGTTTCTTTTGTATATATAATGTCAATGCAAAGCACATGGATGCTACTACCAAGCGGGAACCGTACGAATCTCGCCAACAAACTCCTTGACTCCAGTCGACACGTAAGCTAAAAGAAATGGGCGAAATGTGAATGGTACGGCTGTTTTGCAGCAATGCGAAAACAGCCTCTGGTGTGGCCCGTGGCTCATGCAAAACCAAATAAAATAAAGAATATATTTATAGGTTTTTCTTTTTTTTTCTTCAAAAGAGCCACTGATATTTTCTGATAGATCAATCCATTCCTGGCTTTGATGGCTTAACATAACCACCTAATATGTATATATATATATATATATAATCGCAAATCTTTTAGATGACGTATAAATACAACAAAGGACTTGCATAGAATGAATGAATGTAGATTGGAGACATCATGATTGGCCAGTCTTCAGCACCTTGAAATTAGTTTGCATTCCCCAAACAATGGGAAAGTAAGTGAGGAATGCCACTGCAATCCCCCTATAATCATTCAAAAAGCAAAAATAGGAAAACAAGCCTTCCCAAAGACTGTTTTTTTTGTACATATACTGTATATATATATATTATATATATTTGAATATTAAAATGATTATAGGCTAAATGTTGTCACAGTCGTATGCCTTTCACCGGAAATCGTTTGTGATTAATGCTAGCCGAAACCTTTGGTCGGTGGGTAATGGAAAACTCAAAATTCCTCCGGTGGGTTTAACTAGCTTAAGCAGGCTGTTGGCGTTTGGAGATTTTTACTCTGTATTGTGAATTTCAGAGAACAGTGCATTGGACTTGTCCCACACCTACTATTCGTTTCCAAAAATCTCAATTTCTGAGTAACGATGTCACTGCCAAAAAAAAAAAATCACCAGCAGAGCATGCCTTGTTTCAGTGTTCCCCTTTAACACACATTAACAAGGCAATAGAATCGTTTTGCTAAGCGTTTAAGCTCAGGGTTAAAGAGCTACTGTAAAAATTGGGAGTGGGGTGGAGCTACAGCAATACCTTTTTAAAAGGAAGTCTCTGCCTTGGTTTTTCCCTCTGTGGCTTTGCGTTTATACAACCTTTTGTATAAATATCATCTTTTCAAAATGCCACTGTTTCTCCAAGTATTGTCTCTTTTTTTTTTTTTTGGTCGTGCAATGGAGAGAGGAGATCCGCTCGCTTTTTTCTTTTTCTCTTTTTTCTTTTTTTTTTTGCAAGTGAGAGGCGATTCCTCTCCTGTCTCAGAAGTCCTCTAGAAAGGTTCACATTTCAGTCAGGGGTCTGATACATACAGGCTTCCCGTGGTCCTGTGCTGCAGTGACCGTCCAAAGGTAAGTGCTCTCAGGCCTGGAGTCGTTTGTCGTTGGCCTCAGTTCCATGGACCTCTGTATTAACTTTGGCACTCCGTTTTGGTAAAATGGGACAGTGGAGCAGATGAGTGGTTGAGGGGAATGCCAGCGGCAAATGAGCAACTGTTATTCTATGAGTAATGGACAAAATGAGAAAGTAGCCAAATATAGCACGTGATTGACGGCTCCCACCCATTAAGGTTTTACAGAGGCCCAGGTAAGCCATCACTAGTGAGGCGGTGTCAGTACATTCAGCGGTACTATACTGCACCTCTAGGGACATATCGTAGAGGTAGTGGCCCTCAGCGGCTCTGATTGTCTACGTATAGGGACCAATGTTTCTCTGTTGTCTTTCAGCAGTGATTAGCCACGCCTCGTGAAAACTCCACAACTACCAGAGAAATGTGGCATTTAAAAAAGGTGAACGTGGGGGAGTTTAGTCCAGATCTTCGGGCGCAATTCCCAGAAACGATAAACCCAACAAATCTGCCCTTGTGAAACCTCATCCCCTAAAAGAAATATTAATGGATAGGTAAGACACTTCGTCCCCGAACATTAACCCTGCTGTTATCACTGCAAGAAAAACAAAAGGCGAAACACTAGCATGAACTACCAACTGCCTTATGAGGTGCACAAACAGTTTGGTGGTGGAAAAACAATGAAATAAATGGAGACAAACTGCGAAGACTGGAAAAAGTGCTGTGTCTGGTTTAGAACCACAGTTACTACTACAACCCCTCTCAGCGCTGTCCGAAATCAGCATGTCTAAAACTGCAAACAGTACAAGTATTGAATATAAGTTTCTCTATATACAAAATGGTACATGTATATACATATACAGAGTTTGAAAATGAATGCAGTTTGTGCTGGAATGAACGGAAGCCAATACATTCATACTTCACGCTCGTTGTGAATCCGCCTCGCTGTTTCTCGCTCCACATGCTGTCAGACTCACAAGTCGGTCACAAATGATTCGACGTAAACAGTTTTAGACAGTGTCATCCACACAGTATTCCAGAGAATTAGGCTTTTCATTCCAACTCGGAAGTTGTCACCAGTGTCATCAATCTTTGAATCAATACAGTTACTTTACGCTGCATTTCACCAAAATGCCCGTTTCGGCTGGAACTGGCTACAGATGGATGAAGGCCATGGCGAAGGAATGCTATGCTGAGAACAACTCAAAAGTAAATCATATATTCATTAACAATTTATTCACCTTGAACGCATTCATTAAAAAACTAGGGTTTATAAAGTTATTCACAGTATTTTTTCAGTATACTCAGGTGCTTAAGAGTGTTTCTACGTGAAGAGAAACTGGAATGAACATGAGCTATTCAAATTCATTTGCAGAAACAGACCAACTTGCGCCTCACCTCACGATGGCTGATTATAGAGTTTTATCATGACCCTAAGATTTCTGATCACGTTTACTTGAATTGACGTTTTACTCTGAAGGTTGGGTATTTCAGACAGCCGGGGGGGGGGGGGGGGGGCACGATGCTGCACTGGTCGGCACTTGAGGATCTGATCGTCAGCCACAATCTCTCCGCATTCTTGTCACCGCACTCAGATCTTAAACAAAATCAACCTGTTTTTTTCGTCGTCGATGGCTAAGCAAGACACTTGTTAAAAGATTGCTTGAACAACACCGTTACCTGTTCAAGAGATGACAGACCCTGTGTCTGCATAGAATAAAGGGACATCTCACAACAGCGCTGCCTCGCCCTTCCATCTAATTTGGCGGGAGAATGCATCGGATGGGAATGATTAGAATGACATAGACAGATATGACATGGGCCCACTGGTGTATTTCCTGCTCCACAGTTCTAGACTTGCACTTCTGTGACCACCTGTGTGGCCAATTGTGTCCGGCTGCTTATAGGCCTTTGGCTTTTTGTTGATCTCCCATGGAAAGTCCTCGATTGGAAGCGGGCTGGCGGGGCTGCCTGAACCCTCTGGTGTGCTCTCAGGGGTTCCCTCTATAATCTCAATCCGGGGTGGGTCCATCAAATCGATGATGCTGAAGGGTGCTGGCTCGGGCTGGCACATCACCGACTTGTCCTCTGTGTTCTGCCGAACAGACCAACTCGAGCCTGCTTGAATTCCTATTGACACTCTGTCGTCTGTCTGTGTGGTGCTGTCGCTGCAAGGCTCGCGGCACAAAGTCCACATGTTGTAACACTGAGTAAAGTTGAAGAAGTTGCTGTTGAAAGTCTTCAATTCCCCGCAGACGTCCCTGCGCAGCTCCGCCAGCTCGTAGCGCATTGCTGAGATTTCATCTTTCCACTGCATGTTGAAGGCAGCAACCATGTTAGCGGACTCTTTAAAGGCCTGTATGGCCTGAGGGACTGGTGGCTCAGAGGTGGATATTGGTGAGGCAGACGGGACCCTGTATGAAGGTGGGGATGCCGGTGGGACAGAGATAGCTGTTACGGTGGAGCTAGTACTGTGCTGGCTGCGCGCAGCAGCAGTCTCTCTCTCCAGCCTCTCCAGCTCCGCATAGGCAGAGGAGCTAGCCCCGTCATCATCCTCTATCATGTCGTCATTTAGTAAAGAGGTCCCATCCACAACATCATATCCCTCTGGAAGAAAGATTTGAATATGCAAACAGAAGGACATTCAAGGTGAAAGGAGCAGCTGGAGTGTGATTTGATTTGGACGTTCAACTACAAAGTAAACACATATCTATGGAAAACATACAGTATGTGAGTGGAAAGTAACTTGGTCCCTTTAATCAGTTGATCCAACCCAATGGTGATCTATTGAATCTAAAGATTTAGGTGTTCAAGAGCAAGCACCCTCCAAGCACAAAACCAAGAGGTAACTGAGTAGTGTCATTAAATCACTAAATTAGAGATGAAGAAACGAAAATTCATAAGATCTTTTTTTTTATTTATTTAAATGACCCGTCTTTACTTCCTGTTGCATCATATTTGCGGTGAAAAAATCTAAAACTATGGAGCTACTCCCTGCCAGAGTCAGTGCACAATGCGGCACCTTTTGGAAACATTCTTTCGTGCCTTTACTATTGACCTTTTTACTCACATACTGTAGGCTTTTCTCAATGTTTTTACACTGCCTTCTCAGTCATCTCAAGGCATCTTTCCATCTTTTCACTGCACAGCACAGCAAAGAGTGGAACTGAGCATGAAATACATCAATCATTCTGAAATCAGGAATCCATTTTTCTGAGAACCCCTTTCTCAAAACATATCAGGATATTTCTCAATGACTTGAAGATTTGTGCCATTTTGTGCAAAAGAAAAGATGTAAAGACAAATAGAAGAATCACAACCCACAGGGCCAAGAAGCAGATATGAACCCTATTGAACATATCAGGTCCAAGGTGGCTGATTAGACCATATGGAGTAAGTAACCTGGTGAGGGGAGGGGTCAGTCCCCTCTTCAGGGCTGCACCAGGGAGAGGCTGCAATCCCACAGTCAAAGACAGCTGACAGACTCAATGCCAAAGACTTTGCCACATGTGGCCTTGTAAAAGAAGTCAGTTTTCCCGTGGACAGGAAAAAAATAAAATTTACACATGTACTGTACAGCAGACAGAAGCTGCTCTCACAAATGATTGGAGACAGTGGCAATGCGATAACATTCAGTGCTATTTTATGGGTGCGATATGAAAACATACTGAGAAGGTTTGGGAAGTACATCTCGCATACATTTCCACTTACAATATGATCTAAGCACACTTAAAATAGAGACATGGCAAACAACTCACAAAAGCCAGCAACACATAGAATCACTATTGTCATTATTCAGAAGTTTCAAAGTTTGAATAAGAAATCGAAATCTGGGGTTTTGTGAGTTGTTTGGAACCGTGTTTGCTATTTAGGATAACATATTGATATATTTCTACCAACTATATACTGTATATATATATATGTATATATAGGGATATAAACTCTATGTATGTGCTATTTTTACTGAGAAGGCAGTGCAAAAACACACATATACATAGATATATGTATGCGTGTCAACATTAGAATACCTGCAACAATCATCACTGATGCCTCCAGTTGTTCTTTCCCCCTGGTTATCCTTCAAGAGATGGATGGTCAAATGGAGAGGGGTTTGCTGCTCGTCTGCCCTACGGAGCATCATGGGATCCCTTCCCCACTCAAGGGTCCACTAGCCTCACATGGGTTTTTGGTTCATAGTCTGCTTACAGGTCAATTATAGACTGACTGAATGTTAATATAAAAACATGATTTTGGGAATCGATGTTTTTCGTTGCCAAGATGGCCTGTATTGATTAATCTTATTTAAGTTTAAGGCCACTGTTCCCTCAGAACAGCGTGAAGAAACACCAAAACAGAAATTTTTTTTTTTTTCCCCCAACATGGCTTGACAGGGAGGTGACAGTACTGTAATTAAGCAGTCACCACCCAGGGAACCCTTCCTCTGGGTTACTATTTAAATTCATCTGATATAATTGATGCATCATTCCAATCCTCCAAGTACTTCACAGCGTTTCGCAGTCTACTACTTGTTTTAGTCCATATAGAGCTGGCAGATATGGAGCAGGGAGCTAAATGAGTAGAGTTCAGCAAATAAGACAGTGGGATTGGAGAACACTCTTTTATCGTCAGTACTTCTGTCACTTCTGAGAAATCGTGGATTGAAGCCCAATTGAAGGTGAAAGGATTACAAAAACAAAAGTCCAGATTGCACAAGAAAACAAAGCCCACAAAATAAGCAAAAGTGCAAATGTCTCCAATATCAAATTGACAGGAAAGTGTACAAAAACAATTAAAAATCCAGGCCATTGTATTTAAAAATGCAAGTAATTAAAGAAAAAATGTTTCAATAGGGTTCATAGCTTTACTCTTGCAGGTAAACACCAAATGCAATTAGTGAGGGAGTTACTGTAAAGAGGACTCTGTTTGCACAAAGAACCTGAATTACTACTTATAAGAATATATTGCTTGAACTGTGTTGCACCAAACCTTGAATTTCTTGATAGGTTGACAAAATACTGTCTGTTATTTTCAGAAAATCTGTTTCAACATGTGTCGGGTTTGGATCAGTTTTGGATAAAAGTGACACTAACAACGGAACATAAACTTAGAATCGAAGGTGACCGTTGTTAAGCAATACAAGGAAACACTAACATGAACTCATTAAAATAGACATTATTGGACTGAGTCCAGTGTTCGGCGAGTCAAGTCTCATGCAACACAATACGAGGGCACTGAAGATTAACAAAGACCGTGCGTCTCAATGTCGGTGGTCAGTTCCTTTGTGCAACCAGTGTTTGTGTCTGCGTGTGCAAGTTCTAGTCTACAGGTTGTCGACTTACCTTACACTGATTACATGATTGGAATTTAGATTTTCTCCGGTCAATTACAGAGCGCGTGTTAGTGTGTTGGTGCATCAGAGCAGGGGGAGGACAGGCAAAAGGCTTTTCCAGTGTATCCTCTCAACACAAATATGTCAACAACCTACTGCTCCCCTGCCCCTGGCCCATCTTCACCCCTCCCTACGTAACTCACACGCTTTGCACAACACAAATATAACACCACAGTTTAACATGCTCAGGGTAGGGCCTCTTCCTCTTAGGCATGCCATGTAATGTGGCTGTGCTATGTCGTGACTTTGTGGATACTGAATGTGTGATGCCATTTGAGTGTTAATGTGCCCCTCCCACCCTTATCCTGGTCTACAGCTTGGCAACGCCACAAGTTACCAACCAGAAGCTTTGCTAATGATGCATGAATCGTGCAAAGTAACACGCAAGCAAGTCCATCTAAACAATTTGGAGTATGCAGAGGCAAAAACAAACACACACACACACACGCGCACACACACACGCACACACACCATAGGTTCCAAAGAAAATAGCGGGAATCATTCAGCCCGGCATCTCTGAAGCTCAAGGGTTCCCCACTGTATGTAAGTATGTCAGTTTGTGCGCATGTATAGGATGTATGAGGATATGTAGTCTAAGCCCTCTCTCACTTAGGGGGGGGGTCGTTTTACCTGTTGTGGATCTGAGAGTTGAAGTGACAGTGGAGGATGTCATTGAAGGCAAGCAGTCGTCATCTTGGGAATAACCAGCCTGAATAGCACGGAGGTAACTGTGGCTTCGAGTGCGGAACGAGCCAGGCAGGTCCAAGGCCTCCATGGCCTGGGATTCTACTTCACTAAAAACGGACTCGCAAACTGACTCAAACTGGCCATTGATCTCAGTCTCACTCACCTGAGAGACAAAAACAGGAATAGCAGTCCTTAATTTTTCCTCTTCCTTTCTCTTTCTCACTTTGATTCTTCCCCTTTGCACAGCAAATATGAAGGAGTGTTAGCATAAGGAAATGCCACTGTCAATTCCGACCTTAAACTGAATAAATGTCAAGATCAGATGGGAAGAAAGGTAGACGACAACAGAAGACAATCAGAAAATGTTGAGATCGTATTGTTAAGCATGACATTACACCACAACCCCATTTACCCCCCCAATAAGACATTGTTGTATTCTGTATAATGTATATTTCTACACTGACAGTCAGAAAAACGGTGGTTTTAATACATTACCTGCCGCTCTGATGAGTCTAGATTCTAATAGGTCTGTGTAACACAAGCTCAGTTCATAATGGGAGAAGGTATCTCACAAATCCTGTGCTATACTGACTTGTTCCTCCTGCCCTCAGTCCACACAATGTCATTTTCAGGATTCACGTATTCTGAGTTATACATTTTAACAGAAGAGGGCTGCCTATCACTGCTGAAATGTTTTCTCCAGTGTTACAGTGATACATCAATCCCACAGGCTAAGCTGATGGAACGAGCCTTCTTTTGGACAAACTCTCCACCTCTTGTATCTCCTCCAAAGGCACGTTTTCTTGCTGCGTTACGAATCTTCTTAGCAACGAGATCTTTGGAGATCCAAGACAGACTTGCACGACTGAACCAAGTTTACGGATTTATAGCAGGATACGGAAAAGGGGGGGGGGGGGGGGGGGGGGGGGGGACCTGAAAAGGTTGGTGTGTGACGTTAGGTTAGACATTGTTACTTGTCTTAACGTTTTGTAGTTTGAGAAAAACACGCCTCAGTCGGCCTAGACAAGTGGCTGCTTTTGGTAAGCCAATCGGTCACCAGGGAAGTTTGGCCGAATCATGATACACTGGTTTCTCACCTTATATCACAAGAAGTGTTAAAAAGATAATTACTGAAAGCGTTACACTGTTTGTAAGCTGATCTGGTCATCAATTCCCTGTCACAAATGGCAGACATAACCTGACTCGGTAGACTTCGTGTGAGAGTCTTTGTCAGTAAACAGTCACCTGTGGACCTCCAGTGTGGACACCTGTGGACGTACTTGTCAACACAAAGCCAGTACATGCAACGTAATGAGCTCCCTCTGTCTCCGCATACTGCCTTTGTGCCATGCATGTGTTTGAGACTCACCTGGCTGACGCAGCTAGCCTGACTGAGGGTGCTGACAGCACGCATGTAGCTCTGGTTGCGAGAGCGGAAGGGTGGAGGATGAAAGGCGGCAGGGTCGAGCGTGACACTTGGGTGGTGCCGCATCTCCCTTGTTTGCAAATGGTAGCCGTGGCTGAACAGGGACAGGGAGCAGGGACAGACACGGTCTTTAAGCCACGTAGGACAGATCCATGGAGCACAGCGAGCACACATTCTGACTGGCATCTGTGGATGTCGACGTGTGCCATGTTTGGTGTTATTCACGATTGAGAATATCTATCCGACATGATTACCGGCCTCTTGAGTGACTCATCCCGTCACGACGTCATGTGAACTGCTGGGATCAACACGGAGCTATTTTTAATGACTCGGGTTGGTAGCTTCTAGTCAAGCTCGTAGTGTCCTGTGAGAAAACACTCCACTCGACGTTCCAAAACTGCACAGCGCATGTTTACGGCTCGTCTGTGGTCGTTATTGAAGAAACGAGGAGGGCTCGCAGCCGCAACGATAAGAGATCATCACATTCTCCACCAAGGGCTAAAAGAACGGGTCTGATTTGTTTGCGTACGAAAAGCCAAAGTGATCAGAACCCCACTGAGATTACGTCAACCAAAATAGCACTGGGTGGCAGTAAGGATGACGGATGGAGGACGCCTCCCCACGTTTACAGAGAATTTGGCTACATCTGAGAGCCTCGGTGCCTGAAAAGCAACAGTCACACTGAGTGAAAACAAGCTGGTTTGTGCTGGTTCACTTGGCAACAGATACTGTATGTGGAGGCACGGAGAGATGATGAAGAATTATCAGGCCGTATTGTGAGTGAACGGCGTCAGAATATCCACCTATCTGTCTCTCCATCTGTGGCCGTTAAACGTGAAACGGTAAAACAGGCTATAAAATAAGAGGCACGCGGGTAGAAATTTGGGTGGTCTCTTCAAACTGTTGTGCCGTGTTAAAGCACCGTATGTAGTTGTAACAGATTATAAGCATTGGGCATTCTTTCCGCCCTTCCCTGTGGCAGTACGCTACATCCAGCAAGCCTGCACACATAAAGACCTGCTCGTTTTAGCACGATCTCGTTGTGATGTGATGTTTTTGGAACAGATTTATCCACAGCATGCTGGTAAGATTGGGCTCGTTGCACGATTTTGCAAAAAAAAGAAAACGCAGGCGGGTGAATAAATCCTGGAACAAGCACACCGTAAAGGTCGCGAGCACGTACCCCATTGGTTGAAATCATGGAGTACCGCTTGTGATGCAGTTGTGGATCGAATACTACCAAAACTATGACTGGAAAAAAGCCGAGTGCAGACGCGCTGCAAATCAGTTAATGCAACATTGGAATTTTGTCCGGTCGTGAGTCAAAGCCACCAAATTAGTGCATTTACACAGTTCTGAGTGTGTCGGACTCTGACAGTGCTGCCTCTGCCATTGCAATTTTGAAGACCCTTTTTGTGCCTCGGAAAATGCAAAGCCTAACCGTGAGTACTCATCTCAGAGTGCGTTCCCTGCACCATTTACCACCGTCGCGTCCAACAGTCCCATTACTGCCACGTCAAAATTTAAAACACACACATACGCCATAGTGGATCCAGTTTAGCCGACAGTATTGCGCACACAACCCCATTTGCATCATTCCGCCGTGTTTCCAGTGGGCCCCCTGGGCGTCCATTAATACACTGATGGTCTCACGAGAGGAAATTAGAAAGCGACACGTGGGATAAGGCTCGCACGTATCACGTGAGGCCGCCAGACCTACCTTTGGGGGTCTAAATGGGGTCTCTGCATGGCCGATTTAAGGACGAGGGCGTCGGGCCGGATTGCCCTCTGCGGGGAGGTCTTGGGGCTGGCGTCCGAGTCGCCGCTTTCATCGTCCACCTCCCCCATCGCCTTGACATAGCTGCTGCTGCGCATTCGTCGACAGGGGATCTCCTCGTCCTTGTCGCCGGGGTATCCGCTCCACTCGTCCTGGGGCACCTGCGGGACGTAACAAGCCCGACTCCGTGTAATTACGATCACAATATCACATTATCTTACCTGCCTCCTACCTCGCGCTCTTATGTGCTGGAGCCCATCCAGCACATAGAGGGCGACGGCAGGGAATTCACACTGGAGAGGCTAAAAGTCTATTGCAAGGTACACACACACACACACACACACACACACACACACACACACACACACACACGCGCACACTCACTTTCTTGATGCGAGGCAAAAATGCTCAGCGGCCTCCAGCGTGTCGGCCACAGTCACAAGATTATAAATAATGATATGTTTACTTGAACCAATGCCTGTGCTTCTTCTTTTTTTTAACAGCGGTAGAGCACAGATGTGGCCGTGGGCTATGACATGCCAAATGGGGTCCAATTAGTCAAAGTAGAGCTAGCGATTGTCAAAGACATGTATTCAGGCCCTGGCTCTATGATGCAGTTAGTGTAGTTTTAGGCTCTCGGAGCAAAGGCTGCCAGTCACCATCACAGTGAGGCCTGGGCCCTGTGATCAGTGGACCCGTGAAAGCTTCGTGTGGCAGATGTGTCTTAGAATAAATGAAATAAATTCGTGAAAGCGCAGCCTCCCTGATGCCGATATCCCGTTGTAGCGGGCAGCTTTGATTTATAGTCTAACAACTGCTAACGCCAACTGTTCTTAACATTACAGCGCCGGGATTAACACAGTGATTAGACGCTTATGTGGTAATTACAGTGTTACTGTATGGTGTGCCAGAAATATCTCATGTGCTCATGTGCAGCAAACCACTAGGCTCTCCATCAAACGGGTGGCGCGTCGACGCTGACTCCGAAGGGCCGCTTCTCCTCCCGAATTTGAACCGCTGCGACGACGGGGTAACATTTCAGCTCGGCTGAAATGCATTTTTTTGGGACGCGACTGTATTCGTAGCGACAGGCCAAATTGCACCCGGGATCCGAGTCAGTGTTCCAGTGAAGTTTTGTCGAGCTGAAGATGGCGATTAACGATCCCGCACACTGTTGACCAGGCAAGTACAGTACGCCCCCCCGGCGTGGTACTGTCCCTAATGACCTGCCAGTTATGTCAATCATGAAGCTGTTTCTTGCTACAATCTGCTCCGATCAAGGGAGCAGATTGGGGTAGGTGATGCCGCGCTTTTTGCACCTTGAGGCGGAGTAATACCTTCCCCGTCGCTTCGGTTGTCACTTGCGCTCCGTGTGCCGTCGGGCGCCCACCACCTGGGTCCTCCAGTTAGCACCCAATATCCGCTCCGACTTGGGAGACAGGTGAAGGTCTCGACGTTATCAAGCACCAACATGAAAATTATCGACTCTTTTCTCCGTTACCGGAGGTGGCAAATGTGCGGATGCTAATAATAACACCCGTGGCACTTCCGTGCACAACATTAATCAAGTGTATTTTACAATTATGATTTCCCCGCGTGTGGCTGTACTCGAGATGGAAAGGACACTGAGGCTTTCAGACCATAGGATACTCGAGCTCTTCATTTGAAAGAAAAGTAAATGGGGTTGTGGACGGCTGGCTCACTGCCTCAGCTCAGAAAACGCCAGGATGCTCCAGCAGAGATGAAGAATTATTGCTGTGATGTCAGGTAAAGTGTACTGTCTCTTTAAAAAGGGAGACGGGGCTGCTTCCCGAGCCCACCTAACTCGGGAAGGTAGCATGGTGATTAGCTGGCCCGCTTCTGCCTTCCTTCAAAGACCAATCGGCAAAATGATCACGCACACTGATTTACTGGGCATACATTTATCCTCTCCCACACGAGTGGAATGAAATGTAGCAATTGTCTTGGAAACTAAATTAATCAGGCTTAAAGACAGCAATAAAGTACAATCGTCATTTTCCTCCTAATGCGCGGGCATCGATCACTGGGGGCTGACGGTTAACAAGACAGCCCTCACTCACGGAAGTGTCTCGCTAACTCATTAGCTTTACCGTACTTCTGAGCTCCTCTGATGCTACATCTGAAAGAAGGCATTCGGCTGTGCCCCCGGAGGCTGATTCGTGGGCAAGGAACGTGCTAATGATGGTGAGCGTCATTACCGCTAAACACTGACAATACTTTGCATGAAAATAACCTTGGGATAATGCATCTTCCCTCTGCAGAGGGTGATTTAAGACGATGGTGCAGCAGATGTTACGTGCATCAACAGAAAACATCGCCCTCATGTTTCCTGTACTATATACTTAGGAGGAGCGACCTCTCTGCTCCATTCTAGGATGCAGCACCGGGCTCGCAGTTTGTTTCAATGACTGTTGTATATCATAGGGAGGACAGCAGTTCATCCCTTATGGATCTTACAGTGGATACTCTAATAGAGACATCCAGGAGATGTTCCCCCGGAGAAACATCTTCTTTTCCCTGCCATCAGCTGGGAGATTCAATCATCGCTCTGTAGTGCAAGGACTGCGCTGGATAAATTTGAGATAAGGAAAGGGGGGGAAAAAAACATGATTTATTTATAGAAGACTGTTGAAGCTTTGTGTACGGTTTCATTTACTGCACACTCAGTACTGTTTCTCACCTTCAGAACATGCTTCAGGATGTTGGGGCCAGGCCAAGCAATCACTTATTTACACTGTCTACCAAGATTAATCTTGCTCGAATAAAGTGTTTCTCTTGCTCAGGAGACCGGGCCAAGTTAGATTTTGAAGATGGCAAAACAAATGCGAAAAAGAGTTTGCAACGAACTGATTGACTTGTCAGACTCCAGGTTAATTATATCAGACAAGGCACTGTCATTTGCTCAGTCTACACGTGAGCTAAATTATCAATTTTTGAACACAATAGTTCAAATGATGATTTGTAAATCACCACAGAAGATTGTCACAATGGAATATTTCTCCACATAGCCACGATACGGAATTCAAAAATTTGGCTTCGTTGCTGAAAATCAATTCTTTATGACCCGCTCTAGGGCTATTCCTCGCGCATTTTCTCTGTAATGATGCTTTCACAATGTCATTTGTTCTTTTCGCCCTATTAACAGTCATTCTGTCCCGCATAAGCCTCACCCGACAACGGAAGCTGCCGGCCTCGGGAAGCCAGCATGAAGCCGTGAGACCCACTGTACCCAGATTATGTGAACAACTTGCCCAACGCTGTCCCGTCCCCCATATGACAGCTGAGCACGGACCTAAAGGACCCAGACACATCGAACGGATAACGCCCGATGAGCAGCCAGAGCGCTGAGCGCGCGCAGTGTGTACCGCCCGTGCCCGTGTGCCGATCTGCCCTCACTTACTCCGCTGAATGAGGCTCTCAGTGTGGACAGGCCCAGTGCAGAGTGCGCCCGTGTGGCAGCTGCAGGGTCTTTGCTGGCTGACACGCAAGCCTCTCAAAAGCCGGTGAAAGAGCCTCAGTATCGACAGCCTTTGTGGCACACAAGCAACTGTAGTTTCCGCCTCTTCCTGACATCGACATCGGAGTGGCCACAGATCCTTTTCCCATTCGCTGTCATTAGTAATGATAACAGAGATGTAAAAGGCAGCAGTTTTCCTAGGTTCAGGTTCAAATATAATTACTGGTAACACGGTGACTCGGTCTTTCCTAGGGCCGATCTGTGCGGGGTTTGCATATTCTCCCTGTGTGCGCGTGGGTTGTCTCCAGGTGTTCTTTCCTCCCACGGTCCCGAAATGCATGTTTACGCCAACTGCATTGGCCCCCAGCCGTGAGGTTGTATGGTGTGTGTGCGTGCCCTGTGGTAGCCTGTCCATATCTGACCTTTATACAGGTTAAGAAAAGAGATGGATGGTTGTAAGTGTGTCTTATACACTATGGCGCTGGGGCATTGCACTGGGCTCAATGTGGAAAAAGGACTAGTTAGGTAAATAATTTCCTGTTGGGGAGTTGGGGTTAATTTTGAAATGAATCATAACTTCAGCTTTTTTCATCCCGATTGCAGTCAGTAGATTATTTCATAATAGGCTGAGAGAGGAGTTCCTGCCTACGGTACTTGAAATGTGTTAATTGGAAGGTGCAGAGTTCAGAGCAGCCACATACAGCTGGTCTGATAATGCCCGTTTCCTTGTTTACCTCACATTTCAGAAAGCTCCGGTTGTTGCCATTATTTGCAAATCGTCCTCACGTTAATCTGTTTGAAAAAGTGATTTCAATGCGCTCTACGGGGGCAAATCTGACTCACTGCGTTTGCTGAAGTTGTGAGGACGAAAAATGAATAGAAAACCGTGAAAACCTGGCGCCTAAATGCATTTGTGAGGCCAGTACCTGTAGCTTAACGAGTTCTTCAGCCTCTTAATGCGTCAGTGGGATAACAAAGGCTGCAGGCTCAAAAGCTGCCTGTAACACTTTTACTTCAGGTTACCATGCTGCTCCCTACGTCGCTTTGGTGGGGTTGCATGTATGTCTCTTTAAGACACCAAAGCAGGTTCTCGTACTCCGTGTTTGTCACTGCGGCATTGACGGATTTGTGCATCTCAACAGACAATACCTCTCTGTGGTGACTGGACGCCGTAATTGCCCCCGGGGGAGTAGCAGAAAAAGAAAGGTGGGGTCTGAGAAGGCTCCCTGGCAGGATTTGCAATCAATACATCAATGGCTATATTTTATTCATAGGCCTCTGTGGGGATGAGTAGATATTGATCCCAATTATTGTTTGCTTTATTTTCAGATAGTTGATGGTCTGTCCTAAGTATGCATTGGTTTTTCAGCTACATTGTTGTCGGCCTTAAAATACAATGTGTGTTAGTCGTTCACACACTTAACTATACGGTGTCCGTAATGACCGGGGCCCGAGTGAGCAGCTCGAATGCTGTCACTGGAATAACTAAAGTCAAACTTTCCAACTCATATTTATGATTTCATTCTTTCATTCATTCATTCATTCATCTCCTCAACTCGCTTGTTACACAGTGTTGTGGGGTCTGGTGGAGTGTATCCCTCAGCTTACAGGCCAAGAGGCAAGAAATACACCCTGGCTGGGCTGCTAATCCATTCTACTGGGCACACTTTATATATATATACACTCTGGGCACTTCCTTGGGTATGAACCCAAGACAACAGTGCTACATAACTGGCAATTCCTGACAGTGTGATTTTTGATTGGACTAAGCCACAGCACTTAGTGTGAACTCAGGTTAGGTCAGGAGTAGATAGTAATGAATAACAGCAGGAGCATTGCTTACAGTAGCACTGAAGTTCAGTCTTTTTGACTCTTTCCAGCTTCTGTCCTTCTAAAACATGCGCCGAGTGGAGTGCTACTCACCTGCAGGTAATGACATGTCCGTGATGAAGGCTTGAGGTCCGTGTGCATCATGGGTTTCTCCAAATTAAGCGATGACTTCCTGTAGGCCTCCTTGGCCTGGCTGACCGTCAGTGTCGACCAGGAGCTCCGCTTCATGAATTTGCCCTCGGGCGCCATGGCCATGCTCTCGCAGGCCGAGCACTTGACATCATTGTTGCTCTTCGAGGTCTTGAGTGACAGGTCTCCGAAGTGGTGACTGTGCATGGAGTCGGGGGTAGCAGTGGCTGACGTGTTCCCCGTGGTGCCGCGACATGACACTGGGTGTGCGGTACGTGCTGTCGCTATCCAGGTTGTCGTCGGAGCTCCACCAGCCGCCCGAGCGGTGCTTGCGCTCCTTGCTCTTGCTCCTCTTGCTACCGTGCTTGGCGGAGTGGTGGCCGTGATGGTGGTAACCCCCCCCTCCGCCCCCCACCATGTCGCCTTTTGTGCCGTTCATCTTGGACGACCCCTCCAGGGAGTGGGACTTGGTGAAAAGCTTCTGGACGGAATGGACGAGGTGTCGGATGCGGCCGGGGCTCTCGCTGCGCTGCTCCGTGGTGGTGGAGGTGCGCTGGTACTGCAGCGTGTGGAAGCCGTCGCGGTGCAGCGGCAGCTGCTTCTCGAACTGGTCCAGCAGGTTGGCGGGGAGGCGGTTGCTCTTGGTGCCGGAGAGGTGCGAGGAGGCGGCGGCGGCAGCGGCGGCGGCGGCCACGGCCGGCGAGGTGGCAGAGGCCGTGATGGCGGCGCAGTCGTCCCGCGTGGCTGAGTCGTAGTACTGGGAGCTGTAGTGCATTCGGGGGAAGGTGCTGCTGGAGATGTGGTCAGAGGCGGCGGGCGGCGGCATCATGACGGGGGACATCATCATGCAGTCGGAGTGGATGGAGCTGCGCGGTGAGTAGCGGTGGTGGAACTCCATGGGGCAGCTCTCGGTGGGGCTGAGCAGGTAGGATGAGTGGCGGGAGTCAGAGGGATGGTGACTGTGGAGGTCATGGACGTGAGGGTCATAGTCCGAGCCATAGGGTAAAGGGATCTGGTGCTGGGAGCGGCTGCCCGATAAGCCCTTCATGTTCCTGGCTGGAGGGGGGCGTCTGCCTTCATTGAACTTTCGAGAGGGAGACCAAGGTGAAAACTTCTGGTCTGTGTCAGGGAAGAGGAGAGAGGAGGAAATTAAAGGATGAGATAAAAGTAAATTTGACAAGCAGTTCCTGCTCCGCAATCCCATATGTTCAAAATTCTATTGTGGATCTTACTACAGTCAAAGAGAAAAAAAGCATCAAACCGATCAATAATTCAAGTGAATGCCCTTCCAAAAAACTTACTTCACCAATGTTAAGTAAGAATCTGTTACAGTACAAGTACAGTACACAAGGCAGTATGAAACTACTGTACCAAGAATATAGTTGTAGACCCAGGGGTTCACCTGCTGGGTTCTGATGCTATTGAGCTAGCTGCAGGGTCATCATCCATCCAACACTGAAGTTTTCTACTAAGAATGCAACTTCTTAATCACAGGTTAAGCAGCTTACCCCAAACAACCCTTGCTTGAGTGGGTATTTTAGACAGTGTAAAAGCAAAACCCACAATTTATGGCTGACTTTATGGATGACTTGCAGAACACCATTGGGAGACCGGGCACCACACAGAAAGGCATGGCCTACTCGCTGTGAGGGTAACCACCGAACGATGGTCCTGCTGGCATATGGCAAACATGACAACTATCGCTGCACAGCGTTTGATACAGAGCCGATGTGCAGATCACTTTTCCAGACATGTAATTCTAGATGGGTACCAATGCTCTCCCTTTGTCTAAAAGCACTTTTCCACCTCTCAACGACACACAATGTGTCAAAAGTCATTTCATCTCAAAAGATGCTGTTCCACTTCAAAGTTCAGTGAAGAGGAATTGGCTTCTGTTATGTAATTCGTCATAGCTTACTGATTTTTCTCCTTCGAGTGATTATGAATATTTAAACCGGACTGTTTTTCGCTCACAATCGATTTCCATTGTTTTCCACGAGGAGAGAGAACGAGTCCGGCTCAGGCGCTAACCACCAACGAGCCCGAGCCTGTGCCGCTGAAAAACAAGAAGTTGCTAAAATGCATTGAGATGTTTTAATCCTCAGTTTTCTGAGCGGGGAGCTTCTTCACTGTGCCAACTCCTTTGGATTCTGTGATGAAACTATTGTTCCTCCAGCCCCGCGGCAAACCAGTAGTAATCAGCTATACGCCTGATCACTGTGAGGGGGAGCTGTGTACATCACCGGGCGGCGATCACAAAGAGCAAGGGATTTTGTGCGACTCGAAACGGACTGTGAGATTAGAGAATTTTAGCTGCTCCGCTGTGAAAGGTTTAAAAGTTCAGCACAACCTCTTGCCATCGAGTTTTTTAGTTTTTTTAAAAGATATTTTTGTGTGAAATTACAGTCCGAAAGAGGCTTCGTTATGTGCAAGGGCATGCACGCATCACACCGCCCCACCAAGGCAAAGGGTGCTCGGCATGTACAAGGTCACGCACCCGTCACACACGAGTCCTATCGAGGCGGTCCCATTCATTCCACGCGCTCACTTTGGAGCCGTGCGATTCCACCACCAGCTATTGTAATCTGGGGCAGACCTGCTCATCCAGCTCTGAGAACAAAGACGATTTTTGAGTCAATAGGATCGCTTCCTCTTGTCTGCAGCTGGCAGTATCTATCTAGTAATTTTCTGTGATTAAGAGAAAAAAAAAAAGACACTTTGGATGTGAGCCTCGTGCGAGTGAGTGAGTGAAACATCAGTTTTTTTTTTCTTCTACATCCATTCAAGCCGGGATGGCTTTGGCTCAGGGGCAGTTGGCCACCGGCCGGAGGACCGGGGGTCCAGTTTCAGCCTCCAAACTTGAACTGATTGAACCCACTGATGCAGCGTCAAATTGCGGTTAGTTCGGTCAGAAGTCCTGTGTGACCGGGAGTAGATGGGTGTGTGTGGGACTCGTGCTGTAAACCCTCTTCTATTGCATTGACCTGTCCTAAAACTTCATAATAAGATGGGGGGGGGGGATACTTCCCAAAATGAGATGTTTTTCTCATACACAAGATGATTTTGAAGCCACTTAACCAAGTGCCTTCATCCCCGAAGAGCTTAGCTGCCCGACTTTTCGGAATGTCGTCCGAAGCGTCTGTCGCGGCATCGCAATCCCGACCCGCGCCCTGCCCGTGGGCGGCAGAGGCCGCGCGGGACACGGTAGCCCGGTGATGAATGATCTGAGGTCCTCCGCGGCGGGGGAACCCCCCCCCCCCCCCGGTCTGGAACGCTGTGCGCACGGCGTCTTACATAACGTTTGGGATCTCTGATCTCGCGCGCGCGCCGTTTCTAAAGGGAGCCAAAAATAAAATTCACAGTTGTCATGGCAACCGCTGCCGAAAAAAAAAGAAAACCCCAGGAAGCGTAATGGGATTTTCAAGGTTGTTTGGGGTGGATCCCGTCCTGGAATAAAAAAAAAGATAGAAGGAGGAGAAGGAGGAGAAGTGGAAGACGTACAGTATACACTCGGGCGTGATGTAACACTTTGGGAGTATAGAAATAGCATAGAAATAGAAGAAATTACCACTCGAAATTACCACTCATGCCTGTGCCACTATCTCTGAGCGTACCGTCATGCGGGAAGGTATCGCCAGGTTTCAGAGCAAACAAGATATGTGGCCAATATTAGAAACGCTGTGTGGACCGCTGGACGCTGTAGAGCGGCAGCGACCGTCTTTTTAATAACCATCCTTGGTCTCGTTTCCACCGGCCGGACCTCTCTGCCTTCGCCATGAATCCCCACTCAGTCATTACGCAGTCACAACACAGCTTAATGACTGAACATCTTTAACATGTTTTTTTTTTCCTCTTTTCACACCTTTCTCTCATATGCTCATCAATCAGTCTGCACATATATGACACGAAGGCGTCTAGACCGGACGCGAAACGCACATTCATTGGCATCGAGTTGCCCCGAATCATCCATTCTTCCGTCTGCTCGGGTTTGTTTTACCAGCTGACGGACTTACGACGCGTGCAGTTCCTCTGCAGGCCTCCTGAGCTGCTAAGCCACCACGGTGTCAGAGACACAAAACGCATCAGAGCTCAAGGTTTCCAAAATTTGTGCCTCACCGCAACCACCAGAGGGCCTTTAGCATGCAACTGAATTAGGCCGCCGACACACACCCACACACCCACACGCATATAGGGCTTCTGCTGGATGTTAGGGAAATGACAACCATGTTGGTCTGAGGCGACGCTGCGCACATTTGGAACGGATTCTCTTCGGATTCTGTGTTTATTACCAGTCGGCGTCGCGTCTCCATACACGGCGACGCGGATATCACGGAATCTGAAGTGCACATTCACGAGACGCAAAACATCTGCGCGCCCCCACAGTGCCTGTATCGCCGTCAGCCTGATCTGCATTTCCCCTCTGCAATCACCCCAGCACTCTGATTACATACAGGCACACGAGGTGGTTCGATTACCCCGTAATCAGCTGTTTAGAGGCTAATCCCGAAACCCAGATTGGTCTCTTTTAGCTATTGAACAATTCATTTCAAGCAGAGTCAATTTGACATGAATAATTTTCTAGAGCGAGTCAGAGGGAGGAAAATAAACTCTCGAGACCGTGTGAAATTTTCTTACATCATGAATGAAACGAGGAAGCAGCTGTACACTGTGGATGGAGTGTAATTATCTGGCTTTGTCTCATCTAAAGTCTCACATATAATTGTAATTATTAGATCTTGAGTAATTATTTTAAGGATTTTCCCGCATAACAATTTTGAAAGGCTGTTCAACTTATGAGGCCATGAATATACTTGATTTCATCAGCGATCAAAACAGTGAGGTTTGGTTTTGTAGTCCCTGTTTTTTTCCTCCAATTCACTTCCATTGCTGGGCCTAAAGCAGCTAAAATACAATTTATCTTTTCGTGGTAAGCAATTGTGGTCCTGCAAATAAGTCTTTAACCAGCTACAAATCGGAACTGGAATTGCTTTGGTGGAAAAGGGGTATATGTATACCTATTGAAACAACAACATGAAAGATATCAAATCAGGCAGGGGGCAAGTTCAGCAACCGCACGGTTTACATGTGCTTGAATACCTCAGTGTAGGAGACAAACAAGACGGGAGATGACATATACTGCACAAGGGCTTACAATTCCATCCATCTATTTTCTTAATCCGCTTCATACCTTGGGGATGGGGGCTGGCTTGGAGTCAGTCCAAGCACATATAGGGCAAAGGCATGATCCATCATAAACACACTCACACTCACACCTTGGGGCAATCAGAATCTACAATTGACCTAAATATATTTTTTGGCTGTGGAGGGAAACCTGAGTACCCAGAAAAGAACCATGCTCAGACGGGGGAGACAACATGCTAAAAATGTGTTTTTTTTTACCTGAGAACACTCTGACTGGCTCCACTTTTATTACACCTTAGTGGTGCTGTGAAGAGATTCCTCCCGGCAGAGCGGGCAGCCAGTGACACCTGCCGCCAACCCGTAAAGAGGACGTGAAGGCGGCTAAGTCAAGTCATGAGTTCACAACAGACTCAGTCTAGTCAAGTATGACAACACAAACCCACACTGACTGCTTGCCCGGAGAGGCTTGTGCCATCCAATATCCGTATCAGACTCCTCGGCAACATCTACCAATGTGTCGAGATAGTGGCCAGCACACTGTTCTCGTGTGTGAGGAGGAGACATGACAGCAGGGGATGCTAGCAGGCTCGGCAAACACGTCCAATAAAAAGGCTATGTCATCGAGGCTGGACAGCCTGCAGGCAGTAACAGAGGGGGAGAATGAGATCCTCGGCTCTCTCTTGGACAATGCCTCCCACACTCTGCACGATTAGCTGATGCAACTGTAGAGCACCTTTAGCCTCCAGCTCATCTGCTCGAGGTAAACCACGGGCTGTTCCAAGTGCTTATTCCAGCAGACTTCTGTGTGGCCACGCAACTCTCACTTCCGATTCTACGATGGTGCCAGGTTTTAGTCAGCAGGGCAACAGCGAGGCCAGAAAAACTCCATGAACTTTGCATGGGCCTCGCGCGACATAATGTGCATTCTTTGCTGAAAAAAACTGAATTTAAAGTACCGGAATGCACTCATTTGCAGTTTGTTTTGCGCTCGTATTTTGCCTCTGAGCAACCATTCATCCATCTGTCATCTTACCAGCTTTGTGGACAACCACGTCAAATGGGCCCGCTGGAGCCTGCTGCATCATTCGTAGGGCGAAGGCAGGGAGTGCACCCCGGACATGTCACCAGACCATCAGAGGGTGTTGTGCTGATGTGCTGTAACTGGATAAATACACAGCAAGGGACGCACCGAAAAGAGCCATCCATGTAGAAAGCCAATCATGCACATTTGTCCATCTCTCTGCACGTGTCTATCGGCTGACAATAAGAACTGATTGTGCGCGAGGAGAGCTGGAGCCAGTAGTAAAGGAAACAAAAAAAGGACATGTGGAGTGGGAGGGATTGGAGTGGGAGAGATTGATGGACTTCAGAGAGTGAAGAGAGTTAAGTTCTCGAGAAGCTCTTGCAAGGAGCAGGCAAGCACATCACCATTTACGGGGGGGGGGGGGGGGGGGGGGGGGGGGGGACATTTCGGAACGCCGCTTTTGCCACCGATAAGGTTGCATGGAGGGAATGAAATGAAATGAAATGAAATGGTGTACCGTAAGCACAAATGAAAGGCCCGACACCACGTTGTAATGAAGGTGACCGTCTACACAATAGCCGCCCGGACACATACAAACGCTCCCAGCTGTCGCGATTGATTTCTCTCTGCCCACATCCATGAATATAACTACTTCCTCTCGGCTGTTTAACGCTCACATTGCAAGTCCATGAAACATTGATGAGAGCTCTCCCGTACCACTGCTTATGCAACAGCTATTGTGCTGCATGATCAACAGGCTCTTTCCTTCCCACCTTAAATGTGCCTCTGTCAGCAGCCTGTAAAGCACTCCCCCCCCCCACTTCCTTCCTGACGGAGACGCCACACACCGAGGAGAGGGAGTGAAAGAGAGAGAGAGAGAGAGAGAGAGAGAGCGAGAGATTAGGGCTCGTGCAGAGGAGAGAGGAGAAAAAGAGAGAGAGAGGGGAAAGCCTCTCTGCTTGCACTCGCTCTCCGGGAAACCGGTGTGCTGCTGGCTGCTGAGCTGAAGCTCCGCTGCTATGCTACAGTCAGCGCCTGGCCGGCATTTCCCAAGATGGTTGCGTAACTCGGAATAAATGAGGCCTTCCTCCTCCACACCGTTGCACGGCGAGCTAGTGCCACGGGGAGGAACGGAGCAACAGGCAGCCAAACTGTAGCGCATGAATCACGGCCGCTGAAAAATCGCCATCCTTGAGATCGTTTATCGATCGGTGCCGAGCGGGGAGCCTCCATTCTCGAGCCGGCCCGCGCTTCATGCTCGGCTGGGTCTCGCCAGATGTTTGGTGGCGCCGCCCGCCCAGAAACGAGCCCGATCAAATCGGGTCAGTTAGGCACTGGTAAGATGATTCGTACAGTAATCACCGTGTCTCGGGGTTTACGGTGGTATTGGGAGGGGCCGGGACAAGCTGGGAGCCGATCCGAGTACCCCGAGAGAGGCCCCGCCAGCTTTTATCACCCTCGGTCTCTCACAGTGTTTGATAGCAGAACCAAGCCAAGTATCATATTGAATATTTGATGAGTTCAAAAAAACACACAGTTTCTCTCCACTCTTCACCATGCAGTAAGATTGCAGCTGGCCGCAGCACATTTGACTGCTCATTCAGGTGCTTGAATTCACATTCGCGGCCTGTGATTTGCTCACCCTGTTGTGATGAATGCATTGTGTAAAAACCTGTGAAAAGTCCTGTAAGGTGTCTTGCACACAGCTAAAACATCCATATTCTGTAGTCTTATCTATTCATTTTTTGCCTTCTAGAGAAAGCAAAGTGTCTTAAGAACTGAACTGAAGGCGCCTCACAGTTGTCTTAACCAATTTGTTCCCTAACAGGGTCACACAGTGGTCCGCTGGATAAGTCGAAGACAGGGAATACACTCTGGACAGGTCCATAGCAGGACACACACACACCATTCACCCCCACTCTCACACTTAAGGGCAATTTAGAGTCTCCAGTCGACCTGACATGACGGAGGAATCCGGAGTACCTGCAGAAAACCCACACTGGGAGAACTCCACACAGAAATCCACGGACCCCCTCGCTCTGAGGCTACGGCGCTAACTAGCACGCGGCCACCTCTCTCACATGAGAGGTTGAAATCACATGGTCTTTCCAGGAATAGATGCCTAGATAGATGAGTAAGGACAATTCAATCCAGCAGAGTGGCATTTAGAGTGTATTGAATTGTGCACGGTTATCTACCACTACAGGCACAAACGAAGGAAAGGATGATATTGTCAGTACTGATATTAAGCTGCAGCTGTGCTGCAGACAGCGAAAGGAGCAGACGATTCTTTAATGGTAATTCGTATTTGCTCATGCACACAGGGGCAGCAGTGAACATTATGTAAGTGGAGAGATCGTTAGACCTCGCAATGGAGACTAAACTGTATTCAGCTGGATGTAGCTCTGCAGCAGAGGCTTGCATTTCACCTTTTGATATATCCGCCCACTCCCTCCCACTGCTGCTGCCGCTCTCTCCTCGGCAGGCAGACACTGGCTGATGTTGTAGTGATGCCACACACCCCGGACGCGGCTTCAGTCTCTTCTCTACGCCCTTCAGTGGAAGAAAACGCCAAATAGGGAGCTCATAGTCCATCACTGCTCACTGTGCAGTGGCCTGTAAAGCCTCCCACACTGCACTGATTTCACACAAAAGATGTGGCGCTCGAGCGGTAGCGCGTCTTTCCCTCAGGGTGCATGTGTATTCCTGAATGCACATATAGATGTGTCGACACTTTGTGGATGCAATCTATACGCTGCGTCGCCGTAGATCTGAAAGAAGAGCGAAATTATCGATTTGGGTCGGAAATAAGCCGTGACAATGCTCCCCATGTGAATCGACATCCCCCATTTAAATCTAAACGCGTACAGCACGTCAGGGCAGCCGTGTGAGATGACTGGAAACGGTTTAATCCCCTCCACATTAAGGCTGCTAATCCCCCAACTTTCTGTTGAGGAAGACAGTATGACCAAATATATCCCCGCTCATGATACAGTTATCGCGCAAACAAAAATAAAAGTGTGGGCGCCTCAGGTTTGGTATCTTGCCTCCGCTCAATCAGGTCTTGCAGCAAATGTTGATACATCTCCATGGAAACTGCGAGTGCCGAGACATCTGGAAGACTTTGGACCATTTCGTCGGGTAGGCTGTTTAAGCCTGCGAGAGTTTTACCACAGTAGGGGAATTGATCCTGCACGTTGTGCGTTTATACGGTTTCTCCCATGAATCGCTGCAGACAACATAGCGTGTGGTCCAGGTGCACTCTGGATGCTGAACATATCAATTAGTAAAGAGTTCAGCTGGTGGTACAGCCGGCCAGGTATGCAAGCAAACGCCATCCAGATGGATGGGCGTTTGTGAGTAACCAATTCGGCTTGCAAGACACCACTGAACATATTTTTCTTCTTGTTCACGTTTTTTCGAAAAGTATGGGACGTGCCGAAACGTGTGAGCCCCATTAGCGTGGTTATAGATTCAGGTTTTTCAATGAGGGAGAAGGAGCAGACGTCATTTTAGGGATTTTAACAAAATGACTTGAAATGAAAATGAAAAAAACATTATTGTACCATTGTACCATGGCCAATACAGCATCTTAAAACACGCATGATGGGAAGCAGCAACACTGGCGATCAGGTGGTTTGATTTGTTGCCTCAGCAGCAAGAAAGACACAGGTATGAGTGTAAGAGTAAATGGAGTGTACTCCCTGATTTTGGTATAAGTCTGACAGACCCCCATGACAAGGTTAAGGCACAAAGCAGGTAAGACGGAGGGATGGGGGGGACTAAAATAATTTCACATTGTAGAATTCAGAAAATTAAAATGGTATTCTCCATCTGCGTGCCAACTTCCCAGCTTTCATAAAACCGTGATGTTTCCCGGACTGTTGTTTGAAAAATACACCATCTGCCGTGGCCAGAGACAGTGAACGGCCTCAGACGATGCTATCAAGTGCGGGGAAGTCTCGGTACGGCGACAACAACAACAACAGCAACAACAGCAACAGCAACGCGGGCGAAAAACAAGCACAAACCGTCCAGCAAGACTGTCTGCCAGGTGAGGCCCGGGGAGGAGTTGGAAAGCGGCGCTGCTTTTGCTTTTGCATCCGCGATGGATCGCACACCGTGCGTCACACGCCGGTGGCTGGGTCCAAAGTGGCCCCCACATGGCGCACAAATATCACCATTAAGTGACAAGAGTGGTGCACAGTAGCCATTGTAGTGCGTCCCAAATTGCACTTTGTCGCTCCGTATTTTTGTTGATCTCACACCCGTGCAGGGCCAAAACCAATTATTTCCTAGCACTCTGACGGATATTTTCTTAATTGAGAACAACGGCTCGATCCGCGGGCGTGGTCGGTGTACACTAACGAAAGCACGAAAAGCAAACGCAACAGCAGGACCTCGAAACGCTCGCAGATTCGCGTGCTGGCGCGACGGTGATTGACCAACTGACTCGCCGTCTCCCCTCTGCAGTCACCAGTAAAAGGTGTGTATCAAGCGATGGCAACGTGAAGAAGCTCCATTCACTGACGTGCCAGAGAGGCTCGCTCCTCTGACGGCCGCCAGAAATAGGCCGTGTGTCAAACCTGCGTGCGGCGGTTGTACGCGTACGTCTGAATCACCACGTCGCTCATTATTTTTTTCCGTTTGGTTTTCATGTTGCCGCCCCGCGCCGGCTGCAGGTGATGCGCCGCGCGAGCAGCGCATTTTAATGGCCTGTTTGCCGGCGCGCTCCTCAACCGGGCTCCCGGGCTGCGGCGGAGACCGGAGGAGCACTTTCGGGGAAAAAAAAGACGTACGACGCAAATTGAAAAATCCCCCCCCACCACCACCCCCCCTTTCCCGTTGCCAACGCGCTCCGCCGCGGTTCTAGAGAGGGCTTTCCGCGTGCGGGAATTCACAAGTGCACCGCTCTCTTAATTAGGCTGTTTTGTCATGTACCGCTCCATCTGTCTTGAGCCTACTGCAGCAAGCCGAGAGAGAGAGAGGGAGAGAGAGGGAGAGAGAGAGAGAGAGGGAGAGAGAGAGAGAGAGAGAGAGAGACAGAGAGAGAGAGAGAGAGATGGGGGGGGGTAGAGAGAGGGGTTGGAGAGGGTAACATTTCCTCCCACATTACCTGTACATACTGCGCCAGACTGTTAAGGAGCCAATGTGAGGAGTTGAGCCCTAATGATGGCCGGCCAAATGCAAGCGCATGAAATATAGAGGACGGAGGAGCCTCCCAATGGCCGCGCTGAAGACAGGTATTGAAGACCCGGCGTGTCGCTCAGGCAGAGGCAGAGGGAGGCTGCCGTGAGTGGAGTCTTAAAATAAGCCGTATGAAGAGGCTAAAACTTGGCACAGCCGCGCCGACGCCCCGCCCGGCCTCGCTTGTCGAAGTCACAAACAAAAACGGGGCGAGTGCGACGAATGCCAGGACCACAGTGTTCTTTCTTTTGGTGTCGTTCTTTTCCCTCACGGCGGCCACCGTGTCAGGTAGGGCGGTCACAGGGGCCCGAGTCTCGCCTGGCTCTGGTCGGGCGACTGGAAACACTACCTGACAAACGACCTAGGGCCAACACCCTACACCTACGTCCTAGAATTCAATTGTCTCACACGACGCATCCGCTCACCATCCCTGGCATTCGTGACGCTGAAAATGTGTCAGCCGTGACAACAGAGTGTAAGTGTTTTCCTGACTTTGTGACTTCCCATCCTGGCATTAGAGGAGAACCCGCTCCCAGGAGTGCAACCTCAACATCCAGACTTCCTGGGTTCCCTCATGTGGGAGGGGGTTCAAACCGACACATGCAGAGGGGCTCCGCACTCCTAGCACTCCTAACACACAGGCACGGTTTAGAGCCCCTCGTTGACCTTAACACGCATGTTTCAGGGGTTTTCAGAGGAAAATTGAGTATCCAGAGAAAACAGACTCAAGTGGGATTCAAACTTGGAAACCTTCTGGTTGTGACCCAACAGCATTAACCACCATGTAAGGATGCTTCATGTCAAAAAAAGCGAAACCAAAAACCAATGCTTGATTGAGTGAGAGGACATTGCTCTTTGTAGTGTAAGTTATTCAGGGTAAAAGATAACAGTCAGGCCTTTGAGGCCACAGCAGGTGATCCAGACCCAGTAATTACCAAAAACAGCTCAGACATTGCTGATTCTCCATCTCGTATCACTGAGGATGCGTCTGAGCCAATTGTAGGAATAGCTCTTGTCAGGTGTGTCATGTGTTACATTTTGGTCTTATTCCCAAAGTCTTCTAATTCTGTTCGGTTGGAGGAAAAGGGAATTATGTCGGGGTGTAAAAAAAAAGGGAAGAGGTCATGTATTGTTGTGCCCGTCACGGTTAATGTGAAGTGACACGTTTGTTAAAATGGAAACGGATCTGCTCCTTTATTGCTCGGGCTGGATGCGAGTCTGAAGAGAGCGGCGAGGCTCTGAGAAGAGACTGGAGGTGGGAAAAAAAATAGATTTAATCACTGTGTCAATTGAGTTTCACGCGAGACGAGCTGGTCCCGAATGAAGACGCCCTCCCAGCGGCGTGGGACGAGATGACACGTCCTCACCCCGGGAGCCACAACACTGAGGCCATGTTAAACCCCGGGTGCCGTTAACAGGAGCGGCAGGTAAAAGCACGCAAGATCACGGACGGATGGATGCAGAGATGACCGTGGAGATAAAGCCAAAGACGCAGCCAGCTAACAGCTAGCAACGGCGTGACGTCATTTCCCTCCTGCAGCCCTTCGCGTCGCTGTGCGCGACCTGCCAGCAGCGGATCTCACTTATTGATTGGTCTTGTCATCCTCGAGACTGAGCCGAGTATAAATATGCATTCTCTGCAGGAGGCAGAGCTCATGCATCGATTGTATTTACCCGCGCTGTAAATAAAAAAACACAGGCCGGAGAGGTAACCGAGTGCACGTCCATCTCATCTGCGCCTCCTTTTGACGCGTTTTCCACTGATTTTCCCGCGACGAGGGAGTGAGTTTAACCGCGTTTTGTCAGTGTGTCACCCTCTCATGCTATTTGCTGCCTCCTAATGTATTCCCTGACTTCAAAGGGGGGGGGGGGGCTTTAAATCTGCATTGTGTGAGTCAGTAATGAACAGTCGTGAAAGCCAGCTGACAAACTGATCTATATTTGTTAGCGAAACCGAGCCAAATCCTGGAGACAGAAAAACGCCGTCCATCCATCAACCCATGCCGGTCTCTTTTTCTACTGCATACGGGGCGGAGGCAGGGAAGACACCCTGGAAAGGTCCCCAAGGCCCACAGGACACACACACACACACACACACTGTTCACTTATATCCCCATTCAGCCTAAACAGTTGTAGTTCCGGTGGGAGGAACCCAGAGCAGAGTTATTGGTCTCCACTGGGAGTGGAGCCCAGGACTGAGCTGACAGTGCTAACCACGCTTCACCAATGACCAACAACCAACGACCAGAAAAAGATATCCCCAGCCAGCAACCCAAAGATGTCCAAGTCGGGAAAATCTAGATTTCCGTCCTCGTCTTGATCGATTCAACAATACCTTGACGAAATGTAACGGCAGATTAATGGCCTCCTTTTTGAGTTATTAATGAGGGCTAATTACTGCGTGAGAGAGCTCCGATTATGATGACAAGCTGCGAAGCCCCAAGCGCCCGTCTCTCCCTGGTTACGCAAGCATGTTTTTCTGCGAAAGAAATCCGACGCCTGGACCTGCCGGAGGTGAGGGGAAGAGAAACACCCCGGAGCCCCTCCGGACTGTCGCTTGGACTGCAGCGCTGCCTGCGTGACTGTCAGGGTGGCGCCGCAAAGTCTTGGGCGCCGTCTATTCCACCTGAAGGAGCAGCCAGCTGTTCCGGCGCACAGGCGAGGTTTGCCGCGTTGAGACACCCGTGTGGCGATATCAAAGTCCGCCACCTGCATTTAAAAGACAGGAAGTGAACCACACCGGGGCTGCAAATGCAGCTCTTAATACAAATGCCTTTCTCGCGGCTGCCACTGCAGTGAGGAAGATCCCAAATGATCGCCTTAAGCCTTTTCGGGCTCCATTACGATTGACCTACATTTTAAAAAGTACTTTTTTTGCATTGCTGATGAATTACCCCCCCTTTGTCGTCTTTGTTCAGGCAAAGGAGAGAAAAAACCGAAATGACGATCAGTCGAGCGATAGACAGGGGTTGTTACGAGAGGCGGTGAAACGCTTCGCTTTAAAGTCTGGCAATGAAAATAGAATCCAGCATCCGGAAAACGAAAGCGGTTCATCCGTCCATCATCTTGCCCGTTTTGTAGCACCGTAGCACCGGAGAATATACACTGGACAGCTTCCACACACATACCACTCACTTTGCTTCCATTGGCCCTGGGAGAGCTAAAAATCACAATAAGGAACTGGCAATGTAAACCTCCATTTTGAAGAATCTCTCGAATTTACTGCTTAAACATTTTATCTGCTCTCATGACAAAGGAGTGTATTGCAGGAATGCGGAATGGAAAACTGTTCTCATAATGGATCAGGTGACCTGTTTGCTTCAAAGGCGCAGCCTTTTAAGGACTTCACCGTCGAACTGTCACCTGAAGCCTTTTGTTGAAAACAGTCAGCAGCAGCATTGAAAATCGCTGCTCCAAAATGACAGGAACGCAAAGTGTTTGCAACATCCCTCTTCCTCACAGCGGAGTCTAGCAGCGAAAGGTTTCACAGGGTTATGGGATATGGAGAGACGAGACTTGAGGAGCGGTGCGGCTCGCACGCTAAACGCCCTTCAGTGGAGCACTTGTACTCTGTCGAAATGTTCGAAATGGTATTTTCGCTTTGGGAAAAACTGCAGCGGAAACACAACTGGAGATAATCTTGTGATTTTTTTTCACTCTTATCTCTCCCTCTTTCCCAGTATTGTTGGTTTTTTTAGAGACATCCATGTCCATCGTTCGACCATCCTCAGGTTCGCACTGGTCCTGCGCAGATGGATTAGCTACACACACCAACATGAGACTCGTTCCGAAAAGCTTACTCTGCACAAGGCTGCTTAGCTACTGCAGGACTCCAGAGTGCTGATCGCTGCCAAAATGTGAAGGATGTTGCCGTCTCTCCTTGCACGGGTCGAGTCTTCTCAGACTCCCAGGGACCCCACAACTGAGAAGCAAGCCTCGAGCTCCTCGGCTGATTGGGTTCAGCTCGTTCTAATTAATCGCGGGGTTATATAACCCTTCCACTCAACCCGAAACCTCAGAGTTAACCCAAAGTGCGAATACTGTTTTACTTTTCTCTCAGATTCAGTTTCCCGTATTTCGTTCGCGTAACCTTTTGGCTTGAGATTGTCCTTAAGTGGTGCAACAGAAAAAAACTAAAAGATTTGAAGGTGGCTCGGCATCCATTATTGATATTTTTTTTTCTTTTCGCCATCTCTTTCGAGTAAAGCTCGCGCAGGAAACGTGTAGATTATTTATCAGCCGTCCCTGTTCGCCATGAAAGCATTCCCGGTCGCGTCTGAGCAGAAGCGACAGGGGTGCTGCAGCAGTGTGCGGGAGGGAGAGAGGCTCTTGGAGGGGGTTCCTTTTCCTCAGTGCCTTTGATCATGGTTCGCTTTTTCTCTTTTTTTTGTAAGATGCCGGGAAACAACGGGGATAGGGGGCTGAGTTACGGAGGGGCCGGGATCTTCTGCGGCATCACCTCACGCTGCCTTTATGGGGGGGGGGGGGGCGCTGACAGCGCGATGCTGCATGGTGCGATGGTGATGGCGCGACGCTGAGATGTTGGGGAATCCCCCCGCGTCGCACTTTCACTGGAGCCGGCAGCCAACAGATCCTTCGGGGGAAACCCGCCCTGTGGAGCGCCGTCTCGTTTGAAGCCTTGTGAATGTTCAGAGGCTAACAGTTCGCTGTTCCTGGTCACGCGCCGCCCCCGACTGAAACGTCTTCCTGTCGGCCGCTTCGAATCCACGGGAAATGGCAAATAGGTGGGACACTTCAAAGGGTAAATGAGACCAGTGCGTGTATCAAAAATAAAGATTCAAAGAAAGGCAAGGGGGAAAAGGTAGGTACCCTAACCCTAACTCTAATTGTTTCTTTCTCCTACCCTAAACCCCATCCCCGGCCACCATAAACAACACACCTTCTCTTCCTATAGCACGTTGAACCATTCTGAGTAGGTCCCGTGTTTTGGTACAGCTCATCAGTGATTGCCGCTGTGCAATGAGACTCTTTCTTCAATTGTTCTCTCATTCCCCTCAAGACTATTTAGTGATCAGTGATATTTTCCATGACGTTCTGCCCAAAGGAGGTCAAATTAGGGCCATACCAAAAGAAATTTAAAAAAAATCTCCTTGGTTATCTTGCAGTGCCAACAGAGTTCAGCCATGTTTCCTCATATTATGCACTTTGCTCCCCAACAACAGGCGCCTCTTGATCGCCGTGCTATTTAACATTAAAGTGCTTATGCAAATGTGGTTATTAATTTATGCATACATTAGCGAGTGTGTTTCCGTAATCATAACTGTTGTCACCTAACACATGGGCTATCGCTGTCCAAATGAACCCCTCGCAATCGTCCCCAAAGGATGAAGTCGTTCCAGTAGGATAGGCTTTTAGATTTTTAGAACATACAAATGTGCAAAATTAGGCATCGTTTTCATTAATCAATGTGCATGAAGGAAGGACGGCACACAAATCTCAGCGCGCACAGAGAGCTGCAGCTGATATTTTGGATATCAGTGAAGTACCCTGATTATAAATATGGTCCTCTGTGTGGTTTGGTTTCAGCCGTCCATCATCTTGCATGCTTTGTACTGACACAGTGTCGCAGGGTTCTGCTCCAGCTTATACTAGCGCACAACGAGCAAAGGCAGGGAATGCACCATGGATAAAAGACACACACACACACACACACACACACACACACACACACACACACACACACCATTCACTCTACTGATCCAAATGCCTAAAAAAAGATAAGACCCGCACCTGTTTTTAGCTCCGTGTACATTCTGGCTCTGTAATTCGGTTATTGCACCATCTCACGTGCCTCCGAAGATCATGCGGCCTGACAGGGACTTTTATGAGAGCCATCTCGAGCGTGACATGCAATAAGCTGCTAAGATGGTGGTTATTGGTGCCGTCGGAGAACAATTAATATGCAAGTCTTACTCGAACGGTTCCCGGGGGGGTAATTTTGCCGTTTTGATTTGGCAATGTTGTTCCGATGAGATAGTTAGCAAACGCGCTTGCAACAGGACGTCGCCTGTCCACGTGAAGGTCAAGCTGCGTAATTACTAAAGACATAAATAAAGAGAGAAGCACTGTCAAAGACGGCGGAGCCACGGCGGATCTAACGCTCCCATCGTCTCACTTTCATCTCTTCGGTTTTGATTCTTCACTTTAGCTCTCCCTGACTTGATTTACTCCTCAGACCCGCCGTAGAAGGCGTCCTTTGACATTAAAAGCTTGTCAAGTGCAGCCACAAACTGTTTGCCAGGTGTCGCGGCACTTTCCTGTTCAATTACCGCTGAAAATTGTTCCAAATCCCCTGAAGTCGCCTCGCCCCTACGGGCCCCACATGCTGACCAGAGTAAGCGAAAATCTAGCGTTCTGCTCGATGATTAATTGACACCTTAGTGGGGGATTGGAACTAAGTTAATTGCGGAAATAAACAAAACAACCTGTGGCCCCCCCTGTGCATTATTGACACGGTGCATAAAGGCTTCTGTGAGGGAGAACACGGCTTCGGTATCTGGGGCATGATCCGGCTTTGTTTTGGCCTGCGAGGTGGTGGTGTGTGCCGCGCATCGATTCTACCGCAGAGAAAGTGATTTATCAGAGTTACTCAAGGAGGCCGGACGCCCTGTGCATAAATAATGAGGCGGCGCGGCCCTCATTTAGTTCAGCGAACCTACTCTCTCTGCCTGTAAGGCGGCGCGTGCACTCGCCCATTGATGGACAAGCGTCGCTAAGCGATTTTTCTCCCCACTTGTCCCGTCACTCACGCGGATTTGTTTCAACCCCTTTGCTTCGGGGAGGAAAGAGAGTGCGGAGAGTGCGCAAGATGGCTGAAAAACGCCCAGTGAGTACCTGCAGCATGCGGTCCTCCCAGGAAACTAAATATAGAAGGACGAAACCAGTGGAAAAGAAAGAAAAAAACTACCCGACACTGGTGAGCAAATCTGCAGAACAGGAGGTCCTCCATGCTCAATGCCTTCCGTTTCTTGCTCCATATTTGTTTTAGACTTGAGATGAATCAGATCTGATTTTGTACACCCAAGTCTTCCAAGTCCAAAGGCATGCCAACGACGTTACTCTAATTACATCATTAGATAGACAATACCCGCACCAATTCGGGGGGACCTTCGTAGACAGAGTTGTAACGAGCGGTGGGAAAAATCCACAAATTCTCACATCGCAAAAGTAGAACAGACCGGAATAATGCACTGCTTTGTTTTCCTGCTTTGTCCTATTAATTAAGCGAGTAACTAAAAGGGCCGTCTCACATTTCTGCCTTTTTTTTCTTGCCTCTCTCAAAGATAAGAAAATGCTTATGATCCTAAAGCGAGACAAAATTTGATTTTAAAAAAAGCACAATTAGCTCGCACTGTAGACTGTAGATCCAGCGATGCCCAATATTAGAATTTCCTGAAAACCTCAGATTAGAGGATTCCCGAGTCTTGTCTGTCATTATACCCTTCCCCCGGGGGCCGCCACAACAACACACTTTTCGCAATTTCCATTGTTGTGCTTTTGCACAATTAGCCGGACATTTTTTTTCCTCCAAGAGAGCTGGGACCGCTCCAGAGTCTTATTAGTTTGTTCTCGTTTGGCTGTTTCACAGTTAGCGCGCTATGGAGGCAGGCGGCTAATGAAATTAAAAGCAGGATGCGGAGATAATTACAGTTACAGGCCGATCAGCTGTGGTTTTCAATCCATTACCCTGTCATTTGGCTGCCATGGCGACTTCTTGGAAATACCGCTCATGGAAAATGATAAACCCGTGGAAAGGTTAACGGTGTATGGCAGGCATATGTTACCCGCAGTGACTGAAACCCCGCCGTAGGTGTTTTCGTGGTGACAGCTCGAACAGACCGTGGCCGTGAGACCGATCCTCGGGGGGGAAAACAGAGAAGAATTCGAGAGAGGACGTTTCCCATCGTCGTCCCTCGACGGATGTCGAACGAGCTAAGTGATGTGACGGCATCACGGGAGTGCGGATCCCCCCCCCCCACCCCGGAGCGATGAGCAGACACCCTGGCCCGTGCGGTGTCCAGCGAGCCCGCCGGCGCCACAGAAGATAACCCGAAACAATAATCACACCAGCGCCGCGGTCCCGGACGCCGTCCGCTGCTCCCGGGCTGTTCACTCGCCCTCCGTCCACTCTCTCCCAGAGTGAAATAAGTCAGCTCATGCACACCCTGACTTTGTTGCTCTTTGTGCTGTGCACTTTCCACGTAGTTCGTTTCGACCCGCAGCGATTCCAACGGGCTTGGGAAAGAAAAACAAAACAAAGACGGCGCAAGCCAAGACGGCAAATGACCTTCCAATCACACACCATCCATTTGTGTTACATTTGTGTTACTACGCACTCCGTTTTCAGACCAGCCGCGGGGCACGACAGCCTATCGATCTCGCTCCAAAAGTTTATCTAGAAGTTACCCCGCGCAATCTCTCGCCGTAGCTCTGCTTTTTCTCTCTCTGCCGCTGAAGTTTTGCAGCCCTCTCGGATGAGCCGCTGCTTGGGAAATAGGGCGGCGATGCGCCTCTTGCCGTTTGCCGGGAAACATGATGATTCGGTATTCGAACACCCACAGTAGGAGTTCAAGGAACTTGGCCTTCATCGTCCTTTTTTCGTATAAGAGTATCCTTCACAAAAATGCCAAGTGGTTGCCAGGCAACACCAGATATGTCAGCGGGAGATGGTTTGTAAGGTGGGCCACACTTATAACTTTGTACCTACCCTAAGGGGAGAACAAAGCACCCACAAATTAAGAAACAAAGGGAGGTAAAGAGGATAAATGCAACTCTGAGCGTATTCGAGCAAAATATTAAATAGCCTTCGCAGCTTACACACGCCAGCAATATCCAGCGAGAGGCACGCATGTCCAGATCAGTCATCTTGACAGATTATCCTGTCCCTCCTGATAATTAAACCACATGCTGCTGCGGTGTTCGCCGAGCTGTCTGGAGCATTAATGAGCCATAGGAACATGCTAAATGTGCCATAAAGGGTGACACAGGCATTTATGATCAAACACGCCTCACCGTCCATCATATCTCCGCTCGTTCCCACACCTGCCATTGACTTTTTCACACCCACATTTCATGCGTGCCCTCGATGCTGGCGTTGGGATTTGTCTGAAGAGGCAAGCATGACATCTTTTTCCACGTCCCCCCCCCTATCTCGCGAACATCAAACGGCATCGCCTTTTGGATTTAGAGGTTCGGGATTTGATGGCCGGCGCCACAAAGGGCAGGCCGGCAGCGGTATGTCTTTTTTTCTTGTGCTGCAAGTTACTCCAAAGGCATCCTCTTCGGGATTTCTTCCCTTCACGCAAGTGCAAGCCTGTGACAGCACCGGCCGAGATAAAAACAAGTGTGATGACCTCGGTTGTCAGCCGAGCGGTCCACCCTCATCCTACCCTGCGAAGGCAAGAGGAGACACATCGGAACAGACACTGGCTCTACCCGCAGCGCTATCAAGAAGAGAGCGTGTGCAGCGTGGCACGTAGGAATTTATATAAGCGAATCAGACTCGGATTATACGTTGTGTAGGTGGAGAGTCAGAATCCATCCGTCATCTCATCCACTTTGTATGTTAATGGTGTCACGCCGCATACGGGGCCGAGGCAGGGATTACACCCGGGACAAATCGCCAGGCCATCGCGGGGCACAGCGCATTCACTATTCGGCTCCCTCACTCACACCGAAGGGAAACTTAGAGTGTGCAGTTCAGCTAAACACGCATGTGTTTGGACTAGAATAACTGGTCAGGGTGAGGCGCTGACGCTCACAGGCTTCGTCGGGGGAGTTAGCATTAGCATTAGCAACCTCGGCGCAGTCCTCTCCATGCTGCATCGTTGCGTACGGGCGGGAGACGGCAAACAGCCTGGCCGGCTACTCACCAGGGAGAGTTTTCTCCTGTGGATGGCTGAAGCGTGTCAGCCCACAGGTTTTGATCTCGACCAAAGTCAATCATGGCGAAGCAAAAACAAGTCAAATCAGAGCCATCTGGCACTACTGTAATATCTCCACCACATCCCTAGCATGAGATACTGACTCAAGTCGTGACCTCACTCATTGAGAATCGATCGCGATGTTTTTAGGCTTGTTTTGTTGACACACACGGAAGGCAAAACGGAAAAAAAAGCTTCAAAAGAGCTGACATATGGCTGTGTCTGTGGATCTGCAGGGTGCATGACTGCCTGCAAAATCCACAAGTGTCTCTTCAGCTGAGTAAAATGTGCCTCCGGGCACCGTGCAATGCGAGACTCTTACCCCAGGCAGTAAATAAATCAAATCGCACACGGTGTGTGTACACTGTACAACGATGGCACGGCTGCGAGTAGTCTAAACGAGAGGACGCGGCAGACGCGCACAAGGGTCACTGTGAGCGGGGGGGGGGGGGGGCGCCATCTTTTCAGGTGACATTCGGCTGTCTCATGACACCGTTCCAACCAGCAAAAAAAAAACAAAACGATGTCCTTCACCCCGATCCTCTCGTTTTACACCGGCGTTTTAGCTGCTCGGCCGTGACTAAGTGACTGTTGCAACACAGCCACAAGGGCTAATAATTCAAGCAGAAGAGACTGTCAAAGCAGTGTCGTTATTAGTTAGCGCGGTGATGAATTGCCTATTCAGCGGTCACTCCCGTCACACCTCGCCCGTAATTGGCCGCCCTGCTCACCTCCATTGTACAGGTGTGACTTGACCCCATTGCTTGTGTCAGGCGCAGGACACCGCCGCTGGAGAGACTGCGCGCAGTACATCAGAGCGAGGCTTGAGCGGAGGCTAGCCGAATGCTCTGCCCCCTCGCAGCTCCCACTGGTTTGACAGAGGCTGTTGGATGTCCCTCCAAACTGTCTGACTGTGAACAACATTCAAGACTCGGCTGCAGCTTCCACATCTTCGCGGGGTCCATCGAAGACCCCCCGAGAACACGCGGTGCGAATCAATCAGTCGGTGCAACGTTTCGTGGGATTTCCTTCGACCGCGAACAGGGGAGCGTCGCGGTTTATGAATGTAAAATGAGGCGTCTCGCTTTTTTCCCTCATGCCACCCGTTCGGCAGGGCTGGCAGTTGGCAGCCAAGAGTTCCGTCTTTGGTGTGTGTGAGGAGAACGGAGAGAGCGTGGCAGGTTTTAGTTTGAGTCTTAGTCGGGAAACCAGCACAAGCGCCTGCTAACGCGACACTGTCAGAACTGTCAGACGCTACTGCCGTCTCATTTAAAATGACTGCCTTTTTAAAAGCCCTCCTAGGCCCGGACGGCCCAGCCGTCTCGGCAGCGTTTCGGCAGCACAGCTAATCTGCCCCATCTCTTCTCTCCCCTCCGTGCCGCACGCCACCTAATGAAGCAGAAACCACTTCAGATGCTCCTTAGCTGCGAAAATGCACTGCGATAGCCAATCGGGTTGCCGGATCTACAGTAGATGCCAGATAGGCAAGGCATTACTGACTCATCGCAGCGTTCCTCCAGAACTAATGGACAGCTGGCAGCGAGGGTCCATGTCATGCAGACGGCCAATCCAGCCTGCCCCCCCCCCCCCCCCACCCCCCACCCCCCAAGGTCACAGCCAGTCTCTTGCCGAGCTCTGGCACCAGAGCAACAGATGGTGGCAAAATGATGGCCTATCGTTACTCATCCAACAGAGAAGATGGCCGTCCTTTGTCAAAAGAGGCACGTGGTGAGTCTGCTTTTTGCACAGGTTTGTCCACGGGAATGTTTCTGTGATCAGATTATTCCTTTTTGGTAATCCACTGCTTTGCTTCCCATACATGTTAGTTGATGGATTTGTGGTGAAGCTTGTCTAAGGTCCGACGTTAAAATTACATTTGTCATGTTTTTCATCTTTTTCATAGTATTTATTCAATATGTTTATGATAATGAATTAGTTCTATGGTTTCCAAGACATCCAAGACAAGTGGTGTCCAGAGGGATCTTTAAATGCAAAGCTCTATTGTACTACATCTACATTATATAGTAGTTATAAAGCAGGAGGAGTCTGCTGGAGCCTATGGCGAAGGCAGGGAATTTGTGCAGAAGCACTCGCATCTTGGGGAAAAATTAAAATCTCCAGTCGACCTAAACATGCATGTTTTCAAAATGTAGGAGGAAGCTTGAATAACTGGAGACTAAACTCATGCTCTTGTTGCTGTGAGGCAACTGTGCTAATCAGTCCATTGTGTAGCTTGGAACACATATTCTAGATCTAAATAGTAGAACTAGATCAAACAGCCTAAACAGGTACCCAGAGCTCGGGGGCACATCAAAGGATACTGTATCAGCTGTATCAGCCTGGCTCACATCATCCGCCCTAACTTCTCACTGATGTGAAAAGCATGCTGGGATACTTGTACACCCCAAGTTCACTCAAGCCGGCTCCCAGAGCGCCTTTGGTTTGATGCGGGTGTCGGTGCTGGAACATTTCTGTTGAACTTTACCTGAACCAAATGCAAACTGCCAGTCAGAGCCGGGCCCGGGAGCGCGGGCGCAGACAGGGGCCAGCGGGGTCCCGCGCCGTCGTCGTCCGCCTCAGACTCTCAAGACAACAACGAAGATGCACCACCTCCGTGCGGATCAGAGCCAGGGAGAGTGTCATTGCATAAAACTTAATTGCTATAGCAACGCCTGGACTGGATTCAGTTCTGTTGGGCTAAAAACAGAATAAAAATGCACTTAACGCAGCGCTGTTACAGGAGCGGCTTAGTCACCGCCTCCCTCCAAACCGCGCGCACACACACACACACACATACACACACACACACACACACACACACACACATGCACACAGACAAACATAGTGACCTGTATCTCAGCAGGCAACCGGAGTTTCCCTTTCTAGCAGTGGGACGCCTTCATGAGCGGAGAGCTGAGGGAGGAGGGGGAGGAATACAGACGGGGGGGGGGGTGCGTAAGCGAATTTGTCGCGAGTTGGAGACTGCGCGGCCTTAAAGCTCGTCACGTCGCGTGACACGTCCCAGGAATCGCGCCCGTGGGCGCGTGCCTGAAAATGAGAAAACGAGACAATACGAGACAGACGGTGCGCTTCGGCAGGTGCGTGGAGCTTTCGGTGTTGTTGTTTTTTTTCCAGCAGGTGTTTGGGTGTACGGGCCTGAGTAGCGGGGAGCCCAAAACACTTAGTTCTGATTGACTGAAATGGTCCTGAGGGGCCCTAGTGACGGAGACAGCAAGACCTGGCTGAGTGTTTTCTCCGCCGTCTCCCCGTATCCAGGCAACAGCAAACCGCCACGATTATTACATCATCTGACAGAGTGGGCCTCCCATGTATTAATCTCAAAGCAACACTTAGCTGAGCTTAGTGAGTGGTGAGAGAGAGCAAAGGATGCTTCACATGTACGCAGAGAGGGGAGGACGGAGAACAGAGCAGCACGAGCAAGGTTTGTGTGTGTGTGTGTGTGTGTGTTCAGCACATCCACAGTTTCATCTGAGCTCTTTTAAGGCGGCAAAATTGAGATTGTACAGCACCAAATGTGCTCCTGCAGCCTCAGTGGTGCGTGACCTCTGTTGAGACACTTGGAAAACCGGGGAAATTTGTAACCCAATTATCCGGTCATGGAAAATGAAAGAAAAAGTAAAAGGCCCTGAATAGTTTGAGTCATCCTGGGAAATGATTTTTGTCTCTCTCTCTCTCTCTCTCTCTCTCTCTCTCTTTCTGCTTCTCTCTCTGCTTCCCTGTGTGTAAACACAGACGGTTTACAAGGTTTGTAAACTGTACTTGTAAACTGCGCAGTCTGTAAATTTGTCACAATTTCGAAGCATGTCGAGAGATAATTTCATTCGAGTTATGGTCCTGAGTGAGTGAGGCTCCTGGGGACAAGAGAGGAGTCATCATGAAAGCATGTTGGGCATATGTAAAAAAAATAAAAGAAGCGAGGTACAGCTATTGAAAATGACATATCTACATTTTCTACATTATCTACAGGTCGGTGGAGAGCCCCTGCCTCAGGTGGAGGAGTTCAAGTATCTTGGGGTCTTGTTCACGAGTGAGGGAAGGATGGAGCGAGAGGTCGACAGGCGGATCGGTGCAGCGGCTGCAGTAATGCGGTCACTGTATCGGTCCGTCGTGGTGAAGAAGGAGCTGAGCCAAAAGGCGAAGCTCTCGATTTACCGGTCGATCTACGTCCCTACCCTCACCTATGGTCATGAACTCTGGGTCATGACCGAAAGAATGAGATCCCGGATAGAAGCGGCTGAAATGGGTTTCCTCCGCAGGGTGGCGGGGCGCTCCCTCAGAGATAGGGTGAGGAGCTCTGTCACCCGGGAGGAGCTCGGAGTAGAGCCGCTGCTCCTCCACATCGAGAGGAGCCAGCTGAGGTGGCTCGGGCATCTGAATCGGATGCCTCCTGGACGCCTCCCTAGGGAGGTGTTCCGGGCATGTCCATCCGGGAGGAGACCCAGGGGAAGACCCAGGGCACGCTGGAGTGACTATGTCACCCGGCTGGCCTGGGAACGCCTCGGGATCCTCCCGGAAGAGCTGGAGGAAGTGTCCAGGGAGAGGGAGGTCTGGGCATCCCTGCTTAGACTGCTCCCCCCGCGACCCGGCCCCGGATAAGCAGAAGAAGATGGATGGATGGATGGATGGATGGATGGATATCTACAGAGCATGAAAGAGTGGTGAATAGTGATTGGAAAAAGTCTTACAAAGGTTCTGAAAAACGAGTTCAAGGCACACGCGCGCACACACACACACACACACACACGCAAAACATTCACTCTTTTACTCACACCCAGGGCCAATTTGAAAGTCTCCAATTGGCCTGAACGTGCTCGTTTTTGGACCGTGGGGGCAAAACTGCGCACCGTCCACTGTTCATATTAAACTATCTCCATGTCGTGGAACAGTTTCATTGCAGCTCAACCTCTTTTCCTCTCCCTGCGCTCCGTCTTTGATCGCCGGCCTTTTCGTGTCCTGCTGAGGTGTTTCCGTCAGCTGTGCTCGGCCGGGCACGAGCAGCAATGTGGCCCTCACGGTCGCGCCCGAGTTGTCGAAGCACGTCTCGGCAGAAGCCGCCTCCTCTAAAGACGCCACGAGCGCCCTGCAGTGGCAGGGCATTTCCATGAAGATGCCGCCGCCGAGGGAGATCTCTCGGCGAGCTTTCTTATTTACGCTCACCTGGCGTGACAATAGCGCGCTTTTGTCCTGGTTTCAAAGCGGCTCGGGTGGTTGGCAGTGTTCTGTGGGGACAGCAGCATGGACGACGGTTCGAGAGGCGAGTCTGATGAACTGAAGACCAAATCAACATCCTCACGGTCGTGAGTGAGTCATCAAAATGATTTTCTTTTTTCTTTCTTTTCTTTTCTTTCTTCCTTCTTCCTTTGAGCGAGTGAAGGATCCAGAATATTTGGTAATGTGGTTTTTCGATAAAAGCACACCGGGCTATTCCAACTGGGTTTGTTGGCTTTTTTTTGTTGTTTTCTTTTTTTCTACGCAGACAAAATTCAGCGGCAGCTCAATAAATCACTGCATGGCGTTGTATCTGGTCCAAGCGATGAGCGGCCGACTGCTTCGTTGTGCGCGGAATAACTTCCACTGGAATAAAGTAGCATCAGAGATATCTTTCCATCGAAGAACCAAAAAACACGAGGCAACACACTGAATACTTCACAGCTTGTTGCACGTCTTGATTGGCATAATGGGATACTGATATCGTGAACGAAGGCACCTCTGGGTGTGTTGATCTGAAAGAGCAGAGCGCTTTGATTTTTGACTTTAATGGACTGACAGAGTGACGGCTTACAGAGTAGGCACGTGCTTTCACTTATCTTTCATCTCACAGTACAGAATAACACGGTGAGCATCCACCCAGATTCTTACCTGACTAGTCCTGTAAGTAGAGAGAGATAGCTCTATCTCTGAATCAACTGTTTTCTCAGGGCCATGCAAGAATTTTGTACTCCATAAATCACCGAATTGCCCTTTCGCACCATGTCATATGGGCACCAAGGTGGTCATAGTGAAGCACCGATCCTATATCCATTTGAGATCTCTGATTTAGATCATCTGTTAAGGCTGCAATTGATTCGGAACCATTCGAGATTTGATAACTTTTCAATGTTGTCATTCAAGAGTTAATATCTTTCTGCTTTGGATTAGCTGCAACCACACACCGACAGTGAGCGGCCAAGGCATAGACTGAGGAAAAAAAGCATGAAATGCCACATTTCCATTCCAATAACATGGTTTAAATAAATGCACCTAGCTGTAGCTGCTAAATTGGCAACTTACACTGTATGCAAAGTGATCTTGTTCACTTAACCATACTATCTTGCAGCCCCCTCACAGCATTTCTCCTAGTCTTTGTCCAAATGACATCCAGTGTTCTGGATGTGTTGTGTAATAAAACATTTGTGGCAGTTAAAGCAATCTTTTGCCGTCAGTGTTTTGTACATGTTGGTATTATGATGACAGTAAAAATAAGACATACTGTGCGGCCACAAAGATCACCTTTTATCTTAGAGACACACCAAACTACCACCTAGTGGTAGTGGGTTAGGGTTAGGGTTAGGGTTAGAGAACCCTGGGTCAGACCGAGGGCCTTACTATTGGGACTCGTTTGCCTTTCCATGCTTCTGGGTTTCCTCCCACAATCCAAAAACATGCATGTTTAGGTCAATTTGAGACTCCAAGGTGTGAATGTGAGATTTGACCGGCGTTCATGTGCCCTACAATGGATTGGTGGCCTGTCAAGGGTATATTTCCTGCCTTTGCCCTCCAGGCTCCAGCAGATCCTTGCTACAACATAGAGAGATATACATAGAGAGTGAGATACGTCACAGATCTACCGCATCTATGATTAAAAGGCTGTTACACAGTATGATCCTAACACTAACACTGTACACTTTTCACCTCACACGGGCCCCATTGAGAAAGCTCCAGAATTTTGCCATAATTAGTTCTGAATTAAAGTGTCACCTCCAGCCGGGTGCCAGACTGTGTTGTCACTGTTTTCACCTCTGTGTGTGGTGACACATCAGAGCACGGGCCACAGTTCTTGATCTGCTACACTTTCAGTGCTTTCAACCAGATCCATCGAATCCCGTGCAATTAAAACCAGTGGCAGATGCTGAGGTTGCAAAAAGGCCTGAGGCTGAACGTACATTTGGGAAGGCAGTATTTACACTGCGGCAGTGTGAAGTCCGTTTTACCAAAACCCTCACTGGAGCGGCAATTTCAAGCATTTAAATTGATAATTGTCCTTAAAAAAAAGTCACATTTTGAAAATTAACCGCTAAATGGTCTCAAAACCATCAATGAGAGGCTCAGTGGAGCCCTATTGAGGAGAATATCTACTGTTATAAATATTCCACTTCGACGCTTCCAAGAGTTTGCTGTTAAGGCCAGGCTAAGGCTGCCGTATGCCAGCAGCTTGCTACAGTCAAAAAGAAAAAAAAACCTCTTACACAGACAGTTTCCAAGTGGGCAGAGCCTCCTGATTAGAGGATAGTTAAGCAACCTGCCAAAGTAATTTGAAAGTTGAAAGACGGGCGGAAGAGCATGAAGTCACATCTTTGTGTTTGAAATCAAAGATGAAAGAAGTTGGAAGAGAGCATTCAATGCAACTCTAAAGTGTGACTCCTCTGAAAGTGAGTATCAAGCCTTCAGGTTTCTTCAGTGCCTGCAAAAGAAAGACGCATGGCTCAGAGAATGACTGTCTCTGTGCATCTTTGCTGATGCATTTATAAAGGAAAAAAAAAAAACATCACAAAGAGCTCCTTGCTTTGACTCCTTTTCCACCAAAGCAGTTTCAGGGGTGGTGCTTAATTTAGTAGTGGCACCACTTCTTTTTGATGGGCCAGAAAGAAGAACTGCTTAGGTCAGAAGCTCCAGACAGGGTTAGTGAGCAAGAGAGCATTGGTCATGAAAACCAGCATCTGAAGCAATCAAAGAAAGACTATAGCGACCAAAGAAATGACCCCTGTTGAAGCGGGAACAGAAAATTCATATTTTTGAAGGCTAGCATTTTAGCTAGTTCACTTAGCAAGTTAGAGAACCGACCGTAAACTGGTCGCCTGTAAAGGGGGTCATGCCCCATCTGGTGTGCTCTACCTCTAGCCTGTCTGGGTCCTCTCCACACCTGGCCCCTCTCCTCTATTACCTCTATTACCTGAATGGATTCATGGCTAACACATTTGCATTAGACACTTTGAATTCCCAGTGTGGACACGAACCACCTGGCACACGTTGCCGCGCTGCGGGAGTCAGTACAACCCGGCCATTAATGCACCACGGCACTGGCAAGGCATGAAGCCAATGTGGCAGTGCTAACCTGAGAGTGCGCACACACACACACACACACACACACACACACACACACACACACACACGCACACACACACACAGAGCTTTTCTCCTGCCCTGATCCTATAAGCGCTCCCTAGAGTGCGATAGACTGAGTTGACGCCTGCTGCCCCAGCTTCTCTACAGGCTCACCCTGCTCACAGTAGATCCTATTATCAGCTATGGAGATGTTCACTCTGGATGCTGCCAAAGAGGAGACGCACACACACACACACACACACACACACACGCGCACACACACACACACACACACACACACACACACACACACACACACACACACCACACTCACACTGAACAATTTCATGCATGATGGCATACCGATTAAAACTACACAGGTCGATAAAGCAGGTTCTCTTTTCCCCTCTGGTATGAATTTCAAATGTAAAGTCAAAGGGCAAGCCAAGTACATTTTTGGGGTTTTTATTCAATGTCTCCTTTCTTATATTATTCGGATGTTTGGAGATTGCAGACACGGCCGCATCCGCCTTTATTCACCCACATAAGAAAAACAGGTCACCAGTGAAAAACCTGCTCGGTATTCAAAAACTTTATTTTCTTTATCTATTCTTTCACAACGGATGTTATGAATATTTCATAGAAGGGTCAGCCATCGCGATGAAGCCTACAGAGAATAATCACCAAACTCTTCGGTTCCCCTCGGGTATAAAGAGATTTAGAGTTTTCAGCCCGTCGTTTAGTGTGTTTTGATGCGGCCTCACTGTTTTCCACTGCAACTGGGTAGGTACTGTGATCACCACCAACATGACACCAAACGACAGACAAACACCGTTGGCAGCAGTTGGCAAACATAGTGTTTAGAGGCTCAAAAGCCAGATCCCTCAGGAGTAGGTAGAGACCAAAAAACAGAGCTTAAAGGGGCCGTGACAAACTTGACTCCGAACTGCTGCACAGTGAATGAGTGGTTAGCTTTGTCAGCTCGCTGACTCCTAGTTGAGCCAAAGGCCTTTGCGGGCGAGATCTGTGTGCTCTCCTAGTATGTGTGTGGGCTCTCTGTCCCCGCCACACTGTGAAGGTGCTAATGGACGATTCCAAATATTTGCAGATATTGTTCACAGTTGGAGCTGACATAATCGGTAAAAGCGCTGGTTTGATACATGTCATTAAAAAATGTCAACCATTCACTGGTTCTCATTTCTGCTCCACAGATATTCTAATTTTTCCCATCCCCATACAGTGGACATTGTGCGGTTTCAGCAGGTGTTGAGACGAGCGTTTTAAGTAGGTGACCAATTAACGGCTCATCTGGGAGCTTCACCCTGGCAAAGCCAGGCCGCAGCCTCCTCCAAAAAAAGCACCGGATACGGTTGACGGATCAAAGGGCGATTCCACGCCGCATTAACAGGTGCAGACTGCGTATTGACAGTGCGGGGCGAGATTAGAAACCCTGTTGCTACAGGGATTGCCCTGGCCTCGGAGCAGGAGGGACTCTCTGAGCGGGTCTGCACTGCATCATTCTGCCAAGACAAAAAGATCCCTTTCGCTGCTATTTTCACCGCGCGCCGTCCCTGCGGTGGCCCCTTTGTCCGGCCAGGAATCACTTGTCACCTTTATCACCTTGTGAGCTACAGCCACAGACGCCACAAGTTTCTGACTTTACAGCACTGTGGGGATACACACGGAGTAGCTGCACGCACACACACACACTGGCACACGTGTGGCTCAGAGAACACAGGCAGGTTTTTGGAAATCAGGTTACAGTGCTGAAGAGCATTTTCTCCATTCATTGAAATGTATTTTTTCACCGTCTCTCTCTACCAAACCACTTGCTCTCATGATCTCGCTCTTTCTGTCACTCTGACTGACTATCTTACAAACACACACACACACACACACACACAATGAATGACCTCAGAGTATCCTGCACGCGTGACAATTCAGTCCTTGGTAACACACACACTGTCACACACACCTTCACACTCGTATATTCGCACCAGTGGAGCTACAGGATTAGTAGCTACTACTAACAGGACACACCAGGATAGAGAGTACAGCCCTCACACACACACACACACACACACACACACACACTTGCACAATCACTGCAGTAGAGCTTAATACAACCACAATAGCATAAGCACATCCGTCAATGGCGTGATGCGTTTGTGTGCCTTGTTAACACACTGTTATATCCCACGCGCACACATGCAGACCCTGGCCCAGATCCTTCTAGCGAAGCAGCCCTGTTTGGTAGAATGTACAGCAGAAGGGGAGGTGGGGGGTGTCGGGGGTGGGCGGGTTGGGGGGGGGGTTGGGGGGGTGCTACAGCTCCTGAGTATCTCCATGGAAACAGGCTGGAGAGCAGCATATTCCACTCGGCGTACTGTCAGAGACTGAGGATGAATCCAGTCCTCATTAGGGAAGCCAAACCACATCACACACCAGGAGGCTGATTCCATTATTAATTGCAACAGATTTTCACCTAAAACACACACTTTCTCATACACTCACACACACACACACACACCTGGATGAGGGATTTCCTCGTGCTCATACGAGTCGATAAACTCCATCTAACTCTCCCCACTGCCAGATTATGTGACTCTCATTCACAATTCACCTTGCCTGTCATTGATTTCCACACAGACACTTCCCCATTATGTGCAGTACCTGCAATGGACTGGCGACCAGTCCGGGGTGTATCCCCTCAGCAGCAGGCTCCAGCAGACCCTTTCATTACCGTTAAGGTACAAAAGGCAAGATAATGGATGGATGGATGGATGGATTATGTACAGCAAACTGGAAGTGGAAGGTGGAGATTATTCTGCAGACAGAAGTTGATGACGCAGTGAAAAAAAAATAAAAACATGGGATGGAATTCTAATACATTTCCAAGAATTCGCTGTTGATGCAGCCTCAAAATCCCACAGAGCTAAACGCTTGAGAGTGAGCCAAGAGAGTCTCTCGCTGTCGGTCGTGTGCTTCAAGGAGTAGTGTTGTGCACAGAAGATTCCTCTTGGTTTCCAACTGATTTTTACCGCTTAATTAGTCCAGAGGAACGCGTGCACTGCTTTTACTGTCACTCCACGTTGTCATCGTGCTACGATCCGTTAACACACATCCGGCAATGCACACAAGTCACCGTTTTTCTGTGGAGGTCAAAGGTGAAGCGCAAAACGGTGAATTGTGTCAGCTGTGCTTTCCACTCCCAATATCTAGCTCACTCCTCCGAGTGCTCCCAATACTGTATTCAAACTGGCGTTCGCTCTTCCTCTCACTCACACACCCACACAGTTTCTCTCGCTACCTAACATGGTATTGTAGCAGGCAACAACAGGAAAGGATTAAATCTGGGAACCAAAAGTCTGGTCCTCTCCGCTAGCACTGAAAATCAGGTGTGCGGGAAACACGACAGAATAAAACTCTAATGACTGTAGTGGGGCATCTGGGGTCACCGTAGTTGCTCAAAATTAGGATGGCAGAAGAGGTATATAAAAGGTACGGCTTTGCTCAAACAGTGTGTGATTGAGTCGCTTTTGTGGCAAAATAACTTGACAATTACAAATAACTGCCGCCTCCCTCTGCTTTACATTATGCCAGTACGACACATGACACCTAATTGTCACAATTTCAGGAATTATTCTGGTAATTTATCAGTACATGTGATGCTGGAAACTGGAAATATAATCCAGATTCTGCAAATGTTGTTGTGCTAGGTAAAATGTAAATAGTGTAATCCAATGATGGGCAAACAAACAAGCCTGAGCCTTTGAAGACTTCCATACCTGATCACGATCCCCTCACCTGTTTTAACTTGAACCTGTGTATTCGTACAGCGATCCAAACAGGTGTTTTTCAAGCATTATATAACTTTGCCAGTCTGCTGTTACCGTCAGCTGTATTTTTACACAGGTCTCCCAACATAATTAGCATAACAGCTTAAACTAAAACAGGTGTGCCTGTGAGATTTTTTTTCGAAATGCTGCCGTTTGCTGAAACTTATTTTTCTGTTTTGTAGAGGCTGGCGCCGAGCAGAGGAAATGCTAGCGTGTCACCTGTCGGGTGTGAGACGATGTGAAGACGTATAAACCGGGGCTGCTGAAAAATGCCACATCCTGAACGCTGAATCCTTGACTGTTAATGGCATGGCCGGGGAAACAGCGGTGTTCCCAGGGTGGTCGTCATCGACTCCATTTTGTCTGTGCGTAAAAACTGTCTATTGTTAAATTCAATCAGGATCCCGGAAGGGGAGCAATTTGTGCAGAGGTAGAAAAATCCTCAGTGTGAAAAGTGAGTGGGGAATCAGTTCGGCATCTGTTGATGTGGTCCTACAGCACAGATGCAATACAGGTGTGACAGAAGCCCAAAACCTAGGCTTAGTTTTATTCATCACTTAATGTTCAACAGAACTCACTGGTATTTCTGTTACTGCTCCTAGTGATGCTCCAGCTTGTTGGTTAACGGCTGGTTAATCAAACCATCCTGACCTCTGAGAACCCCGCAGCAAAGCATGAGACAGGATGCCATCAACAGCAAGATATCCTGCAGCATTAATCCTAATCCTAAAACACACACACAAAGTAAAGTGGAAGACAAATAAATTAGCCATTTTATACACGTTGTTATTAGGCATCCATCCATTATCTGTTTTTTTCAGCCAATCAAAGTGGATTATCACTGCTTGTTTGTGGTGTGCCCCATTCATCTATCCACCAAGTTTGAATATTTATGGTCATTTTAAAGAGTGAGTCCTCTCACATTCCCAAAGAGCCCGTGTGTTGGATTCAGAGGGATCTACAGATAAAAATCAAACATTCATTGTCGTACTGCTATTACCTCAAACACAAGAAGCAATTCATGTTCCCCGCCTTAGAATGAACTTAAGATCTCAGGGCTGCAGGTGAAGTCTACACACAAAGACCTTTCCTTATTCTACAGATGCCCAGAAGGTACAAACACTTACTCTGGTTTTATAGAGGGTTTTTAGTGTTTTTGTTACTTCAAGGCCACCAAACGTTCTCTTACACGCTGGAGAATGAAGTGGTAAGAATTCAGTTGGAGGCAATCTGCAACCTCACCACTAGGTATCGATATCCATAGAATATCCATAGTTGGATATTCCAGAGCAGTCTGAATTTTAAGCCTGAAAATGTCAAACGAACAACTGACCGTTTTGGCAGGCAGCTCAATACTGCAGTATGAGGTCTGTTTGTAATGTAACTTTGCAGCCTCTAGAGGCCTCCCTGCTCTTATCTGTGTAGCTTTTCTTTTTTCTTTTTTTCTTTTTTTTCCCAAGAAACGACGTGATTCAGGATGCTGTGTGTATCCTCTGGAGAATCTGAGCAGCCACGAAACAGGCGGTAGAGGCGCGGAGCCGGCAGTCTACTCCTCAGAGACCCCGCCGTGCAACCCAATGCCACGCATGACAAACGACACCTTGCGCCACATGTCAGCAGCCTGATTCAGTGCCACGCAGCTGTCCGAACCAAGACCGTATGGCTGTACGTAGATTTACCTCCACCTTGCTGTATGTCCGCTGTATAATGAGACTGTGGCTAAGACAAGCGCTCTACAATGTGCGTGTGTGTGTGTGTGTGTGTGTGTGTGTGTGTACGTGTCAAGACTCACTCTGGACTCACTCTGCCAGTGGTACAGCGCACCTGTCAATCCACCGCTGTGTATCACAGGACAGTTACGAAGGATCCTGCGCTGCTATCTGATCTCTGCGCTCTCATGAATAAGAGACAAGGTGCAGTAATGGTGTTGTTTGTTTGTTTTGTTTCTTTTTGGGATACGAGCAAAACATTTGTGCCTTTCTGGGCAAAGAGATACAGGAGCGTGAAACACTGTCAAAGGTGTCCACACGTACACACATAAAAAAAAGAAAAGCCCTGAAGCTCTGTCAGCCAGCAGAATGCAGGATTTGGATATTGCTGCAGCACCAGCTCCATATTTTAGTATAGCATTAGGAGGGGTGTGTGTGTGTGTGTGTCAGAGAGAGGGGTGAAAGTGATCAACCCTCTCTCTCGGCTTCGGACCCAACATGATTGACAGATGGGAGGATTTGAGAGGGATCGTGGCGATCAGCTGTTGGCAGCAGGTTTTTTTTTTTTTGATGAAGTAAGTTCTCTCACACCACCGTCATCCCCCTTCCCTATACATCCACCCCACCCCATCCCACCTCCCCATACTCCTGTCCCCATTTACCTGCTATCCTTATCCTCATTTCCCCCGCCGCTACCTCTCTCCATCCTGAAATCCTGCCCCGTGGCTCACACACATGAAACAGAACATGCACACTGTCATGGAGAGGGTCTCACCGTCCCTGAGAGCAAGCAATAAAAACGGTTACATAATGACCGGCTATAGGTGCCATCAAAGACGGCAGCCTGTTGGATATTTTAAGGAGACTCTGCCGACGCTTGCGTCCAGATGAGGCAAGCTGTTTGGCCACACTGTCAAGATGAAAAGCCCCTTGTTACCCGTAGAGAAGCCTGGTGGAGGAGCATTCCCTCCCACCCTGCTGGATTCTGTTACACACACACACACACACACACACACACACACACACACACACACACACACACTCATAAACGCACCTGCACGGATTGCCATGACTGAATGGGGAATGAGATGCTGTTCCTTCAGAGCCGAGGCAGACGTGTTTCATCATATCTGACAATAATTTTTGTTCATTGCAAAGAATACTGCTCATGAATCTGCTGTGGCAACTTCTCATCTACCTGTTAAAATGACACACACGCATACATGCACACACACCAGCACACACGAGGCTGAAACAGTTGCACGGCGCATCCAGAATGAAAAGCAAAGACGTAAAGGGGTGTTTTTTTTTTTTTTTGCCTGAACAAGTCCCAAGTCCTCTTACCTTGCAGTGAGTCTATGATCCGGAGACATTGGAGCACATATGCGGCGCGTCTTCACACGGTGACAGGGAAGCGACGGACAGTCATGCAGAGGTGCTTCACATCTGAGAGCGGAGGGGGAGTGCAGGATTCCTCCTCTGTTTTTCTGCTCCTTTCTTGTTATTTTTTTCAAAGCCCTCACAGGGATGGAGAATGGGCAGAGGAGGAGGAGGAGGAGGAGGTGGAGGAGGAGGAGGTGGAGGAGGAGGAAGAGGAGAAGGAGGAGGAGGAGGAGGAGGAGGAGAGGGAAGGCAGAGGAGGGAGCAGTCTGCCGGGCTGGGCTGCTGTGGATCACCTGGAGCAGTGCTGGGCTCTGCATTTACTCCTCCACTGCAGCAGTGCTAGGCAGCAGAGAGCTGCATGTTGCTCCCACAGATCGCTGCAAAACAAGGACAAGGAGTCTACCATCTGCTGGATTCAGGATTCTGCAGCTCTGTGGCTCCACGCACTCCTCTCCCCATCAGCATTCACACTCCTACTGTCCCCCCCCCCCCCCATCTGCATCTCTCTGTCACTCTCTTTCTCCCTCTCATGGGAGCGTTTTTCTTTTTCTGTTTTTTTTTTCACAAACGTGCTCCCATGTCATTTGGCCCCTCACGTTTGCGCGTCCACGCCTGTCCCGCTGGTCTCGGTAATAAAACGTCAGGCTCAATGGAGCCTCAGCCAACCTCACACTCCCCCTGCGATGACATCACTCCTCTGGCCAAAAAAGGGAGGGGAGCCGCTTCCCAGGCTTGTTGGGACCCTGCTGACGTCACCGGGATCAGACACGTTTGTCAGGCCATGTGCAGGTGTTTGAATGGCGTGCGGTCCAGAGGAGGAGAAAGTTGCACGCGAGTGAGGGGCAAGACGCGTGTGGGAAAAGTTGTGCTTCCACACCAGGCGCACACGACAGCCACACAAGGGGATCACATATTCACACGTTTCCTGTCTCAAAGGTTCCCAGAGGCGATCTTATCTAAACTGGAACTTAAAATTCCACCGACCAGCGGAGCGGTCGATGCGCGGGTCACATTCCCCTCACGTCCTCCCTCCCCCCAGCAGCCTGTTCACTGTCCTACAGCGGGGCAGGGCTTCTGAGGCTCAGAGACAATCTGAGAGACGAACACATACAAATTTGAAACGGATCGTATCGATTCCAGGCCGTGGCGAAAGACTTATTGGCATGCTGGAGGAGTGAGTGGGGCCACTCGAGAGGAATACGGCCGCTCCTTCGCCAGATGAAAAAAGACGCATCAGCAGTAGGCGATGCAGATGAAAAGAGGAAGGACTTCCTGACACGGACCCGCAAAGATGAAGGCTGTAAAACTCACATGGTTCCACAGCTCTGCCCTGCGCTCTGACCTAGGTGTCTCGAGGAGCGAGGTTAGGCGCAACGACTCATTTTCCAGGTGAAATTTCAACACATAATCCTCTCACTACACAGTCGTGACGAATCTGTGACAGCCTATTTACGTGGGCGCCATGAAACCTGTCAAACAATGCCACAACCAAAGAACATGTGTGTATGTGTCACTTGCTGCTTGACGAAATGCTAACATATCAAGCAAGTGCTCATCTCAGCCTTTATCCAGTCTGAGCAACCAGTAGATGTTCACCTTGAAGAACTGATTTCACTCCGCATTGTTTGACATTGTTCTCCAACTCTTCAGATCCTAATGAGGACAGGCTGCATTTTAAAGTGCTTAAAATGTGCTACCATCTCCAAATCTGTTACTGTTCAGATTCCCAAAGCTGCCAAGACTCAAAACGTAAAAATGAAGAATGAAAATAGATATCACTGCATATATCACTGTCTCGCTTTGCTGAAACAAAACTCCAGAGATTCCAGGCACTCAGAGTCAGAAACGGGATATATAGAGAGCAAACCTCTCCCACATTTGTTGCATTTACCTGCTGGACGTCTCAAGATTACAGACAGTGGGTCATCCATCTGTCCCTCCATCCGTTATCTTACCCACGTCGTTCTTTAACAGTTTCACCTGGGTCTGCTGGAGCCCACCCCAGTCTATTGGGTGAAGGCAGGGAATGCAGGCCATCACAGGACACAGACTTACACCTAAGGGCAACTTTTAGTCTCCAACCAACTTTCTACAGGACTGTGGGAGACAAAACCCATGGAAAACCAATGCAGATCCGGGGAGGACACGCAACCTCCACAACCCAGGACCCTCTTGCTGAGGCAGCAATGCTGACACCTCAGTAACCATTGCACACCAAATGTGGGCCATTCCTAGCAAAAGTAGTTAAATACTGACTTTATTCTCTTTGGGATTTGTGACTTATTAAAGATAGGAAAATTAGAGGGTAGGGTTATTCAATGGCTATGTAATGGTTCCATAGCAAGGATTAAAGAATGTGCCATTTTGCTCCTTTGCACAAACTGTAGAGTAGCATAAGAAGTCCAGCTCAGTGCTTGTTTCAGAGTTCCACTACTGGCAGCCTGTGGAGGATCACTTTTATACCATACATCAGTAGGTAAGTCATGGCACCGTTTTCCCACATATTACCTGGTGAACAGCCCCACCTAGTGGCGTGACAACGGTCTGATGAACTACTCGAAGATTTACACAATTGTCCTTTAATCGTGCTCCAGTTTGAAAACCATGGCAACAACAGAAATGTCCGACGCAGTCGAGCTAATTTATGAAAGTTTAATCTCAAGCACAAGAAACTATAAATGGGGTCAGTGCTCCAGCTGCTTTATAGCCCCTTATACGGTCTGGTCCACGCAGCCATCAGCATTCTGCCTCAACCTTGAGAAAATGATGAGTAAGGTGTGATGGAGAGCAAGTTCTGTGGATGGCTGATAGAGACAATCGAGGCAAAGGGGGGATAAAAGCAAAAGAAAATTTCCTTAGGTTATGCACATCAAACAAGCAGAGATGTCCCCGTATCCGTTGGAGCCTTTGTGCTGACAAAGCCTGTAAAAGCACAGCAGGAGCCCACACGTGATTAACTCCCAGATAATCCCTGATGTGTACTTGTGCTGAAACTCTGTGATGCTTAAAGAGGCATTCACAGAGCCCTCTTATCACACATATGATCCTTAAAGAGAGGGGATAGATAGAGCCTTTATTGATCCCCTGGGGAGGCTTCCTACAGGAAATACAGGTTTCAGTGACAGTGTTGTGACACTGCGACACCACAGAGGCGAACTTGTAATTAAAATCCATCAATCCCTCCATTATTTTACCCTGGCGGGTCTGCTGGAGCCTATCTCTAGCACATAAAGGGCGAAGGCAGCGAATGCACCCTGACAGGTCGCCAGTCCATCTCAGGACCCGTAAACCATTTACTCACACTCAGACCTTGAGGCAGTTTCTGAGTCTCCAGTCAGGCTGAACATGCATGTTTCTGGACTGTTAGGTAACTGGGGTACGTGGAAACAGTCCATACACACATGGATTCAAGCTGCGAGGTCATAACAGAAATTTTAAAAATCTGAAAAAGTGTAAATTCGAACTGAATTTGCCCTCATAATGCTGTGAATAATGGTCTGTTAACAAATAAATTTAAGTACAGCAAATCTTGGAGCACTTCCATGTGTTTCTCGCTCATCATTTGGCCTAAAATGCATTCAGTCATGGTGGTGATAGCGTTTGAGGTTTGTGCTGGTGTGAGGCCGTATTTGATCATCTCCGAAACCAAAGACAGAACCGCAGAGGGCGCCTGCAGTGCCTCCAGTGCTCAGAGCTCTGACCTCTGATCAGAGAGAGAAGAAGTCACGCAGAGTTGGGCTGATTAACGACCAGTCTCTGTCTCGCTGTCCGCCCCCTACATCCTCCACCCATCACGACAGCCAGCACTTCCCACGTCCGTCTCCACCTGCCTCTTCTTTTTAAGGATCACGGGTCAGGCTGGAGCCTTTCCCACCGCGGCCTGAGACGACTGCGCCTCACACCTACTGAGGGTTTACAGCCCACCGTGGCTCTGACTCACCGCGATCACCAGTGTTTATACAGTGAACAAAGCTGCTGCACGCCCACACAGCACCAGACGTAGACGGAAGAGAGACATTAACATCTGGAGACTTCATCAGCGCGGGGAAACACTTGAACAAAACTTTTCGCATAAGCCGCTGTCTGTCAGCACGTCTGACATTTCAGCTTCGTTTGGTGGTAATGTCTCAGCATTGCTTAATATTACAGTTTGATGCAGGTCAGAAGACTAATCCTCACATTATATGTTATTCTTGGATTACTTAACATTTCTCTTATTGTTATTGTTGGTGCCTGATGCAAAGAGCCCAAGCACACCTACTACCTTCAGCCCCAAGACCACAGGACTCAAACATTTATCCGTTCCTTATCTAACCTGCTTGATACTGTAACTGTGTTCCAGTGCACATAGGGTGAAGACAGAGAGTAGGGCGTGGTCCAGTGCAGGACACACACACACACACAGCATGGCAGTTTTGAGTCTTATTCTTCATTGATCATAAACATGCTTGCAGATATAGATAGATAGATAGATAGATAGATAGATAGATAGATAGATAGATAGATAGATAGATAGATAGATAGATAGATAGATAGATAGATAGATAGATAGATAGATAGATAGATAGATAGATAGATAGATAGATAGATAGATAGATAGATAGATAGATAGATAGATAGATAGATAGATAGATAGATAGATAGATAGATCTTTCTATCTGCGTGTTGTAATGCTGCCTGGTACAGGAAACAGTGGTGTGGTTTCTCAGAGGTTTAATAGACCAATGCAGAGCAGGACATAGGGAGAAAACTAGAGAATATCTGCAGACCTCTGGAAAACACTGTGAGCAAACAGTCAATGAGGTCAACATGGCTTCGTCCTCCGCCTTCACACTCATCGGCTTTAGAAAAAAAAAAAGACGTAATATAAGAAGACTCTGTCAATGCCACCACCACCACATGTGGGAAAACAAACAGACGCTGCCGATTACCCCTCCCCTCCCACCTCTTACCTGAGTCCTTCTCAAAGAAAAGACAGCAGTGAGTCTGTAGTAGCCATGGTAACACCTGTGACAGATGAAAAGATGGATGACAGATATAGTACAATACAGCTGAGTCACTCCACACACACACATACACACACGTATAATCACACACACTGAGAGAATGCGAGGGAACATGTGGGCATTTACAGACAGAAGAAACTTGAAGGAGAAGATGTGGGTTCCCTCCATTCACAATGCCTCCCTCCTCCTCGCCCTCCTCCCGCTATACACACACACACTCACACCTCTACCTCCCAGACACACATAGTTTCGTTCCTCACACACACATCATGCATCATTCAGGGTCATTGATAGATGGAGTGCAGGAAAACACCCCTGACAAAGTGAGGAATCATCCGGGGAGTGAGTCACTCAAACTTTGATTCAGACACATCTGGATCTTCCAGAGATGCTCAGAAATGTCCACAAAAGCAACAACAACAACAACAAGGCTCCTCTGCAGGCAAGCAGGCAGGCAGGCAGGCAGGCTCAGATCATGCACAAGCACGACGTCCTCCTCCTCCTCCTCCTCCACCACCACCACCACCTCTTCTTCCTCCTCCTCTCTTACCTTTTTCAGCGCTGACATCTTCTTCCTCTGAAGGAGAAGGTCACTTCTTGCGCGCTGCGGAGATGGAGGAGATGCGGTCACGTCCCCTGGAGATGTGCATCGTCTTGCTCGTTAGATGCATCTGCAGCAGCGGCGGCAGCGGCAGCCGCAGCGGCGGCGCCGTTGTCTCCCATGATGATCCCGGCGGCGGCGGCAGCGCAGCTGGAGGCGGCGGCGGAGGCAGCTCCCGGTCCCGGAGCCGAGGGAGGCTCAGCGCGCCGCTGGGAGGAGGTGACGGCGGCGGTGGTCCCCGATGGCACGGCTCCTCTCAGCCACAACATCAGTCGCCATTTTTATTTTTTATTTTTATTATTTTTTTTAACAAAGTCTGCGACCCGCCGTGTCCCACTTCCACCGACAGGATGGAGCGGACGCAACTTCACGGCTCATGCAAAGTCGAGGAAGTCCAGTCAGTTCGACCACAAAGCACTTTTAATAACGTTTGCTGCAGATGAAAATGATCGATTAAGACCACTTAATGATCAGTCAATTAAAAGCACATCAAGACATTTAAACAAGAATAGAATTGATCCACAGTTAAGAGTGAACAGCTGAGCTCAAAGCAAGCTCATAAGATTAGGATTGAAAGCTATTGAAGGTGGGAGAAGACTTCATTCTACCAGAGAGACACTTCCAGAGCCTGGAATTTTCTTTTTAGATGAGAGCGGGGCATGTTCTGCTGGGATCAGGATAAATGAGATGGTGAGGAAGGCCAGCTGTGTCCTTGACTGCCCTGTGGACAGCATCAAAGATGTGGATGTCCACCAACACCTCTCACCCTCATGTTAGACTGTAGCTGTCCCGAGCAGCTTCTTCAACAGAGCGCTGGACCCAGGGTGTAAAAAAAGAGAGCTACTGGAACTCATTCATCCCAGCAGCTGTCAGACTCTTCAACACCAGTCTCTACTCTCAGATTTTCTTACAGTTTTAACACTGTCCTCTATGAAGTCTAAAGTATTGCTGCAGGCAAACAATGTGAGCTTCCTCTGGTGGGAACAATAATGTTTGATCGACTGATGAAGAAGATGATCAGAGAGATCTCGCTACTCCTCTCTGTTCCCCATATCATTCCCCAACTATAGCTGGTTAACTGGTTTCATAACTAACAAGTTTTGATGCAGACCTTGCTTCTGGTGAGCCCTTCCAAGATTTCCATGGCACCCCGCATGACAACTTATTTGGAAAAGAAAATTAAAGAAAGCAAAATTAACAGCATCTACAGATGCTAACTGTCATAACGCTCATAACACTTAAAACAATAGAATACTTAAAATATGGACACTATCTTTATAAGGCAGACATTGATGCGTATGTGTGTATTCAGCTTATTTCAATTCTCTCCTCTTAAATGGAAAACCATGCTGCGCTAAATGGTGAGGGACTACATTTTACAACAAATGTCTATATATTCTTTATGAATTACGAAAGATGAATGACAGAAAGAGCCTGTGCTAACTTTTCATGCAAGTATGAAATGTAGTCACTGGGGGGAGACAGAGACAACATTCACTGCTCTGTCCATGGTCCTGAAAGAGTCGTAGGTAACGACCTTCATGATTTCATAATACTCAGATTACTACCACTAATATCACAGTCATGATCAGAGCTAGGGGACTCACAACAAGACGGTCCTCAGTGTGTGTGTGTGTGTGTGTGTGTGTGTGTGTGTGTGTGTGTGTGTGTGTGTGTGTGTGTGTGTGCGTGTATGTGTGTGTGTCCATCCTGTGATGGACTGGGGACCTGCCCAGCCTCTGGCACCAGCAGGACACCCATTAAAGTACAAATGGATGGATGAATTGGATGAATCATCAAAATGACATGTGTTTTCATTCACAGTGATGCAGTGGTTAGTGCTGTGGCCTCACAGGAAGAAGGTTGCTTTATGTGTGGACTGTGCCTGTTCTCTCCCACGATTGTTTTTGCTTTCATTTCACTGTGGATGAATAAGTCAGACTCCAAATACATAAATAGATTTGCTGCTGAAAGTGTATGTACGTTAAGTACACTGTACTCAAGCAGAATGAATAGCTGATAATAAATACTTGGCAGCAACTACCTGTACTTTCTACTTCACCATACTGCACACTGCACATGTAAATTATAGTGTTTCCAGGTGACATGGTGTGTGAGTGGTTAGAACTGTCACTGTCATAGCAAGAGGGTTCTGGGTTTGACTTCTGGGTCATCCAAGACCTTTTCTCTTTGCATGGCTCTTTAATAATAATAAAAAAAACACTGCTCCTGCAATAGGATGGGTGTGATGCAGAGAATGCTTTTGTAGTGCGTTTCATATATGACAGAAAAAACTAATTTAACTTAGCTCCCAGCCAAAGGAGGACAGCCCTATAAGGTCCAAAGGTTCAAAGTTCAGTTCATCCATGATCTAACACACATAGAGTGAAGGTGAAGAGAACTTGCATACTCCATATGCCAACCTGGTCCCGACAGGGGCAATTAAGAGTGGACTTCTGGACTATGGGAGAAGGCTCCAGGGATACCTGGGGAAAACCCATTCAGGGCTCAAACCGGTGACTTCCTAGCTGTGAGGCCAAGGGGCTTATAGAATACCAGTGTCCCATAGCTTCTACAGCACGTTGGCGCCAGAGAACAAGGGTTAAAGGAGACTCCGGGTCGCCTTTAAGAGGGTTGTGCGAGTTCGTCCACCTCTGTCCCCTTCTCGTCCCCTGGTGGCAGATGCGATGTGACGTAATCCTCTTACCTGTCGCACCAGCACACCTGCATAGTAAAGCCAATCAGGCTCCAGCGGCACCTCCTGTCTGCCACTGGGCTGCAGGTTTCTTTCCTTTTTTTTTAAACCAATTTTCGACCATTCGACAATGATAACCACCCGCGTGGCGGCTCCACGCCGCGCAGCCTGTTTCTCGTCAGCTTTTTGTCGCATTGGATTTAAAGGCGAAGCAGCAGCGGCGGCGGCGCTGGATGTGAGAGGGAACAAGTAGTTGGACGAGGAGGAGGAGGAGGAAGAAGAGGAGTGTGTTGCAGTGTGTGGAGACCATGGGACGTAAGGGAAACATGACTGTCGATTGCTTGAGTGGCGTCCTGTCGTGAGTTTTTGGGAGACGAGGACGCGGGGACACAGAAATCAGACGGTGAAGATCCAAACACCTGGAGGAGGTCCGGGCTGGAGGTCTGGCAGTCCAGGTAGGCATGGATACATGAATGCATGAATGAATGTATGAATGCATGCATGCGCGTGCGAGCGAGTGTGTGGCTGCATGTAGCGCGTGCAGGTTTAAACAGTCTCACTGAACATCTTCATTTTTAGAGGGGTGAGAGAGAACAGAAACGCTCCAAACTTCATTCACCACCTGGACAGTTTAAACCTGGGCTGCAGGTTATAAAGGCGGCTCTGCTGCCACATAAACCGTCAAAGCGTGTTAGAAAATGCTTGAAAGCACTCGTCAATACGGCGTAGAATGCGTTGAGCAGCGCGTTCGTTTATTAATAGTCTCGGTTTTAGATCTAATTTCTCCAGTCACCTTAAAGAAATGTAGTTGTCCGTGATAACAGTTCCTTGTTTGGAAGTCACGTGCATGCCGAATTTCTCTCCGGACGATCTAAATCTGTTATTGAAATCAGCTGGTGTATTTAAACAAGGTGCTCTATTCCTAAAAACCATCGCAAGCTTAAATGACTTAATTAGCGAATGAGGTCTGGTGCAGCAGTCACTTAAAGGGCCCCACTGCAGAGGCTTGTGTGTACATTAATGTGATGAATGTCCGCCTCTCTCACGTGTGTAACGCTGAGAAAATGTCAAATACTGCAACTAAAACTGACGACAGGTGCATCACTTGACAAGGACCTGCCACTTTTTGCATCATTATGTCGATGTCATCAAGTGTTTCGGCTGCTGCCTGTGAGTTTAGAGAATGTGCCTTATCTTTTTGAGAGATGTTGTTTTTGTGTGTTTTCTTTTCTTTTTTTGTAAATCTCCCCTTCTCCCCTAATTTCACTCTTCAGAAGTCAGGTATGAGTCACTCTCATGAATGTTGTATTTTTATTCCCTCCCACCAGCAGACAGCAGTGGACCTTGGAGTGAGAGAGAGAGAAAATAGCGGGGACAGTGAAGGACACTGGGGAGGCCCATCCACACACGCCGGATCATGGGTAACCACACCGGCAAAGACAGCCAATGTGCTAAAGGTACCCAGGGACAGTCCACAGTGGTTTTGTTTGACATCTTCTGAATTTGAATGCCAGTAGGACAGAGGTCCTTTCTATGTGAAGCATGCATGTTCTCACTATGTCTTCCTCCCACAGTCAAAAAAGATGCCACTCAGAGACTTTAAATTGCTTCTTTGTGTGAGGGACGGGGTAACCTGTCTAAGGAATAATATCCTCTGCTTTGGCCTATGTACGCTAGAATAGGCCAGAGCAGACCCTTATGACGTTGTGGCCCTTATCATGGGGTAAGATTGCGACCTCTGCCAGATATGCCTCAACAGAATTTTTCTGAGCTTTACACTGTCAGACTGTCTATTTTTATGCTGTTGACTTTCAGCTTCCTGGGAGAGAAAAATAGCATCTTAAGAAGTTTTCAGTCTGTGGTGATGTAGGAGGAGGGCAATCCGTTTGTGCCGCCTAAGCTACTGCATCAGAATAAATATGCAGAACCCACAGAAATATGCAGAAAATCAGTAACCATGCGAACACAGCTGGAGTGATAAGTGGACTAGGTGATTAGCAATCAGCCGTTAAATCAATTAGCTAGTGTTAAAATGTGATAAATAATTCAAGTGTTCTCGAGGAGCTCTCTGTTTCCAGCTCAGTCCTCGATCTGTTTATTGAACAACAAGAGCAGTTGCGCAGCTCTTTTTCTCCGAATAGTTTGTGTGTATGAGGATAAATCACAGTCTGCAGCTGCTGTAGGCCAGATGCTCTGCAAATGCACCTGAAATTTGGGCTGCAGCTCCTGTATGACAAGACAAACCTCTGCTGGCACACGTGAGGCGATGAGAAGGAAGTTTGCAGTGGAAAAATAAATTGCGTCCCAGGGGAATCTTTGATAGAAGTCAGATGCTGCGACGTCAGATCTTCTAGCCTGCGCTCAGAGCCGCCTGTCAGGCCTTTTTGTTTTTTCCGCCTGCTCGGTTTAATTCTCACCTCACAGCTGCTTAAAATTCTGCTCCTTGCTCCCCCTGGCTGACGGCACGCAGGCCGCGGTCCCGGGCAGGAAAGATGAGAACAGCTCCCCTGTAGCCGGCTACATCGCAGTGCTGCCGGCAGGGAAATGATGAGTCTGCAGAATCCTGCGCCACAACACAAGGGCAAGGAGGATGAAGGCGCAGGGAAAAAAAAGAGACCAGCCTCCGGCCAAGACGCACAGTGGAACAGGGTCCTATCAGCACTGCACACGAGCCCCTGCATTCATTTTCCACGACAGGTGGCATTTTAGGCTATGTTCCGTGGTGCAAAAAGCAAGCTTCATTATTCTAAATGATGGGCTAAATGTTTCTGCAGCAGAGATGATGGATGTTATCGCCCCGGCGGTTGCTCTGAGAGCAGCTGCTGGGTAGCAGTGGATCAGGGAGGAAAAGGCTGCCTCTCTGCCTGGATGCTGATGCCACATGGGGGAACAGTGTGTGAGTGCGTGTGCCTGCCAAGACTTTGGCAGCAGAGGATTTTTTTTTTTTTTTTTTTTTGCTGCATCAGTCAGCCCAGGACAGTAAATAAGGGGAGCGGACCGTGAGTGTTTGCAGCTGCATCGAGGAAAGGCTTGAGAGGAGGAGGAGGAGGAGGAGGAGGAGGAGGAGGAGGAGGATGTTGGATTAATCACAGTCTATATCAGCGTGGAGAGTTACCATCCGTCCTTTTGCTCCACATCTCAGGTTCCCCTTTAGATTTCTTCCACACTCCTCCGACCACGCCCTCGGAGACAGAGCTGGCTGCCATGGCCCTGTCCTCCTCAGCTTCCTCCCATCAGGTGCAGACCTCGACTCCGGCCAGCTGCACCACCCCCTCCGCCTCCACCCCCGCAGCCGCCGCCGCTCTGGACTGGACGCAGCAGGCGCCGCCGCCGCCACCACCTGCGCCCTCAGAGTGGGCCGTGATAGGTGCGGACGGTGTGGCCAGTGCGGGAGACGTAGTGGCGAGGGGCAAGGCGGTGGCCAGCAGCCCGGCGTGCACGCCCCCGGCCTCGGAGCAGAGCTTTCAGGACAGCGGTCTGGAGGCGCAGGGAGCCGCCGAGTCATCTGGAGACGAGATGAGCCTGGTGCTGCTCAGCCTGATGGAGCACTACAGGGCCACGCTGGGCCTCAGCCACAGCGCTGACACGACCTCGGGAGCAGTAGGTAGGTACCCGACTGGTTGATAGGCCCTTGTATGGACTAGTGCCCGGACTATGTGACTAGCACTTTAACTTTGACTATTTCTTTGTTGCTGGAGTAAAAAAATGAATGACCTGTACCTTTCTTGGTCACAGACCAGACCTATTCTCCGTCGAACTTCCTCTCTCTTGTTTGTTTTTTGCATGGCCCGTCTGTCAGAGCTGCTCCGGCATTTGATCACACAGAAGGATGAGCTGGTGGAGGAGGTGGATGCACTCAAGGAGACTCTGAGGGTGAGTTGGAACAACTCACTGTTGCCTCAACTGTCACACCTTTTCTCCCGTGTGTTCATCTGCTGTGCTTCCAGCCATCCATCCATCCATCCATCCATCCATCCATCCATCCACCCACCCACCCATCCATCCATCCATCAATCATCTTACCAACTTTGGGGCCTGTTGGAGTCCATCACTCTCACGTTCGCACCTAGGGGCCTGTTTTTTGACTGGGCAGAAAAATTGAGTACCCGGAGAAAACCAGACAGAAACAAGGATAACTGACAAACTGAACACTGGAAGGCCCTGAGTCTGACCAGGATTCGAACAGGGGTGCGAAGCAACAGTGCTAACCACTCATTCAAAGGGCCCTGCATTGCCTGTATACAGGGCACTCGGTTCACCTATGAACACTACTATGCATCATTCTAAATATCGTACAGTGGATGTTTTCATCATTTTATGTCACTGTTGAGACTGTTGTCAAGTTTTGACTGTTGTCACCGTTTTGTTCTCCAAGTAGATGGATGGATGGACGGATGGATAGATAGGATTAATATGAAACTAAGCCCCTGTAGTTTCCTGAGGGGAATTATCATTCTTGTAGTGCAACAGCATTAGTCAGAAGTGACACATGATAGATTGAAATATAGACAGACAGAGAGACAGACTTTTAAAATCTTTTTTAAACTGGGAAATAGTAGTGTAGCAGCAGCATTACATAAATAGCAAAAAGAACAACCAAGACACATTATAACAGCAATACAAAACAAATCAATAAGTAAGCGTAATCCACAAAATTTGCAACACGTATGTGGTATCTTCAAAACCAACACAAGCAGCACCAGTAGTCGTGAGAAAGTACTCCACTGTCTACTGTGTGATGTGATCTGGGGGTGTGCTGATCATTGTCCGTGATGGACAGCAGTTTCTTCAGCATTCTCCTTTCCACCACAGTATTGAAAGCCTGAGACCAAGGACAGAGCCAGTCTTCCTAATGCTCTTGTCCAGTTTTTTTGTGTTGCTGGCTCTGATGGCACTGGCAACAACAGACTGGTAAAAGATCTCCAGCATCTTGCTGCACACATTGAAGGATCTTAGCTTCCTCAGAAAATAGAGTCTGCTTATCCCCTTCTTATATACAGCCTCTGTGTTGGATTTCCAGTTCAGTCTGTTGTCAATCACCACCCCCAGATATATGTAGTCCTTTGCCACCTCCCTCCGATCCGACTTGGCTGTGAAGACATCTTCTTTCTCCTGAGGTTGACCACCATCTCTCTGGTCTTACCCACATTCAGCCTCAGGTGGTTCTGTTGAGACCCCTCTACAAAGCCATCCACCAGTGTCCTGCATTGGTGTAAAGTACAGTTCCCTGGGGAGCCCCTGTATCACTGACCACCACATCAGACAGGACACTGCCCAAACGGACAAACTGCAGCCTGCCTGCCAGGTAGTCAGTAATCAAGGAGATCATTGTGTAGGTGTAAAACTTGAATGCCCAAATAAAATCCTACACAAAAGTGACAGCAGTTGAGTTTAGAGCCCTTGAATGAATTATGACTAGATAGTAAATACTCAGTTCACTTGGTGCTATGTGGATGATCAGGACATAACCTCCCCAACTGATCTTGGACTTATTCAGATATATAGCCCGTCCCAAAGGCCACAAAGGACTCCAGATGATACTTGCATAGATCATTTATTTCCTTTTTCCCTTCACAACAGACGGAGAGGCTGGAGTGGCATCAATTCCAGTGTGACCTGCAGGTAGCGGTGTCTGTGGCCGACCGGCTGCGGGTGGAGGCGGAGGAGAGCCACAGGGCCGTGGAGGAGCAGCTGGCTCTGGCCCTCCGCCGGCAGCAGGAGAAGGAGCAGGAGCTGGAGAGCCTGAGAGCCGAGCACAGAGACGTGTGCAGCAAACTGAGCGAGCTGGCCCTGCAGCAGCAGCAAGAGCGGGCTGAGCTGGACGCTCTGAGGGCAGAGCGCCGGGAGGCGGGCAACGCAGAGGGTGACCAACAACTGGCGAGACAAAACTCTGAGGAGAAGCCGAAGGTTAGTGAGGAAAAACCTGAGACGGCTGACGGCGAAGCTGAGGCAAAATATTCTGAAATGCAGCAGCAGGAAGAGGAGGAGGAGAATGATAGGAATGAAGAGGTGGATGCCAAAGTTGTGGATCAAGATCCTGAGAGGACAAATGGGTCCGAAGGGTCGCAGCTGACCGGGCGAGGGATTGCAGAGTCATACCTGCGCAGCCTGGCCGCCCTGGAGAAGAAGAAGGATAAAGGACAGAGAGACCCGAGGAGGATCATGATGCTGTTTGAGAGATCATGGTGAGACCACATCACACAACCTTACACACCACTGTCATATGTCAAGTGACAACCAACAACAACTAGTGAAAATCTCTCGCAGGAGTCTCTCACGGCTTCCACTTCCAGTCGACCCCTCCAGTGAAAACGGGACCCCAAAAAACACAAGCACAACACTGCCGCTATGCAAGGTAGCGCCACTGTCAGATCTGCGTGAACGTGTTCTTTGAGCATTGCTGATTGTACGGCTGAACTTCTGCAAACATTTCCAGAAAGAAGAGCAACCAAACCGCAGACGGATGGACCGAGTTTTACAGCGGCAGGACAGCTGGTCCAGCTTTTACACAGGTGAGCTCAAACCCAGCCGTGCGGCTGTTTTTTAGGCACAGACTGTCTGACTGTGTTGTGTTTTTGTCTCGCAGGGAAACAGGAAGAGGATCAGAGCTCAGATTCAGCCAAGTAAGAGATTACTTTAGATCTCAGATTCTTTCTCTCCAAGGAAGACGCACTGTTACACGCACCCTAGATGCAAACTTCCTGAAAGTGCTACAGATGACGGAGACGTTTGCTTGTCCCCCTCCCTCAGACCTCAGGACGGTTTCAGTGCTCTGCTGAGGCGTCACGGCGGCTCCAGGAGAAACTCCCTGCTGCGCTGGTGCCAGAGTCGCACCCACGGCTACAAGGTGAGAGGGGGGCGACTCCTCACTCTGTAGACTTTGCCATCAGAAGTGCCCGTCATCTGCTCCAACATGTCTTCGTCGGGTGTGTTTCGTGGCAGAATATTGACATCACGAACTTCAGCAGCAGCTGGGAGGATGGCTTGGCATTCTGCGCCGTCTATCACACGTATTTACCCACACACGTTCCATACGACAGCCTCAGCCCTGCAGACAAGGTACTGCTGTTGTTCCTTATGAAACAAAAGCCCTAGAGAGCGCCTACAATAAGGATGTGTTCGTCTGTGTGTATGTGTTTGTATGTACACACACACACACACACACACACAGATTGGAGAATTCATTACTTGCATCACAGGAGTGTCAGATTTCACTGTTTCAGTCGCTTCTTTTCGCTAGCTTTGCCGCATTTAACATTTTTAAATATCATTCATTGATTTTTCTGATCAGGGAAATGTCTGTTAATTTAAAGCTGCCTCTGATGCAAATGTTTTCACAGAAGGAAAATCTGGATCTGGCCTTCAGGACAGGAGAGAGCGTGGGAATCACAGCCACACTGGTGAGACATTAAACATAGCGGTTCTTCTGTTTCATGTTTGGAGAACAGATTAAAAGCGGCCCCTCACGTTCACCATGACTGTGTTGCAGACGGTGGATGAGATGCTCAAGGCTGACGGGCCAGACTGGCAGAAGGTCCTGGGTTACGTGGAAAGCATTTTCCGCCACTTTGAGATGTGAAGTCGCCCCCTCTCGTCCTGTGCCTGGTGCCTCTCCCGGCATTGTGACTGAAGCCAAAGGCCCTCACCACAAGGTGGCGTTCCACTATTGCAGCACTGGTCGGGCCAGGCAGTTTCAACTTTTATGTTTCAGTACAAAGACTCTCCCAGATGAAAGAAAACAAACCTCTCGAGTATTTTTATTTTTCTACCATGGAGTCGGATCCAAACAGCAGCTGGGTGGTGATACACAAGACACAGAGATTTTTAAGATAGTCAAGATATTCAACACTTGCTCAACAACTACGTCCACATCTGTTACGTTAGGTGCTGAGTTCACAGGTTTTGCACAGTTATTTAAAAAAAAAGAAGAGCACTTTATGATTATACTTGTTTTGGAATCGGGCACCGTAGGTGTACCTCAACTCTCATCATGTGGGGTGGCAGGGTTAACACAAAAAAATCAAGCAAGGGTTGTGGATGTGAGCCCTAATTTTTATCTGTTGGAATGGTAATGTTTTTGTGTTTTAGGAGATGTAAATATGTAAATGTGAGTGCATCATTATTTTTAAACCTGATAAAATGTATGACAATGTTGTTGCCAATGCCTTAATGCAATAATAAAATCATGTATATTAAAGTTTTAGGATTTCTCCCTCCATACTTTCAAGGCGACGCAGTTGCACAGGAAAGGTTTTATTTTTCATATGACAAAGGAATGACATTTGACAGCATAAAAAAAACGTTTTTAAATGATACAAAAATTGCATTGAAACAAAAGTTTAAGGTACAGTGACATAAAAAAGTGGCCTTAGTGTAACATGTCCAAAATAAATACTGAAACATTCAAAAAGAAATAATTTAACATTTTTGAAAGATCGCTTGAAATGAGAATGTAGACATGGTACAACGTTAATGCTTGTAGGAACATATCGGTGTGCAGAGTCTAAAACTCTTTTCTCTATTTGTCAAGGAAGAAAATTGGATGATAGATGAGATGTTGGAATTAGAGAGTTCATGTTGGTCCGCATTGAGACAGTAACCTTGCAGCTGACCGACACGTAAACAAAGTTGATTCCTACGAAGCTGGAATGGCGCCTCCTATCGGCGGCGTTGACAGCGGAGGCAGGAGGAGCGATTTCAGTTTAACCGACATGGCCGCAATTTCGGGGTCTTGGGTTTCATACATCTTCACCAGCCTGGCAAACTTCAGGACACCTGAAAACAAAGAACAGCCGGTGTGAACATATGGAGGAATCTGCACAGATTTGGCACATTTTCATGCCAATCTAAAACCACCATGTCGGCTTTATGCTGACTGGTGTCCTGCCAGCTGCTAGCATGAATGATTTTGTGTCTTTGTTTACTTAAGCGCATACATATCTAATCTTCTAGATATGCATGTGAATCAGAGGAGGAATTAGATGCTGAGGGAAAATAATCTCCCAACACATGAAATATATAATTAGGACTATTTTTCCATATACACTTTAGGAATGCTGCTGCGTGCTCACCCTCTCCTTCGTTGTTGAAACCGTACGCTTTGATGACCTCTTGTTGAATCTGGGTGGCAACAGGGAGCACCAGCTGCAGCATCTTGCCCATGTCGTTGCAGGCACTTTCTCTGGCCTCCTCCATCCTCGCAGCGTTCTCCGGCACCGAGAAGGCCTGGATCACCTCACTGAGAACCACTGCCACAGGAAAAAAGAGAAAAGAGAACATCGAGTCTGAGCTTCATCAAGGTGTAGCTGCGGCACTAGAGGACAGCATTGAGGAGGCAGATTGTGTATGTTTAAGCGCACGGGACACTGTGGTCAACTGTTTTAGTGCAGTATGAGTCCAGCCAGCTGAGCTAGAAAGCGAAGAACTGTGTGCTTTGTGAGCCATGTCTCCCCACCTCTGGTCTGCTCCACAGTGAGGGTGGGCTGCTGTGCTGGAGCCGAGGCCATGTCTGTAGAAAGACACCTTGAAGTCAAGAAAAAGAAAAAAAACATCAAAAGGAATAAAAACTAGATGAAGAATAAGTTCAAACGACTGAAATTTAATTTGTGCTACAGGTCTCACATATATCTGACAAAGTTGAATTGAATTGGACAAAGGCTGCAAGAGTATCATATACCTGTGTTATCCTGGGTTGCTATTCTGGGGAGTTGAAGCAACACTATTCATCAACAAGCATTCACTTATTTTTTGATTTTCTATCTTTCACACTTAATCCAGCAGAACAAGCAACCAAAATAAATCTCATCTTGTGCCGGGGAATATTGTTAAAATCGCGTTGGTTTCCTTAGTGTCTCTACAATTCTGACAACACACACCATATGAGCCACAATGTAACACAGTTGTAAAGACAGCTGGTCGATGGTCCAATGCCTGAACCATCGATAGCTTTGTTTTAACGTTTAGCTAGCTCTGTCGCTCTCTGGGGAGATAACGAGAAGCACCATCAGCTGGACCACGTTACAACAGTCACATTAAAGCCCTAATACTGAAGTATAGTGAGGTTTATAAACTCACCAGTGATGAAGAACAGTCTAGCTTCAGGCTCGAAGCTGGGGAGATATCGGCCGGAAGTGACGCCTCGGCGACCCGGAAGCACAAGACGCACTTCCGCACAAACGCTCAGCTGGAAGTTGTTGATATCACTGAGTAATGTAGGAGAATGAGTCTTACATGGAGTCTGGCTAACATGATTGTCAAGTGTTTTTAATGTTAATCTATCGTTGTCCGGAAGGAGAAGAGTTCGGCATCGATGGAGCAGAAGTTGGCAGAGTTCAGAGCCAGGCGACGAGCTGAGGCTGTTGGTAAACAGACTGGGAGAGAGGGCGAACAGGCGAGGAATGATGGACCACGGTCCGGTGCTCAGACAGGATCAGACACAGCTCCTCACACCGATGTAACAACAATAAGACCTGATAACCAGGATGCAGAGAGCACAGATCCACCTCAGAGCTCCACGAAGGTGAGACTGTTCACCAACAGCTGTTTGACTGGGTGAAGTAACGTTAGTGATTTCAGAGCACATGTTAGCAACAGCACGTTAGCTGTTTTGGAGATAAAGTTAGAGGCCAGACTGAGAAAGTTGGAACATGTACAGAGGAGGGATAGTGAATGTAGAGTTCTATTACTGTGCTCCCACTGTCTAGTATACTAGTCAGGGTCCTTCTCCAGTAGCTGAATACTTTATGTTTTTAACTCTGCAGGACTGTAGTGACTGGCTGCTGGACACCTCTCTTGGACAGTGGCTGGCTTCAAAACAGTTCCTGTCTAATCTTTTTGTGCTCAAACTGCTGCTGTGGCTGGTGCTGCTCGGTCTCTTCGTCGAGCTGGAGTTCGGCCTGCCTTTCTTTGTCATCTCCCTCTTCTACTGGATCTACGAGGGGCTGCGCAGCCCGGCTCCACGTCAGCCTGGAGAAATGAGTGCTTATTCTGTCTTCAACCCGGACTGTCAGCCGCTGCTCGGCGCGCTCACCGCCGAGCAGCTGGAGGGAGAGATGGGTTACAGACCCCTGGCGAACAGATGAGGAGAGCTTGGAACTTGTGCCTTCATAAATCAGACCTAGTTGTCTCTTCAATTCAGGAATATGCAACAGCTTAACAAAACAGTAATTCCACGTATTAATACTATACAATAATTCACTTCAATACATAGTCCTTCACTGAAAATAGAGGGCTACCTAAATAATAAATCAGATTTTCTTAATATAAAAAAGAAACATAAATGTATTATATTTTGAGCGATTTGGGGAGAAACAAAGAGGCAAGCTGCTTGGAATTTATATTTATATGAAACATTTTTCCTCCTTAAAATAAACATATTTCCCCATTAATAAAGAATTTTGTGTCAGTTTTTTTGGTCATAATATTTTTCATTGAATAAATGTTCATGTAGAGGTTCCAGTGAGAGTGAGTTCTGAATCAAGAACATGACAATTCCCACGCAGAAATTTTGACTGCCACTGGAATGCGTGCCAGGCTGCTGCACATTATATGGTACAATTAATTACATAAAACAAGTACTTAAATATATCCATATCAAGTCTATTTGCCACCTCTGGCTCTATTCCTGTGTAATTAATATAACTTATAAAGTTCATGATAAATTCATCGGTGTCAGCTGTGTTTCAGAAAATTTTAGAGAATCTGAGCATTTTTTTTATTCAAACATTTTTAACATCTTTTTAACAGTCTTTTCAAGACATTTCCTTTTTAAGCTTCTGTGAGAAAATCGCAATCAGCCGAAAACTGTAAGGTGGAGGTAGGACGGATATAGAGCGTATGGGGACGGAACAAAAAAAAACTTGGTCAAAGCTTAAGTTAAAACCGTTAAAACGTAATGCAAAAGCAGGCTTTAGGACCCGGGGAGTGACTTGCAAAGATATCGCACACAAAGCGGAAGGATTACCCTAAACCGACTTTTGCATTCATTTAAAAGCAGTCGCACCAGCCAAACCACTCTTGAGCGTTGCTCTGTTTCAATAGACCGTGGAGATTCGCATACCTACAGTTGTTAAAGCAAATACTATATACAAGTCGAACGTATGGATGCCGTAACGAGCTGCTACGCTGTACTTGTCGGCTGCGTTGCCAGGCAACCATCTTGCCTTCTCATTGGGTGAAAGGTCCGTAGGCACTTCCTGGTTCTCCTAGTGTCATTTGCGGAGCTGTGGACGCTGCGTACGGCCGTTTGCTGCACTCCTCACCTACACAAGTAAGTTCTCCACTGTGGTTGCCGAATATTTCATATTTCTGGATTATTATCCTAGTCCTGCTTCTTGTGCTGCTCTCTTTAGTAGCGCGTGGCACCTGAAATCGAGACTTTCAGGCGATTTTATAATCGACTTGGCTTTGAACCCGACTATTCAATGACAATAAAAGCGTTTGATTTGATTCGATTCTAAATGTGGCGTTGTGAGGTGTCACGACAGTGTCCCAGACTGACTTCAGTGCGACAACTACGTGTGCCTGCATGTGTGTTTTATCAGGTCACGAATGTCAAAATGGATGTTACCTGTGTTGGTGAGAACATTCCGTATCTGATTGGATAAATGGATGGATGATAGATAGACAGATGGGAACGCTATTGAGTGTCTGCAAAGAAGTTCCCTTCAAATGCAGTGTATGATCATATACATCCCAACATGTGGTCTGGTGTGGGGCACAGCTGTCAGGTATGGGTCAGAGATTTCAGAGATCATTATCTTTAAATCATGACTTGCAGTCATTGAGATCAAAGTCTTTTTTTTTTAAGAGACCTGTGTACATAAAACAGATCTATGAAGGTTATACAAAGGCATATGCAGATACATTTACACTTGGTTGTGAGGTCACATTAAGAGAAGCAAGATGTGCAATGTTCCGGTGAAAGGATGAAGTTATCCAAAAAGAGTATAGTAGTGTAGCTAAGGTAGAAACATCCTGCGTAGTTTTTCATTTGCCCACTTACAAAGAAGCCGTGCTGTTTCTGTCAGTCATGTCTGCGAGCCCTGCGGTGGTGATGCGGCTGGTGGCGTCTGCCTACTGCGTGGCAGAGAAGGCCGGAGCCATCGTGAGGAAAGTCCTGCACAGCGGAGAGCTTGGCATCGTGGAAAAGGTGGGGAAAGCGCACTTTTCCCATTCGATTCCTTGACCGTGCACTGATTAACTGAGACTTGCCTTGTTCCCCTTCTTCCCCCTGCCCAGACCGGAGCCAATGATCTACAGACCCTAGCAGACAGACTGGCACAGCAGAGCATCTGCGCGTCGCTGTCTAAACGCTTCCCCAAGCTCACCATCATCGGAGAGGAGGTGAGCGCGCGTTCAAGCGTTTCTACGATCGGACGAGACGTTTCCCGTAATATTAAACTCCCTGCCATTTGCTGATCAGGACCTTCCGGCCGAGGAGATTAAGGAAGACCTCATCGAGGGCGGCCACTCTGAGGAAATCCTTCAGAAGACGTGTCCGGCAGAGTACTGTGAGCTGAAGGAGGAGGAGGTAACCGAGTGGCGGAATCAAAAGTGATATCGAACGACGACTTTCAGTTAATTATTGCTTAAAGCGGGCACCGTGTCAACAAAATCACGCCGTGGTGGTGAGTGATAACGCTGACTGTGTGCTTCTCTCCCCCACCTCCAGCTCGTTGTGTGGGTCGACCCCCTCGACGGCACAAAGGAGTACACCGAAGGTAGGCTTGTCAAATATGTGCGTGTGTGTGCGTGCGTGTATGATACGTACTCCCAAACGCCTTTCCCTTTTCACCCAGATTGGCCTGGTGTGTCAGGGAACTCCCTGAGCAAATACGCCTCTCACTCCACCTGCTTTTAACCGTACTAATAGCCTCAAAGCGCATTATTCATCACCTTTCACACACCGCGCACCTCCCGCCTTGCCCGCTCATCTTTTATCGTTCACGCCGTGAGCCAGTTTGCTGTGTAACAATACCAGTCTGTTCTAGTGAGTTCATCACGAAGGCTCTGATTTACAAGGGGCGGCCATAAGGACCTCATTGGCCACCGCAGCGTTTCTGCTATCGGCCGTTCAGTCATGTCTCAGGTGTCCACCAAAGAGTCGGAACCCGTCACTTACCGTCGCTTTTTAACAAGGCAGTGCGACTCCAGTGTGTTGTCTCCAGTTGATGGGATAGGAGACAAAATAGTCCCCGGTTTGACCCCAGATCGAACCAAAGGCCCTGCTGTGTGGAGTTTGCATGTTCCTCCTGTGCGTGGTTTCACTGGGAAATCTCTGGAGCTAAATGACTGTCAGATCACCGCTGCGCTCACCATTTGACTGACTGGGAAATTCCCTCTGTGCCTTTTCTTTGGGTTCTGTCTCTAAGCTCCACCGTGATGGTTTTTTCTTCTTCTCCTCTTCCTCCTTGGTGTTTCCGGCTCCTGCTGTCCACCTGTCTCTCCATCCCTCCTCCCGTCCTCCCCGCTCTCTCTCTCTCTGCCGGCCCAGCGTGGAGTCGCGCCCGTCCCCCGGCCCAGCCCCACGCGCCACGCACAGGGTCGGACACCTCTCGGCTTCACAGCGCAGCTCTGTGTATGGAAAAGGCAGCGGCGGGAGGCTGATAGACACTTTGTGCTTTTGTCTGTGCGCAGCATGTCGCTCCCATGTTAACGCCTGCACGTAACTGTCCGCCCCGGCAATACAACCTGCAGTCAGTCTGTTGGCTTTGGGTGGCCCCCAGCTAACATCCGGACGTCTCTCTCCCTGCAGGGCTCCTGGATAACGTCACCGTGCTGATCGGCATCGCGTACGGGGGCAAAGCCATAGCAGGCGTCATCAACCAGCCTTTCTACAACTACCAGGTACGGTCCGTTCCAATCCAGCCGGCGGTCCATGCGGCGAACCCTCTGCTCAGCCCGCTCTCTGACCCTCGTAGCTCGGGGCGGGCGCCACTCTGGGACGAACCATGTGGGGAATGCTGGGAGTCGGCTCCTTCGGGTTTCAGCTGCAGGAGGTCCCCGGCGGCAAGCGCATCGTCACCACCACCCGTTCCCATAGCAACAAGGTGGTTACGGACTGCGTGGACGCCATGGAGCCCCACGAGGTGGTGCGGGTGGGCGGCGCCGGAAACAAGGTGAGGGGGAATTAACGCAGCTTCCCACACGTCCTGGAACACCTGGACAACCTTGAAAGGTGCATCGCACTAACCTGCGTATGACGCAGATATCTCTACATTCTACATTGTTTGGAATTGCTGTCCCGTCATTCACATCGTTTGCCTGCACTGGAGACCAAAACGAATTCCTAGTTCCCGCAGAATTAGCATACTTGGCAACAAACGCGATTCTGAGAGTGAAAATTAGTGACCAATTGTCCATTCATGGAAGACAAATGGGAATCAGAGAAAAAGTGAAATGTCCTGGAAAATGACTACTCCGCTCTAGTTTGTGAGTAATTGCAGGTGGTTTCGACTTGGGCATGAATAGTGTGTAGATTTGTTAGAAGTTCCAAGCATTTAAGACTTCACGGACTTGATAGACTGTACGTCTAATCAATCTTCTGTGCCAAGATATAATCAAGGCAAATGCACAAAATAGAAGGTACAACTATAGAAAATGACACATGACATTACAGTGTAGCAGTAGATAATGAAAAAGTCCTGGAAAAAGAAAAGGGAAATGGGATAAGAAATAGTGCACAGATTCTATTATACATTAATATTGTCTGGTAAGTGAGAGCAGCCTAACAGTCTCACAATGTTGTAGAAAACGATTTCTAGAAGAGTAGGATCTCTGCTGAGGATGTTCCAACTCACTCAGAGCCTGTGTGTGTGTGTGTGTGTGTGTGCGTGTGTGCGTGTGTGCGTGTGTGTGTGTGCGCATGTGTGTGTGTCGCTGAGCAGATCATCCAGCTGGTCGAGGGAAGGGCCTCTGCGTACGTCTTCGCCAGCCCCGGGTGCAAGAAGTGGGACACCTGCGCCCCTGAGGCTATCCTGCACGCGGTCGGAGGCAAGATACAAACATGTAGCTCTCCTTTCAACCAAGTTTGGCCGTGTTCCGCTCATCCAGGTGTGTGTGTGTGTGTGTCTTTGTTCCCCCGCGCAGGCAAACTGACCGACATCCACGGCAACCCCTACCGCTACGACGCCGGCGTGAAGCACATGAACGCGGCGGGCGTCCTGGCCACGCTGCGCGATCACGACTACTACGTGGGCAGGGTGCCGCCGTCGGTGCTGCAAGCCCTCAAGACGGACTGAGGCCCAGGCTGAGGCCCGGACTGAGGCCCAGACTGAGGCCCGGACTGAGGCCCGGACTGAGGCCCGGACTGAGGCCCCCGATCCACTCGAGGGGCGGAGCCTCAGCACTCAGAGACCCGGGTTTACACGCTGGGACCTGCCGCGGCGTGAACGTGCCGGCATCTACAGCCTTTTATACGTTTGTATAATCTCACTTGGCAACGTGCTGCATGTACTTTAACTGTCAGCGATGGCTTTTATTTCCATGAAGCGACCTCATGTTGGGTTTTTTTAAGAATCACTCGGCACTTAAGAAGAAATAAAAAGAAAAAAAAGAGAGACGAAAGGAGCCGGACTCAACAGCACTTCCATTTATTTCACTCGTTTGAAACAAACTCGTTACAAATCTCCACGTACTGTGTCCAGCTCGACGACCAATAGATTCACAAGGCGAGAGGTGAGAGTTAAATAAATAGAAAGTACACCCAGTTAAATGTCGTGTCAGTGAGTCTGGAGGTTAGCCGCGACCGGTCACCGAGAGGCGGGAGCGCTGGACGGGCCGCCGTCCTGACTCGGTGAGTTTCGTCACCGTGCGATGCAAAAAAACCAAAACAAACTTGAAATCTCCTCTAAACCCTTCCTCCGTCGCATTCCTCGCTCTGCTTACGTCCGTCCCACGCGCAACAGAGGGTCAACTTTTACGCTATTGCATTACTCGATGGAAAGCCGTCTCTGCGGCAACCACAGACCTCCTCTGTGGAGTGGGACTGGGGTGGGGGGGGGTGGTCGAGAAAAGACCCAAAGGTTTGGATTTGAAAACTAGGCTGGAAACACAGATGTGATGTCGAGCATCTGCTTTGGAAGAGGCTCAGTGCGTCCTCATTTTTTTAAGTAGGCTTCGATGGCCTTGAAAACAAAGGGGTCTGACGATATTTATTTATTGCACATACTTTGTCAATATCTCCGGATTTCACTGATGCCTCCAGAGAGAGAGAGAGAGAGAGAAAAACATTCTTGGGTCTTGAGGGAAACCACAGCAACGCTTGATTTCTTAAAGGAAAGTTTTTGCGACTCCAAATTTCTAGAACGAAAGCGTCGAAAAGGTTCGACACTTCGTGTCCGTGCACAAAATATGAAGCTACAGGCAGCAGTTGGCTAATTTAGCTCGGCAGAAAGATCTGAACGTGAGAAAATCCACCCACAGGAACATTTAAAGCTTGCTAATGGACCTGTTGTGTCATGTTTGATCGATTTACAAAAAAAAGACCAAGAGTTTCAATGCGTCTGACTGAAGTGGTCAAGCACGTAAATCCCTGTTGAAGCAGAGGGGTGAGCGATGGCAGTAGCTAACTACATGGAGCTATGACGGATCGAGGTGAGACAGGAAACACTTGGCTCTGTTGCTGGGGGGGAATTTCGGGACCTGTCTCACTCTCGCGAGCGTGCATGCATTCACAAAATCACCATGGACGTTGTTCGTTTTGAAGGCGGAGACGCGTCTTTTCTTTAACAGCTTACCCAATCCACGAGAGTTTTGGTTTAAATACTTGATGAATGGACTGAGTAGTAGAGGTGAGGGCTGAGTAATTACATCAGAAGTAATGTGTGGGGGATGGGGCGGGGAAGAAAAAAAAAATTATACCACTCACAAGTTCATAAAGGTACCCACAGAACAAGCAAAAAACACTCCAGGAGTTTTTTTTTTTCTGTTTTACACATGAACAAGCTGACCGAGAGAGGGCCGGAGTGTTTGAGGCAGCCTGCAGGGGGACGTGGTGCCGGAGCCCGGCCGCCGGGGTGGGGTGGGGGTGGAGGTGGAGAGAGGGGGTGGGGGGGGGCGGAGCAGGAGAGTCGGGGCCAGCCGCTCACCTCTTCTTCGGAGCCTGAGTGGTGCGAGGCGGGGTGACCGGGCGTCCTGAATTCACCCCTCCGTACTGGTACTTTGCTTTCTTTTCTGACGGCTTCAGGATCTGACGGAGGGGGGGGAGGACAACGACATCACGTTCAGCCACGGTCACATGGGGGGGGGGACGGTCTGGACCGCCTCACTCGTGCCAGACCGCACTCATTTGAGCAGATAGTGACGAGCGCATCTCTACCTGAAAGGAGCACATGAGGGACTCGTCCACGCTCATCATGCCGCCGGCGTTGTCAAACTCCCCGCAGTAGTTGGGGGCTGAGAACAGCGTCACCAGCTGTCGTTTGGCAAAGAACTCGTAGCCGTCTTCCACCACCTGTAAGGAGGCAGGATTAGAGCTGAGGCCGCGCTCCGGCTCTGCAAACTGCGATTTCAATCTTCAGGCGTGATGCCTTGAGTGTTTTTCCCGACCTGGTGCGCTCGGCAGATGAGGTCCAGGTCGTGCCGGTTGAGAAACTTGCTGACCACGTCGGCCCCGAAGGTGAAAGAGACGCCTCGATCGTTTTCACCCCAGCCCTGGACGTCTTTGTCTGGGTCTGACCACAGCAGGTCACACAGCAAGCCTGACAACAAAAAGTTAAGTATTATCGGTTTGATCCAGATCGCATCTCCTTTCACTTCAGTAACAGGAACGCAATAGCACATCATGTAGGCCAGAGGACCTGTGTCGGGGACGTCAGTGGGTCTCATGATGCGTCGAATTTGCTCCATGGACTGTAGGTCAGGTGAGAGCCCTGAGGAGAAGAGATGATGGCAAAAGAGAAATGATGAAAACTTTTATTCATCCTGGTATACTGATGCGGCAAAAACTGCCACTTTATTGGTTGGATGATGTCTTCAATTGGGCCACATGGTGGCATCATTACATAGATGGGTAGATAGGTCAGTAGGTAGGTTGAGAGAGAGATAGATAGATAGATAGTCCTTCATTCAATTGTAAAGTCGCACCCAAACTATACCTTCCCCAATCCACAGTAATACAAATGAACATAAAACATTAAAACGATGGATTGATTGTAGCATTCAATCACTTATTCAATTATAACTAATAAGTTAAGTATAATTCCTGACTGATGTAACCCATGCTTCACTAACCTCCGTGGCAGCAGAAAATCTTCTCATCGATGATCGCAGCGATGGGCAGACAATTAAAACAGTCTGTGAAAGTCTTCCACAGCTTGATGTTGAACCTGCGCTTGCCTGAGAAAGGAAATGTGACAAAAGAATAAGGAACCAGCTTTTAGATTTCAACACAGAGGTCCGATCATTTCACCTTAGTTACTTCTGATTTTTGTACTGTGGACTAGAGGTAAATAAAACCAAACTGAATGTAAGTACAGCTATCTTAACGGGTCTGTAATCACTGTTGGGGTGTCTTGACTGAGCTTTGTCTTTTGTCTTGTCAACACACAGCTGCGTTCTCAGACTTACACTCATCGTAGAAGCCATAGATGCGATTAATGGAAGCACACTCGTGGTTGCCCCTGAGCAGGAAGAAGTTTTCTGGGTATTTGATCTTGTAGGCGAGCAGCAGACAGATGGTCTCCAACGACTGTTTCCCTCTGTCTACATAATCCCCCAGGAAAAGATAGTTGGCCTCTGGAGGGAAGCCTCCGTACTCGAATAGCCTCAGCAGGTCTGTGTACTGCCCATGGATATCACCTGGAAACATCACAATATTTCGGTTAACAACAAAATCCTAATTACTCTGGTGAAATGTATGACGATGAAAAAGTGTCTGCAGATCTTACCGCAGATTTTGAGCGGGGCCTCCAGCTCGAGCAAGATCGGCTGACTGAGGAAAATCTCTCTGGACTTGATGCAGAGCCCCCTCACTTCAGCCTCCGTCATCTGAACAACCTTCCCTGGACGGCATCCTCGCACTGCCAGGCGAAAACCAACCAAGGAGTCACGGGGCAGTCAACATGCTGAGGGAGTATAAAACTCCAAAATTCCCTGCATAAGCTGCATTTTCCGTTTACATTTTCTGTCACAGTTTGGCTGAGACGGCTCCTTGCATTTTGTTGGCCAGACATGCAGTTTGCTCCAGTCAACATGGGTTGTTATTAACTGGCAAAGTGAAGGAATGAACAGCTTGTTGGCTCAGCTGGAGTGTGTGCCTGTGTGTGTGTGTGTGTGTGTGTGTGTGTGTGTGTGTGTGTGTTTGTGTGTGCAGGATAAACAGTCCAACACAACATGCTTGTTGAGCACATTAAATAGAACTACATGTTGGTGGCTGAGGCAGCTACGGTTTAATTGAGAGAATTATGGGAAGAGTAATGTACTTATACTGAGATGAATTAGGACATTTGTTGTAAAAAATGGCAGTTAAATTGAAAAAATTCAAAATGAACTGAGAATGATCCCCAAATTTTGAATTGTGCTAGCAACAGCAGAATTTGAAATGTGAAAGAATTACATTTCTAAAAAAATAACTTGTTAAATTTGACTTGCTTTTGTAGTATCAGTTTTGTATCAGTGTCGATTGGTGTTTCATAGTATGAATCAAACAATAATCTAAGAGTTTTAAAAGTTTCTATGCAGGAAATGTGCTGTTGCTGGGGTATAGCGGGAAAAAAAGGTGGAAAATGACGACTAACACAACTATACTACGATATGCACCACTAATACTATTACTAGTGGTATAGCATGACTATTACTACAACAACTATGTCAACTAGTCATATTACTGGCACTAATAGTAGTGCTATACTAGTATAGAGGTCAGTGTTGCGAAGCTACTAGGACTACGACTATAAACTGCTACTACTCTAAGTAGTATTGCTACTATTATTACTAGAGGACTATATACTAGAGAACAGTGTTCAATGCTAAGATGCTACTCCAAACACTACTACTATTACCAGTGCTAACAGTATTACTGCTCATAGAAGTACTAGTAGTAACACTACTACTTCTATACTATAGAGGTCAGTGTTCAGGGTGCAAAGCTACTAGTAATACTAGAACTGCTACCACTACAACTGCTACCGATATTAGTAATAATATTTTGAACTATATCACCAATAAAAACTGCAAAGGAGCGCAGTCCTTCAGTGTGAATTATTTTAAAGGGTCATATATATGTTATCTTAATGTGTTTGACAGGCAGAGGGGGGTGTGTCGGTGTAGGTCGCCGTCCACATACAGCTTCCTGCACCGGCCTGCGAGAACAGTTAAGGTTACTTAGCAACCACAGCCTTATTCGGTCATTTCCCGCCGGTTGCTTTCACCGACATTAAACGACAAAATCCGCTCAACTACCGAGCCCTCCGCTGTTCCGTTACATTAACTTACAGCACTAGTTAACCTGACGTCGCTATCGTCTAACTCGGAAGCTGCATTCTCACGCCATTCTCTTAATGTATTTCCGTGTCCCGGTCACGGTTACCGAACAATCCGCCGTCGACGGACGGGTAAATTAAAGACCGGGCGATGACGTCATTGTAGTAACGTTTCAATTACAACCCGAGCACGGAGCCGTTAACGTAAACGGTTAGCCTGCGAGTAACAACCCAACCGAGCAACACAGGTAGTCACACAGATACGACGTGTTTACGTGCGCCTTTGTTCCTGCGTGAAACCCTTCAATTCAGTGTTCTGTCGTCGGTAGAGTGCGCGCAGGGAAAGAAATATTTGCAACGTCTCTCCTACCTTCCAGTAACCGAGAGATGATGCTGTCGACGTTCAACTCGCTCTCCGCCATGTTTCTGATGGTCACAGAGGCAGCGGGCAGGCAGCAGAGGCAGCAGGCAGGGAGGAGGGCAGCAGGCAGGCAGGCAGGCAGCCCTGAGTCAGGACTCACAGGCAGAGAGGAACTCGAGTTTGCACAGGTGAACATTCTCAGACTATTTTATTTTAGTGTTAGCGCCCCATTAAGGAAAAAACTAATTCGAGAATAAAGTCGTTCATAACGAGAATAAAGTCTGAAAAATAATTATTTTCGAGAATAAAGTCCGTAACGAGAATAAACTCGTAGATCAAAGTGATGATATTACGAAAATAAAGTCGGACTTCAAACGGAAGAAGGTCGGGGCGAGAGAAGGTGAGTATGGGAGGTTGCTGTAGACTACACGGTAAACGTTTGTTAAACTGTTCTTTTCAGTTTAATGAGTCAGAGTAATGTCATGCTTAGGGAAAATAACAACTATATCTGAAAATAACGAGATGTAAAGCTGAAATAATCATATAGCTATCTCAGAGGAACTACAGTGTCAAAAAATAAGAGTACCAATACCCAGTCAAAATAATGAGACACCAGATCGATAGTTACTGTCGAGATAATGAGGTAGTAAGTCAATATTTTATTAGTAAGCTGAATAATGATAATCATATGACACTGAATATTGCTAAATGAAAATAATGATACTAATATTAAGTATTGCAATGCTAAGATTGAATAATAAGATGCAAAGTCAAAATAATAAAATAGTAAGTTAAACTAATGAGATGGTAAGTCAAAGATAGTAAGTAATGAGAAAATAATTCAGATAATGAGACACTAAGTCAAAATAAAGACAGTAAGTCGAAATGAGATAGTATGTCAAAATAATATGACACCAAATCAAAATGACAGGAAGTCAAAATATTGATACTAAGACTAAATATGAAGGCAGTAATTTGAGGTGATGTGATTGCAATTGTTCAAATGGTCAGGAAAGAGCCGATAATACAGGGCACCCTCTAGTTTCACAGAAATCAAAACTCAACCATTGTTCATTTCATTTTATTAATAAATAAAAATGACCAAGGAGAAATGTACAAAACTTGGATTTGGATTTTTTCTCTTCCAATTTAGTAAATTACATATACAATGTTTAACAATTTATGTGCAGTATAAACATTTGAAATATTTCACAGACATACTTTTGATAGTCACATTTGTATAATTCTGCCTGTCAAACTCGCCATAATGAGCTGTTACCAAAACAACCAAAGCCTGACTTTCTGCTTCCCAGTGGCAAAGAAACCAGCTCTAAGACTCAAACATGCTGTCATGACAACAAATTTGGCTTAATAAAATGTCCTTTCCATTACTTTCCATTACAACACCGTCTACAGTAGCAGATTAGGCAGGTAATAATGATGCCAATCACTAAGCTGACGACTCCAGCTACTACTGGCACCCACACAGGTATCGTAGGTGGACATTCAGGCACTCCTGTTGCAGCTGTGGTGGGAATCGTGGTGGGAGTGGGGGTGGTCACATTGATGGGGGTGACAGCGGGGGTGGTCACATTGATGGGGGTGACAGCGGGGGTGGTCACATTGATGGGGGTGACAGCGGGGGTGGTCACATTGATGGGGGCGACAGTGGTGGTGTTGAACACGGGCGGATTTGGTAGACTGTTGAGATTTGTAAAGATGAAGGGATTGACCTGTAGAAAAACAGGACCCACGTCAGAACAGAAAAAAAGCTTCCTTGAAGACTCTCCAGTGCACATAGAGTGAAGTCATAGAATACGACCTAGAGCCAATTTAGTCTCCTATCAACCTAAACATATCTATTTTTGGACTGTGGGTTCAAACTTGGGGCAGCCAAAACCCAAGCAGAATGAATACCAGAAGTATTCTGTGGTTATTAAAGAATCTAAAATACCTAATTACTTTCACAGAATTTGAGAGGATATTTAGGGCAGCATGCTAGCTAAGTGGTTAGCATGAACAGTGTAGAACTATGTGTGGTATTTGCATGCTCTCCCTGTGTTTCTGTGGGGTTTCTCCAGGTAGCCTAGTTCCCTCACAGTCCAAAAACATGCATATTTAGGCCAAATCATAGGTCTAATTTTCTTTTGTGTGAGAATGACTAGTGTGTGTGTGCCCCGCAATGAACTGGAAACCTGTCCAGGGTGTATTCACTGCCTTCACTCTATTTGTCCTGGGATTTGCTCCAGCAGATCCCCATGATACCAGTTTGGTGCCACATTCATAGCGGATAAAACCTTCTCTTATTAACACTCTCTGTTACTCTCTGTACTTCAGAAGCACTGACACATACCTCAGAGGGACAGTAAATCTTGGAACGGTCATACGTGAAGTTGTTGTAGGCCTGTTTTCTGCCTGCGGGCTCCCACTGTTGAGACAGAAAGAGAAATTCTTGTAAAATACCAAAAAACACTTGGACACATTGAGCTGCAGTCTGGTCCCTTTCTGCTCGACGCTCACCATGTTATTCCACAGGCCGATGGCCATCTCAGCGTGAGCCCGCTCACTGAAGTGGAAACAGTCCACAGAGAAGAAACTCGTGTCAGCCTGGCCCACCTGGTGAAAGAAAGAGGATGGCTTCAGCACAGATTTCATTATTTGCGAGTAGCTGCAGCTTAAGATGCATCCGACTACATATCTTACCCCAGTTTGAGGGATGAAGAAATGATGCAAAAATGGTTGAAGAACAACAGCAAAGTCTTCTTTTCCATCATAGCGATCTCCATGAATGAGTTGCTGGATCTCAGCCTGGAGGAAACGATAATCGAAATTGTAGTGACGGCAAAGGAAACTGTGTTTTAGACACTGAAAGGTTTGAAAGAGCTCTGCGCCTCTACCTGATACTCGTGGTTGACTCGTTTGATCTCTTCAAGCTCTGGGGAGTTATCATCAGGGTTGATCACACAGGGACAGATGGTCCTGTAATCAACAGCTTCCAGTTAATTCTCCGCTCTCTATGATGACAATGGAGCCGATCCGAAATCACTGACAAAATCCTTGGATCACAGTGGTGAAAGCAAATTGGGTATTTACTGCACTTTTGGCTGTGTTTCAGTCTCCATCGAGTTGCAGTCCATAAAAGTGTTTCACTTAGCGTCTTCAACAACAAAAACAATGAGAGCTGAGGTTCATTCTTAACACTAGTCGTGAGAATAAATCCCACCATGAGCAGCACCTTTTCCTTGACACACAGTCATGTGTGGTATGCATAATCAAATAACCTTTTAACACCTATGTGGGAGGATGACGAAGCACAGAAAATCCAGCAAACAAACCTGGGTACGAGCGAACAGGCGATCGTGTTTTGGGAAACTTTTCTCAGTGGTTCTAGCTCCACCAGCCCCACAACGTTAACCAGCAGCCTTGGTACCTGAAGACACAGGGCAGTCGAGCAGAGGGCGGGGTGAGATCGAACTTTGCCATCAGGATTGACACCAGGTGTCGATAAATGTTGGCGCCGATACCTCTTTGTAAAGCATGTCCAAGCTGTGCATCAGGTTGAGGCTGTAGTTCTGTGGTGACAGGTTGTCCTGCAGAGATACGCACGTTTCTTAACTCAGTAGCAGGAGTATGAGAGATGTATGGTTACTTATTTTTTACCACCTACCTGATCTAGGCAGTAATGACAAAGATCGTTTCCCCCCACGAATATTGTCACGAGTTTCCAGTCATCTTTAAAGTTCACCTCCTGTGTTGCACAAGTACAGAGCACGTGCAGCGTGAGGATACAGACGCCATTAGTCATCCTGTGACTTTTCTTTGTGTTCGCCGATCTCTTACCTTCTTTTCTCTCATGGCCTTGATGAGAGCTTGGACCTGTGCTGGGATGTCTCTGTGATAGAATAAATAAAGGCAGTAGGCATGAGAGAGATGACGGTGACTCATTCAAGGCCGGAGATACTCAAAGAAACTGCACATACGAAGTCTTAGCTCCAGTTGCAGCCATGTTGAAGCCCCTTTGCATTGAGCCCAGGCCCTTAGAGAAGCCCGTCAAAGAGGGGTTGAACTTCTTCAAGATGTCTGAGGACAGGAAGAGGTCACAAGGTAAGTGTATAAGTTGTGACAGAGGTGACAGGTCCTAAATCTCAGCTCTTCAAACAGTAAAATCAGCGGTAGCGCCACCCATTTAGTAAATAGCATGCCGTGTGTCAAACAAAGAGCAAACACTTGCTCATCAACCTAGCTGTATTTTAATCATGAACCTCTGCTTGCAAAAGTTTTAAAGGAGTCTGTTCCTGAAATTCTTGAAACTGTGTCACAGGTTTCCAGTACTACAGGAATGAATCATAGCAGCATTGCGTTTTAGGCAGAATGAGTTCCAGAGACTCACTTGGAATAGTTGTGACCGTCTCAAGAGTCTTATCTCCACCGATGCTGCGTGTAAAAGAAAGCAACATCAGCAAGGATTGTAAAATGAGATTGTTAATACAAAGCATATCGGCACCGCACAATTAGAGCCTACCTCCATGATACTCCTTTATATTCTTTGCTGAGATCGAACGCGTTCCTTGCTTTGGCAGCAGTGCCTGTCTGTGGGCCGAGAACAAACCGAAACACGTTAGAACATGGAAGAATAAAAGGAAAATGCTGCAGATGACAGCCAAAGGTAACTCTTACATCAAAGACTTAAAATCAGAACATAAAAGTACGATCATCGCCGGTGTTGGTTATCTGGCTGATAACAAATTGATTAGAACAGTTCATGGTTCAATAGCCACAAATAGCTGTTGCAACAGGTTCAGTCGGTGTGACGGCGCGGTTAACTACCGTTGAGGAGTCTCCAAGGGCTGCCACCACCTTGATGTCTGCTGGCCTCAGCTTGTGAACTGCCGATAAGACGAAAAATCTCGGCTCATATTGATTGTCTGCTGATGAACGCGCAGGATGAAACTCGACACAAGTCGCCGGTCTCACCTGAAGTCGGTACGGTGGTGGATGGAACAGTGTTAGTACAAGAGAAATCACTCCCCCAGTTCTGGAGTGGAAAAAAAAAGAGATCAAAATCAGACAATGTTAAGAATGTCAAAAAAGCCAAGCATCCTCAAATCATGTATAACTCTGTTTGTAAAATGTAACATCTTAATGCTGCTAATGTTGCAAAACACAAGTAACATATGTTTAATTGATATTAATATAAAAGAGGAAAGAGCAGCAAATCAAAAGGGAACCTGATATTAATGGTTAACTTAACACCAATAACCATGTCAATTGTCCATATCCACGACTATATGAATCATATCAGATAGTTTCAACACTACTTTAGCTTCACTGTAATAAAACAAAACGCAAAATCCATTTCATTTGTGAGGTAATTTATTGGCCTTCCAATGAGACGATCTACTTACAGGAATAGGTACAGGTGTCGGAGGGGGACCAGAATATACATAATCACTGTTGTTATATGTGCGGATGTATGGTGACGCCTGTCAACAGGGGGCGAGATTTGTCATCAGCGAACGTACAAGTCTCAACATTGAGAAAAATGACATGTACACTGAATACGTGAATGGAAGACCGACCTTTGTTGGACATTTCAAGTCAATGCTTGCAGAAAAGTTCTGAGTATAGGTCTTGTTGCCGAGAGGTTCCAGCTGGAAAACAGTCAAAGCTAAGTATCTTTAAATTGAAGCACAACATATGAAACCATAAGAAACTACATTATCTTAACAAAAGCACTTATTATACTAGGAGGTTGATTTAGAAGTTGATTTATACCTTTGAAGCTTGGTTCAAACCAAGCCAGCTATCAGGTTAACTGCCTGAAGCTCACCTGTTGCTAAAATAACTTTAGCTAACTTAAGCTAGCCATTGTTTGTACCAAATATTAATCTCAGTCATTATGCCTGTAATGTTTCACCCACTCTAGTACTGTTAACACACTCTACATATATTATTTTACTTGATTTTTGCTCATCAGTCTTGACCGCACAGTCTGGATGACAGAGTAACACTTCACCACAGCTAATGAACGTTTTCACAATGAAAGCATTTCAAAATGAAATCCCCCCCTCCCCCGTAGAATAGTGATTTAGTATCATAAAAAAAATGGCAAATGTAACCACAGTAAAAGCTTCTTCTTAGTCAGAAACCCACCATGTTGTTCCAAAGCGAGCGAGCCATCAGCGTCTGGGCCTTCTGGCTGAGATGGAAGCAGTCGGCACTGAAGAAAGAACGATCGGGACGGCCGTCCTGTGGAGGCAGTGCGGTAACTGAATGAAGCGTATCGCCTCCTCTAGACTATGCAGTGGCATGTAGTGCAGGCTACGGAAAACAACTTGGTTTGACTGTCATCCTAAGCCTGGGTGATTATGAGGCAACTTCAGAAGATTGTATTCCAAACCGCCAATTCCTTAATTGTATTAATCTTATTGTGGCCTGAGAATGTCTCGGGTGAAGTCACTGACCGGCAGTCTGGGAACAACGATTTCTCTGAAGAACGGCTGGATGACCACGGTGAAGTCTGTGCGGGTGTCGTAGCGTCCTGACTCCACAAGCTCGCGCAGCAGTTGCTGCATAATTGACGAGAGACGGCGTCAAGTCTCCGAGCATTAACTGGGTTAATGTTCAAAAAATACCAGTCATGCTCCTTGGCATCGTCTCACCTGGTACTTTCTATTAATGTCCTCCACCCTTTTAAGAGCCTCCGAGTTGGCCTTCGGCAAGATAACGCAAGGACACAGAATTCTGGCGGGTGGGAGATAAAAAGCTGTGATATCTCAGTGCGTGATTGTTTTTTAATTGCCCGCCTCACATGACACGTGTCTCTTCGCGCAAAGAAAACCAAGATGCACTCACTTCACCAGCCAGGTCGGGCATTTCAGCGTGGCGTCCAGATGCATTTCTCTTAAGGGCAGAATGTGGAGAGGTTCCACTAAGTTGACCAGAGCGCGAGGCACCTGATGGGAACCAGTTCACAGTTACTGTAAACGCTGACCGAGGCCCCGTGCGTCTGAAAATGTGGCAGCGCTGGTTGTTGTCCCTCACCTGTTTGTGCAGGTAATCCAGGCTTTCGCGAACATGCCGGACGTAATTCTCTTCAGAAAACATCAACTGCAAAGTAGAGGAAAAAAAAAACGTTCGGTACGGGTACGGTGCAGACGTACGGGTGCATTTTTAACTATGATCTATTGGATATGCCACCATGTTAATACTCACAGAGTTGTAGCAGTGGTCACAGATGTCATTTCCGCCAATGAAAAGGGTGATCAACTTCCAGTCTGATGTAAAATTGATCCTCTGGACAAAGAGAAACGCGAGGCAATATGAAAACTTATGTGCATGGCTCTGGTCATTTATACTGCAGGTGATGCTTAAAATGCAAGCTACGAGTCTCCCCATTGATGGACAGACAAAGCAAATTCTTTACATTTGCATTTTGCAGACTTCTAAAAATCAGAACCCCCTGTAGTCGCTGTCCAAGGCAAATTAATACATTATGCAAAAGGAAATTTTTGTGAAGTCAGCTAATATAAAAATGGGTAAAGACTAAAATGACAGCTCAGATACTCACAGGGTCAGTCTTCATCCTCTGCACCAGGGCTCGGACCTGTGCTGGGACATCCCTTGAAACACAAGCAAAACAGACGACATAGAGTCTGGATCCTCTGTTTCTCTGAATTCTACCTCACTGTACTCAGAGGCTGAAAACCGGTACGTATGAGGCTGAGAGAAAAGTGAACTGGTTGAACTCACTTGCTCTTGGCTCCAGCTACAGCCTGGTTGAGGAACGCTTCACGACTCCCCTGCTGACCATTGCCAGTAGAGTAGCCCGTCACGTTTTGGTTAAAATGCTTTAAGATGTCTGTTTTCCAAAAAGCGATAAAAAAAATACAACGTTTCAGCATGAAAAATGGAAGTCCGTAACCCCAACTGCAAAACAACTCCAAACTCTGCATTTGGACAATTAACAGGGCTCACTGGGCACTGTGGTGATGGTTGTAAGGTTTCCCTCTCCACCGATACTGAAGGAAGAAAACAAACACATACCACAGCGTTATGTAAAAAAAGTGTAATGCACACAAACTCTGCAAGACATAGAACAACACAGCACTCATCATACAGCGGCAAGCTTGGACTTACCTCCAGGATAATCCTCTGTACTGGTTTAAGACATCCAGGACGTTGTTGGGGTTGGAGGCGATGCCGTTCCCTGCCTGACGCATAGAGAGGAGCGTGTCTTACAGAGTGTTTCTGAATGTATGTATAAGCACCCTCTGCCTCTACTGTTGATTAGAGACAGTGACCTCACATCTTACAGCGTTTTCTCTAGAAAAAGGTACAAATGTCCACTAAGAAATCTACAGTGCGTTCCAGTAGAGACCAAAACCAGAGACATATGTTAACTAGTAATGTCATTCTTGATTGATAAAGTGATCGATCGACCAAAGCTCCTCCGCTCTCCACCATCTGTACAGCCTGTCAAACTCTAAAACTAGTGGCTATCTGTCAGATATAAGACACTATAGGATGTACTGTAAGCCTGTTTTGCTGGTCAGCACCCTGGACATATTAAGTATATTTGAAGTTGAAAACAAATAAAAGATGAAAACGACTCACTGTCAAAGAGTCTCCCACAGCAGCCACCACTTTGATATCTCCGGGCCTGAGTGCATGGACTGTGAAAACACAGATCGTGAAAGTCTGTGTTGTCTAGTTATGACTACAGATTTGCAATGAGACTGTACGCTAATATCAGCCTCAAATCTGACATTGCAATGAAATCATCTCAAGTCTGCCACGCTGTTTGAAAGAAGAACAGGATGACAGGAGACGAAAACAACAGATGCCACGCATGGAGATGGATCGTAGTCATCATTAAAGTGCCTCGGTGTGGGCAGACTTAACATCTGGATCATCATTCCGAGGCGAAGCACCTTACCTGAGGTGGGCGTGGAGGGCGAGGCGTCCAGATCCTCGCAGGGCATCTCTGTGCCTGTAAGCTGAGCGGAGGCACGGAGCACATGCAGCACAGTTAGCATCAAGCAAGAGGCGCGCGACGCTGCCATAACCTCGGCCCCGCGCTACTCACTGGGTCAAGGAGGGGAGAGGCGTCGTCCCGCTTATATGAAGGAGAGTTTCCCTCCGTCCTGAGGAAGGGTCGGTCCTTGGGGGCGGGGAGAAAGAAGAGGCGTGTCGGGAAAGAAGGGGTGGCGGGTCCATTTTCAGTTATACCGCGCGTATGGGACGCGCTTCGACGTGGGACTGAACTACATGCGTGCGTGTGGGCGTCCAGCACACTTACTCACCTCAGTAGGACACTGCAGCGCCATGATCTCTCCATTGTCGTGTGTGCTATGTTGTCCAGTGGTGGGCTGCAGCTGGAGGACAGAAAAGCCATTGTGGTCACAAAACAACCACTCTGTGTGTGCGGAGGAGCCGGAGTGAGCCATGGCTGACACTGCCGCGCGCACGAGGCCTCACCAAGTGTTTCCACATCCGCAGCATCCGGGCGTCGGTCCGCTGAGACGCTCGAGGCAGCCCGCCCTGTCCGGGAGGAAGGTGCAGAAAGCAGAGCTCGATGAGATAACCCGGAGACTCCGAATCGCGGAGGAACAGAGCACATCGAGTTCTCCGCGGAAGCTCGAGCATTCGAGCGGATCGAGCGTTGGGAAGTTTGTATGTTCTCAATGTGTAGGCGTGGGTGTACTCAGTCCAAGAAATGCATGTTTAACTCAAGTGGAGGCTGAGAAAATTGCTGGATGGATGGAGCCACTTTCCTTCCCCGGTTTTCTGAATCTTAGGCTTCCCAAATGGGCAGTGGCGTTTACCACATCACTGTGGAAAAAGGGTGTGAATGACCAAATGAACGATGGCTGAATCCCACTTAACTGGCTGAATCGATTGTCACACTGCCAGAGTTTTTGAAGCCCTTGAAGAAAGTTATCATTTCTTCAGTTATTATCATTAGAAAATTGTCAATCATTTACCACAGCCTTTTTTTTTCACCTGTTTGCCTTGTCACTCTTGTCTTTTCTGTACCTTTCCAGCGTTTCTGTTGACGTATATTCCATGTAAAAGCACCTTCGAGTACTCTTGAAAGCGTCATATAAGTACTAGAGTGTTAGAGTTTGAGCGATGCCATAGGTCCGCAAAAACATTATTTAAGAAAGTGCAAATAGACAATAATGCTGTGAGATGTAAGAGCAGAGTGGCGGTGTGGGGCAGTGACTCACCTGGGCAGGTGAACGGGGTGTGATGAAAGGTACATCCTGCACCATGGCAGCGAAGTCCTCCCCGTCGCTGTACCAGCGCCTCTTCGCCATCAGCTCGTCCAAGGACGCCTGAGTTTTTGGGAGGAGAAGTTCACCCGGGGGGGGTCAGGGGCCGCGCACGCCAGAGCAAACGCGTCAGATCCTCACAGCTGAACACACACTTTGGCCATGAATAATGGACAAACCTGCAGAGCTCGAGTCAGCACGGCCCTCTGAAGTCTGACCTCGCCTTCGCCACTCGTCTCCATGCACGGACACATCCTGTCGGTGGAACGCATTCACTCGTTAAAAGCTTAATGAAACGTCACGATCGCGGTCCGTCACGCTGTCCCATCGACTCAACGTCCGGCCCCGGGACAGAGTTAAAGGCTGTCATGTGCACATCGCCATAATGTGGTTATGGAACAGATAAGAAACTACAGTTTCAGCGGTTCGGCGTCCATTTAATACGCAAACTCACTTTTTGTGGAAATCCTCTCCATCCCACAGCGCAACACTGACGATGCTCCGCTTCAGCTGCAACGGTCACATGCAGGGTGTTATTGTGTGACTGTTGACTACACGATGACTGAATCTGTGAATGCGTGTGTCCAATGTGAAATTTACCTGGGAGTGCAGCAGCTGCAGGGCAGCGTCCACATCACCAACCACTTCTCTGATGGCGGAGCGAGCCTGTGCACAAACACAGCAGTCTCAGGCATCTTATGAAGTCCCTTCGTAATTCATTCTCTTTTTTCTCACTAACTGAGCAACTCCTCCACATGAGAGTGGTTTTCACCCCGCTGCAGTTGATTGACAGCTTGAGCTGGGCTCCTAGGGTGCCTCCAAATGGGTTCAAATGTAAATATGTGTGGGACAAATCTCCTGTACTCAGCTGTCCTGCTACTGTCCTACCTCTGCTTGAGATTGGCTATAAAAAAATGCAAAGAGATAAATGATCTCTTTAGAGACACCAGCTTCTCACAGAAAGCAACACAGCATAACAAGATTAGACGTCTTTCTGGTATATGAAGACTTAAAAAATGAACTGAACAGCGGCAAAAAAAAAACAAAGCGGACAGAACGTACACATTAAGGCAGCAGTTATCTGAAAACCATAAATCACTGATGAAAGGCTTTCCTCTTAACTTGTGATTAACTTGTTTAACGGTGTGTTAGTGCAGGATTGGTTCTGAAGATCTATTCCGCCATCCGTTATCAATTCCCAATGTTGCTTTAGCTTTTCCAGTTTCCTGTTACAGGCCGCAAATCACCTAAAACAATGTTCTGAAGGTGTCACAAACAGACGGACTTTATCTGCATGGAACGTTTGATGCTGATAAGAACAAAGAAACATGGACTCTGTAGCTACAGTATAGAAGATTTGGCCTCGTGATCCTGTAGACACACAATGTTCTTTTTTATTGTCCCTGAGGTTCATTTCGTCAACATTTGGACGCTTGGCGGTTTACCTGCTGTGGTTCGCAGGCGCAGATCTGATCCACCTGAACAAAGAGGAGGAGCAGCTTCCACTCTCTGTCCACATCCACGGCCTGAAGGAGAAAACACAGGACACTGATAATACTTTCATCTTTCACATGTCCATGAGACACTTTCACGATACATTTGTCATACATTTATTTTAAGATGTAAATGTAGCAGGGGGATATTTTAAGTCGTCAAGTCTCCTGCTGCATTATAGATAACCTGAGATACAGACGTACATGTATCAGTGTCTGGTGGAGAGTAAAAGAGGCCAGACAGAAATGATTAATGTGTGTAGAGATGGGAGAACAGAGCCCAGAGCACCTACCTGGTTGTTTTTGATGTAGAGGGCCACTTCCTTAGCCTGCTCCACCAACGAGCTACACAGACCAAGCCAAGCAGAGAGAGAAACAGCTCAGTGGGAGCAGCCAGAGCTGTTGGTGGTACATTTCTCAAAAGTCCAATAAAAGATGCGCGTACCTGTGCTGGATCAACCGAGAGGTGTACAGGTTTGTTTCATCCGACAGCGGGTTGACCAGAGCGGGATTAAACAGGGCCAACAGCTCTGATGGACATTAACACACAGACTCTGAGCTTCTTTTCTCACACGGGAACTTTGCTACTATTTCCATGTATATTCACGTAGCTTAAAAACACACACGAGTAAAGATTTGACCATGGAAACGGTGTCTAAGTAAATGTAACGATGAAACATTTTCAGACACCACGTACTTTAACTATGAGTCATTTACATTGAATCATTTTGCATATGCTTAGATCTAGGATGACATCATTATTACACCACAAGTCTATAAACAAAACCGCATTAGATAAGACATTGACTCAATAAAACAATGCATTACTGGAAAACATTACAGCCGCAGACTTCCGGCTTGTAGTTCAGTAATTTATCTCTATGAAGCCCCAGAGGTTTTTACAGATACAGATAGTAGACCACAGGCCAAGTGTGTACACCGAGCGTATTGGGGTGCATGCGTCTGAAATGATCACGTTTGCGCGTAGATACCGGCGTAGTAAAGATAGCGCACAGTAGTGTAATAGGAGCTCATATCCACCTCCAGAGGATGAATGACGCTTTGTGTTGGGACCGAAGGGTCAGTGAAAGTTACTGTCTGATTCAGCAGATTTCCTATCACGCACGACTGAAGTAGTCATGACATTAACGTGGGGAATTGTTTCGTTATCTCCGAGTAAGCATAATTTAATGAATAGGGAAGAGATTTGTCGTTTGACACGTTTTATCTTATTAACTTTATGATCGCACACCGAGACCAGCTGCCGACATCACTGATTATGGTCTCGAGTGCTGGCGAATTGGTGATGTGGAAAGCCTGAGCACTTCGTTGTGAAAAAGAAGTCTGCACGTTTATCACAGATGATCGTAAAGTGAATCAACAGTTGTAAGTATCGAATAGGCTCGAGCTATTTGCACAGTAATTGTTCACAATAGTGATTGTACACAGTGAATAGAGATTTTCTCAAATAAAGGACAAAGGCTAATATTTAAAAGTTGGGCCACAATGACATAATTTACATTAGAGTTTTTTTCCACTTTTTTTCCCTTATGTTATTCTATAACACACACACACTCTCTCTCTCTCTCTCACACACAAACACACACAAACACACACAATACTGACATACAGTACATTGCCTCTTCATTTCGTTCAAGTGTTTTGAATAAATGAGTGCTGTCAAAGATTTTCAGAGGTTTGTGGTGCCGTTCCATTTCTAAGTAAATTGTCAGTGATAATAGTGACCCGTGGGCAGTCAGGAAACGTTCAGTGTTTAAATATTTTAATTTAGTGTTAAAAATAACATTTGTAGATTTCTTTTTCTCAAGTTTGTTATCCAGTCTCTAAGTAGACGTAGTAAAGCTGTCAGCTGTAAACATTCGGGCAAACGTTATGAAAGGTTATAGAAGACATTTTTCCAGACCATTCTGGGAACTTAAACAATGCCTGCAGCTAAAAACATTGGCAACATCGTCAAAACATTTTTAGAACAAAAAAAAAAAGATTTGAACTGGTGGCTCTAAATGACTTTGTTAAACATACCCGTGAGCCTGGACAGCACTGTGGACAGCTCGGTGCTGCAGGTGGAGGAAAGGCCACAGTCAGAGCATATCTTCACATAGCTGAAATGTTTTCAGACCTTTGGCGCTCACGGGTGACCTGCTCTCACCTGTGCCCGTCCACTCCGATGTAGGAAAGCATGGCTACATCTGACGGCTGAACGCGGTGAACTGGAGAGAGAAGCAACAGTCGTTTGAATGAGAAATACGGCCGTGACTCTTGAGGGGAAATACGACACATAAATAACAGTGCATATGTAAAAATCCATATCTGCATTTATTACCTAGCAGTTGTACAATGAAGCTATGAGTAATCTGATGTTGGTGCATATGTGAACAAATACACACAAATATGTGTGTATTTGCTATCCATACAACAGTATTACACAACATCAGAGCTGCAGTATGAGATAATGAAGTGGCAGCAGATTAAAAATAAAGTGTATGAAATATGTAATTTGTAAATGTGAAAAAGTATTATTACGAGGGGTTTTGGACGGTACCAAGGACTTAACACATTTTCACACTGGCCTATGGGTTGAATAGTGGTTGATAATAGTTCAGTCCAATCCAAAAGCACGCAATTATCAGCAGTACTTTATATATTAGTGCTAGTTTCATAGCACGTTTTTCCCATGTGTCATTTCCGCCTTAAGGTATAGGAGAGCCATTTCCAATATGTATGCATATTTGTCATCAAGTCTATCAATATTCATATAATTAATGGGAACTGTTAAACGTGGTCCATGCCAGACTCACCATTTACAGGGGGTGACTGAGAAGGGATCATCTGAGGGCAGAATGACCCACATGCTGAAATCAAGGGTAGACAAGAAACGTTTGTGAAAATAGACAGATTTAGTTAGGCTAAACATTCAACAAAACTAGCCTACACTTGAATGTGCACATCAAAAAACATGTCTGTCCGTCTCCATTGAGACTTCTCATGAGTCCGTGCGCATGTATAATACAATTTGTTGAGAAAGAATTTCAAATCTGTGCAAAGTCATCTCAATCCCTTCCTCTTTAGAGGCCCGAGGCCTACACATTTCTTTTTTTATGTCACAGATTATCACAAAACGGAGACAGAATGGAGATACTGATGAAGCAAAAGATGTAAACCTGTTGTCCATGTCAGCCCCAGGACTGTGACCAGCACCAGCTTCGGAAGCATCGTCATCTCCGACTCGGTCCAGGCAGATCTTCACCACAGCTTTCCTTCTCCCAGAACTCTCCCTCTTTCTCTGTGCGTCTGCCCTTCAGCCGTCCGCCCAAGTAATAATCACTCATACCTGGCCACTAAACTGTACATATCATAAATATGGACAGAGGGGAGGGACTGGCCTACTTGTGAAGGACTTGACCTCGACCTCAGGCTAACAAAAGCTATAGTGGACTATAAAACATTCTTTTGACTGTGCCTGTCACTTTCATAAAAAAGAGTGGGAAATAACTTTGAGGTTCAAACAATCATCAGCAAAGGAGAAATACATTATCTCTTCTACTGTTAGATAAGAGTGGAAAGTGGGAACTTTATTGATTTGACAAGCGGCATGGATCACTTTTAATCTGTCTTGTGGTGGATGTGATAAAAATCTGCACGTCTATGCCCGCACAGGTTAATTGCACATCAATAGACACGTGGGAAAGAGAGAGGCGGACACAGCAAGGGAAACTCAAACCTCCAACTAAGTTTTTAATGCAATAAATATCAGACTCTTCCTCCTCTGTGAGTCCTTGGCATTAGATGTGACCTCTCCACTACGACAGCGTAAGATCACGCCACTTTAGAGTCAAGAAATGGATGGTGTGGCAATGGAAATATTATCTCAGTTGTTGCACTTGTGGGTGAAGCTATCTCTTCTTTATCTGTCTATTTTGCATACAGATAAAGCACACTGAGGGAAAAACAACTGTTTTCCGCCGAACCATGCTCCAGGCCACGACCTCCATAAATTTGTGTTGAGTAGACCCTGGGTTTTTATGTCATACACTGCTCCCAGTAAGTCATAGATTTCATAATGAATAAGGCTAGAGAGGTTGCACTGGTAGTGCAACCTCTGATAAACAGTGATATTATTGCCATGATATTTAAAGCACATTGAGAGCAAGGGAGTGAGCAATGTAGCTTATAAGAAGCCTTAAAATCAATGCAAACTACAGTCAGTGCTGGGGAGGCTGTTTTTAGTTGAACATGGAGATACAATTTTTGTTCTGCATAGGTTTTCTCCTGTTACTTTGATTTCCCTCACAGTCAAAAAAACATGTTTAGGTCAATTAGAGTGTCAAAACTAGCCCGCAGACCCCCATAATTAGCTACTTCATTATTTTCATCCATTTATTTTATTTATTTATCTATTTATACCTTTTTTACATAACAGCAATGCTCCAGTGTTGTAAAGCTCGACTATCTCTCCTGTGATTGGAGAGGTGATGGGTCACAAAGAAGTTAAGAAAACAATTAGCCAGATTTTTTTCTTCTTTTTACAGCCGCTATCATTATGTCATCATGAAACACTAGTGGCGCTCCCGCCTGCATTAGGATTCTATTAAGGCACCTGGAAATACAGTATGTGGAGATGTAAAGAGCCCAGCTGAGGCTAATTTGTGCTGGGAAATAGGACCATTGTGTCCTTCCAGTTGATCTCCAATGCTGCAGAACTATGAATGCTGATTACTATAATTCAGATGGGAGGCCATACTGCCTTTACAGTCTGTTATCTACCCTCAAGGACATTAACTCTGCATGAACCCCCTCATGAAGAAGCATGACTTTTATCTCCCCAATCTATGCTAATCTTCGAACAGGCTTAGTTGGGCGGAACAGTGTGTTCTGTTATTACACGGCTGCATATGCAAAGACAGTCATCGCTGCTATCTGCACAAATAATTAACAACCAACTGTCTTAACTTGACTGCAAATTAACATACCTTTTTACTGTCTTTGTCTTGAGAAGCGGTGCAACAGACATGACTTGCATAAGAGAGTTCAAGAGAATTCATGTTGCGAGGCTCTGACACTGTGTGAGAAAGGTGCTAACTTGTGAAAGAACACAGTTAAACCTTTGACTCTGTGGGGAAGCACACTTCTCAGTTTGCACAAGACCAGGATGCTGTTGAAAGCTGTAATGTAAAGGTCTCAATCATCTTTTAAGTGTTTGTTTAATTGAAGGGGGTGAAGGGAGTGGAGGGAGTGAAAGGAGTGAACAGAAAATGTAAAGACAAAATGAGAGGGGAGAGGAGCAATGCAGCAGGATTTCCAAGGATGTTGAGAGTCATGGCAGCGCAGATTGATCTAGATTCATGAAGAGTTTTTAGCTATATCCAAGAGGCTCCTGTGATATGTTGAAGAAGCCTCTTGGATGAAAGATGAATTACGGATTACGGATTACGATGACCTGGTGAATCTCCACATTGTGCAGCAGGATCTTAAGAGAGCTGCTTGTCTGGTTTATATGGCCAAATAAGATGTTTCAGGGCACAACAAACACCTTCAACTGGCTGTGACAACTAGAAAGGGGAGGATTTCAGGTTACTGAAGACAAACGCCTTGATATGGGAGAATAAAATGCATGATGGCAAAACAAAATGTTGGAGGCTTAATTTGTGAGTCTGGATCTATGGTTGTGATTTATTAAAGTACAAAATACAAAAGTAACTTCATAGACACTCTTCAAAAAGTAGATGATAATGTCTAATTACGTAGGAGAAAATTGTGCGAGACAGAAGTGCTGTAAATCCAGTCCTGTGGGTTTCGTGAGCATTTGCGCCCTCTGCCGACTTCATTTTGAAACGCACAATGTTACCGTAAATACACCCAAAACACTTTGGAGTATTGTTTCAAAATAAAAGCATGTTATTTGTCATCGAAACCAAAAGCTGGATACAAATGGAAATTTTAAGTCAACCTGTCAAGTCAACTCAACTTAGGATAATTTGTCTTGCCTCAGTATTATTTTTGGTAACACATTTCCTCACGTTTGTACAAAAATAATTCAATCGTCATTTTATTGTGAAAGTGTGGAACAGGGGCTGTTGCTCTGATTATTGCTAGCCTAACAACAGCAAACGCCATTTCTACTGGATGTTTGCATCATCTGCTCGTCTCTGTTGACAAAAAAGAGAGGTCCAGACAAAAGAGAGATCCTTTTGGTTAATCTGCATTTAAGACGCACAGGTGAGCAAAAGCCAGACAAACATCCTTTTACATCACTTTCCTCCTCCTGACATTCAGCTTCGCTAGCATTTGGTCGGACCCTTGTTCAGCCTGTTTGGTGAATAAATAGATGCTTTGGCATTGTTTCCCTCTTCTGACAGTCTGTCAAGAGTTTGCCTTTATGTTTACCTTCACCACTAAGCACACAGGATTACAACCGAAAGCTGAAATTTGTGTTTTGCCTCTTTTCTGTCGTATAACCTTGTTGTTGTTGTCATACATGCCCTAATGATGCCTTCAAATGAGCCTGGGAAATCTCACCATTTCAGGATGGAACTTGTAAACGATTGTGTTTAACATCGCTCACAACTGACCTGGAAGTCGTGGTTGGGACAATTTACATGACAGTAGTTTAAAAATGACTTGCCATTTTTAAAACCATTTGCATATAGAGTAGGAATTTTGATGTATAACATCTCATACATCAGGCTTAAATGACTCAAAGATGTATCTATTGCATATGAAGAATCAGGTTCAGAACGGGGTCCTTAAATAACACTTTATTTGTCTAGCAGTTGGTGAAAAAATGAACATTCTTCACGAGCCATGAAAAATCATTGTTTTCTGAAATATTGGTAATCAAACAATTTAGCCTCTGCGTTTTGTCATTGTGAGTAGGCATTGAGCATCAACATGCAGTACAAGCATCAAAGCGCAAACACTGTAACCGAAGAGGCCACACAGTGACTCAGTGGTTACTGTCGCCTCACAGCTGGAAGCTCGCAAGATCATATCGCACTCTGGGACATTCTGTGTTAAGTGTGAGTTAGGTTTTCTGAGTCCAAAAAATACTGTCTGTGTCCGAAAATATGCATATTTAGGTCCATTAGATTCTAAACTGCCCTAGGTGTGAGTGTGAGAGCGAATGGTGTATCCCGTGATGGATCTTGGACCTATCCAAGGTGTATTCCCTGCGTTTGCCTTACTGTATGTGCCACCAGCAGACATGCATCATGCAACTCTGTTGGGTAAAAAAGCAGCTAAAATGAGGGATGGGTGGTTTGAGGATAGGAACCTTGAACAGCTCTTTCTTATGTTAACATTCTTCAGGAGTCATGCAAATATCCCGAGTTCCCAGACTCATCTGGGGAGACCCAGAAGCCATTTCTTCTCCTAGCCACTTGTCTCATCCTGATCTTTCCCTGATGACACAATGTAGCTTGAATTATTGACAATTACATAATTTAAAGTTTACAGTTTGTCGCTGTGAATGGACACTGAGCATCAAGATGGGACTTTTTTAGGTTTAAAAGGAACAAATAGCACTGAAGGCAGACATTTTGGAAATTACATTTAAAAGCTCATCTGTTGATTGTAGTGCCAAGATGACCCATCAGGGGGCAGGAAAGCTATGTCAGGTTGTGTACAACAGGTTTTCCGAGAACATACCTAGGTAATGAGATACAGATTTCAGAAACTGATGTAACAAATTTGGGACAGATACTGGATTAAGTTGGTATTACATGAACAATTTTTCTAGGTCAATAGTAAAAAGCAATTCTTCAATTTATGCAGAGAAATGTAACATGTCCGCAGTTTTCTGCTCCTCTGTTGTTCCTTTTGTTTTCCGCTGCCAGGCACAATGGGGAGGATCTTCTTGGATCACATTGGTGGAACTCGTCTGTTCTCCTGTGCCAACTGTGACACCATCCTGACCAACCGTGCCGAACTCATCTCCACACGCTTCACCGGAGCCACTGGCAGAGCTTTCCTCTTCAACAAGGTACTACGTGTACATCATCACCTCCTTTACTTCCTTACAGCATTCCGGATGATTAAATGTCATGTGTGGTTAATATGTAAACACTGTCTTGTCAAGATTTGTGAATGATGAAAAACATAAGATTCCAGATTCTTGAAAATATCACAAAATCTAGAAATTAATGAAAACTCAGACAGACACAAAAAACTACAATGGTTGTGGATGAAATTGTGCAATTTAAGAATGAGTTTTAGCATAATTTGGAAATTAATTCACATCAAGAAATTACCAACAACACTAAAGTTTAACAATCTTGTAACTACTTCTGTGCCACGACTATCAGAAACATATTATCTGCAATGTACCTCCTCCATGATTTGAGACAATCATGGGTCAGACCAATGTTCCTCCACAGCCCAAAATCTTAGAAATGTGGGATCATTGGGCTCAGGGAACATAGGGCCTTATTTTATTTTATTTTTTAATTGAACTGTGACACCATTGGGGCATCATTCCTTCTTTTTGGAATGTATTCCACTTCCTTTGGCCCTTGTTATATGCTGGTGTGGCGTGTTGTAACAGTGGTTAAGATAAATCATGATGGATGGTTTATAGTGAAGGAAGTCCAGCGGCTATATCAGTACGCGTGCGACTGCTGCCCCCCAGGTTGTGAATCTGCAGCACAGCGAGGTGCAGGACCGGGTCATGTTGACAGGAAGGCACATGGTGCGGGACGTCAGCTGCAAGAACTGCAACAGTAAGCTGGGCTGGATGTACGAGTTTGCCACGGAGGAAAGCCAGCGCTACAAGGAGGGCCGCGTCATCCTGGAGAGGGCGCTGGTGAGGGAGAGCGAGGGCTTTGAACACGTCCCTGCCGACAACTCCTGAGCTCGCGGACATCGCTCCACCTGTGCGTTACCACAGCTTTTCCTCCAGCAGCAGTGCATGGACTTGCATGGACAGTGTGCCATCTGTGAGTAGAGCTACACCAAAAAAATATACATATATCACACGCTGGGTGATTGTGGGAAGTTTAAACATGAAGTGGTGGGTATTTCCCTCAGTAACCTGAGCATTTCCTCCGTGATGATGGGTGATAATACCATTGCTTCTCCACCCATTTAGAATCAGCCACAGCTTCAATATGCACAACTATGTGATGGTGTGGTGAGGTTTTAGCTGCTGTCAGAGGGCGAAGATTCACTCCTGCTGTTCTGCAAGAAGCTTTGACAGATGATCTGTAGAGGTTTGAGTAGAAATCCTGACTCCAAACACAAGATGTAGTCTGTAAGCAAAAGTGCTGCAATCACATTCCTGTCCTGAAGTGTTCAGTGTGACACCTTCCAGAGGCTTATTTCAAATAAGCATGAATATACTTCATTTTTTATGACTGACGTCTTGATTATTTTCTTCCACATGTTAAAGGATCAGACATCCTCATTTTATTTCATGTCATCGGCGACGATGACAAAAGCTCACCAGAACTGGTCTAGCGGCGAACAAACTTGGTCTGGATTCATTTTTCCAATTTCTTGTTATTGTTAATTTTTTTTCTCACAGATATTCCATTTTTTAAATTCATGTGTGTCAAAAATGATTTGAGTGTTGAGTTGAGTGTTTGATTTTGTCTAAGAATAAAGAATTCAAGCAACATGTATTCATGGGATCTGTGTTTTCTTGCGATGCAGTCGTAGTGAAACAGTCAGCCACTTATTAAAGAAATCAGAGATGTCTCCAATGCATTATCATAAGGTCTTTGATGGTGCTAGTTTTGATCTTACATCCAGACCCTTTGATGCTCATCTGGCAACCACACACAGGGTTGGCTGCCTTGCCTGTCACATAAACACACGCATGTCGTGCCTACCACAGTATTTAATAGCACTAGCCTGCACAACTAGTACTGCTCTAGGAAGTGTGCGCAAGATCATATCTTGAGAGCACACGTTTCTTGTGTGTGCGCAAGTTATCTTATGCCTCTGTGGAGAAGATAGTCTTGTGCACACAAGTTTTCTTTGCCTAGGGGCACATTAAAAAAAATCTTGCGCAAAACCGTTTTTGGGACTTCAGAAAAAAATCCAGTCGGACTAGATGGGGCTCCGTAAGCGTGGTTAAAATCGGTTTCTCGGAACAGTTGCGTGTTATTGTGTGGCGCACACCACCGGCAGACCTGACTGCGGGCTCCCAGGGGAGGCTCGACGTCCGACCGCCCCTCTGAAAGCGAAACGAGCGCACCCACCCTAAAGCCGTGCGTGCCGCGCTGCATTCTGGGAGGGACCCGTACAAGATGCGGAGGAGCCCAGCTCCCTGAACCAGGCACCGAGGCTCCTTCCGCCGCCGAACGCAGACCTCCACCCACGGCCGGCAATGTGGACGGCCGCGCGCCGCTGAGCCCTAACATCGAGCGACGTCCTCCTCGGCGCCCCGGAGGAGACAACGAGACAAGAGCGACATGGCCTCGTCCACCGGTGGGTTTTGGTTTTTTGTTTTTTTTTTAACGAGCTAACGGGTTAAACATGTCGGCTGTCGGCAGAGCAGCTGAAGTGAGTTAACGGACCCTCAGGCGACCGTCAGTGATCAAACGGCCACAGACGGACCGCGCGGCGACATCGGCCTCATAACGGCTCATAACGGACTTGGTTTTTTTTTTTGCAATGAGCGTGGGCGCGTGCGGTAGCCGTGTGAGCGGACCGTTCACGGGGATCGTGGACGACAACGCCACTCACTGTCACTGTCCTTTCCTCCTGTCCCCGGTCAGAACATGTCAGCGTGGTCTTCAAGCTCTACTGCCTGGCGGTGATGACCCTGGTGGCCGCCGCCTACACGGTGGCCCTGCGGTACACCAGGACCATCTCGTCCGGGGACCTGTACTTCTCCACCACGGCGGTCTGCGTCACGGAGGTCAGCAAGCTCATCCTGAGCCTGGGGATGCTCACCAAGTGAGTTGCGCGCTCTGCTGTGCCGCATCGCACGTTCTGCTTTATTATTTTTTTTGTGCAGAGTTGATAGAGGTACAGTTGCATGCCCTCTACCCGTCCCACAGAGGAAAATCTGTGTTTGTAGTGTGTGTTGAGTGAGTGTGGTTAAATTCGGTTTCTCAGAAAAGTCACGTGTTATTGTGTGGCTGGTTGTGGCATCATTGGGTGATGACGGTGAGTAGATAGTTACAGAGAAGAGTAAACGGTGACTAAAGCAACTCCAACAACAACAGTAACATCTACAAATGACTGAGCACTTGATTTGCCAAAAAAAAACAACAACTCATTGGCATGTTTGTTGCAGCTGTTGGACATTTTTCCCAAGATGTCAGCAACCAGAAAAATGTATATATGAAAGCCATACTTATCAGTAGATCCATGTTTAGGTTCTACGCATTTCATTTAACCTGTTAATTGGGATGATCTCGAAAAAGGGGGTCGAATCGGGGACCAGACTTAATGTAACAAGGGAACAGAAGCGTCTATTTCTCATGTCCATTTCTTGGCAAAAGATAAGATTCAGGAATATCCTTCCATGTATACCAAGTATGTTCTGGGTTTTTTTAAATTTTACATTCTATGAAAGTACACATAACGAATGCAAACATCCCGTTTGGCCAGTCTGGGCGGGTTTCTCAAGACTGTGTCTGAGGTGCTCCTGGGAAGTGATGCATGGCTGGTAGTTTCATAATGTACTACATAGTTTTGGGTGTCAGATGAGAGTGATAATATCTTAGCAAACAGGCACTGCCCTTGTGATGATAAGCATAGTTGTCTCTTGCACCTTTCACATATGGTTTAACAGAAGAGAGGTAGCATATGACGAGAGTTACACTTTCCCAAGACGTATTACATGCACATCTTCATGTTCCTGTACATGTCACCCTGCTGTTCAAAACATAGAGCATGTGAAAATGTACATGTAAATGTAAACCACACTAAAAAGAGCCTCATCTCTCTCCATCTCCTTCCGTGTCCTGAATGTTCTCTCAGAGAAACAGGGAGTCCCATTAGACTGAAGAACGCCTTGATGGAGCATGTCTTCTGCAGTCCGAGGGAGCTGCTGAAGCTCAGCGTGCCCTCCGTAGTGTACGCAATCCAGAATAACATGGCGTTCCTGGCCCTGAGTAACCTCGATGCAGCCGTTTACCAGGTATGAACTCTTTCACGGCTTGCTTAATAGCGAGCGGCCTTATGCACTGTTGCCTTTCCTCTGAATGAAATGAAAAATGACATACTGGACAGAGTCATGTAAGTTTTATTGCATGATTTTTTGACAAAGCCAGAATAAAAGACACACCTCGACTAGAAAAAAGACACCTCGAATAACGATGTCTCTTCTTGGCCAAAGATGTACAGCAGATCAAAAAACCTCTAGTAGAGGGCATGAAAAACTATCCTGAGGAAACTGGCGAAGGGAAACGGCTCCAACAAACCGTCAGTGGGTAACAAAAATTGAGGAAATGCCTGGAACGGAAAGACCGACGCATAACTTGAGACGATAAGAACCACCACTGGAACCAAAATGGACTAATTGGACTCATAACCACTTAGTTCCAGGAAATTCGTGTGAGCGGCCGACCAGAGTAAAGCCTACGTGTGCTTGCCAGACAAGTGTGAAACGGATATGTCCAGGAGAAAGGGCTTTGAAAGGGCTCCTCGAGGCATCTCTGATGAAACCCTTGTGAACATAGACGCCACGAACGCTGAAATGACAGTAATACTCTCCAATACTTGATTCAACCATATTCGTTATCCTTATCCGTTACCCTTATGGCGCCAGGGCAATAAAAAGACAGGTGCTCGCCGCTGTCTTGAAGCTCTGGCTACGGCAATGATGGCACATCAAAGTCTGCCAAATCAAACGGCAATTCTGTAATTAGTGAATGTGTAACCTTTATAACAGAGGGACGATTGTCCGTGGAGGACTGGGGTGCCTACCAAGCACGTATAGAACGCGGGTGACCTGAGCTGAGTGTGTGTGTGTGTGTGTGTGTGTGCGCGTGTGCGTGTGTGCGCCGCTGCAGGTGACCTATCAGCTGAAGATCCCGTGCACGGCCCTGTGCACCGTCCTGATGCTGAACCGCTCTCTCAGCCGGCTGCAGTGGTTCTCCGTCTTCATGCTGTGCGGGGGCGTCACGCTGGTCCAGTGGAAGCCCGCTGAGGCCACCAAGGTGCAGGTGAGGGGACCCGGGCGACCAGCAAAGTCCACACCCTGGCTGGGTGTGAGCCTCCGTCAGTATTGATAGAGGCTACTGCCGATATTGACGATGTTGACTCGAGGAGTTTCCTCTCGATGTCCGCAGATCGAGCAGAATCCCCTAGTGGGGTTCATGGCCATCGCCATCGCCGTCCTCTGCTCTGGTTTTGCAGGTAAAAACTAGCTCGCGCCGCGCCTTCGGTTACCCGCGGGCTCCCGCCGCGTTTCCCCCGGGATCCCGCCCCGAGTGTCTGTCTAACGGCCCGCTGTCTCCCTCCCTTCCCGAGGCGTTTACTTTGAGAAGGTGCTGAAGAGCTCCGACACGTCCCTGTGGGTGAGGAACATCCAGATGTACCTGTCCGGCATCGCGGTCACTCTGATCGGCGTGTACGTGAACGACGGCGAGAAGGTCCTGGAGAAAGGCTTCTTCTTCGGCTACACGCCCTGGGTGTGCTTCGTCATATGTAAGCGGGGATATCTCGAGGACGTCTTCCCCTCCCGCCTTTTTGCCTATGGCATCTGATCTGACGTTCCCTGCTGTTTCCAGTCCTGGCCAGCGTGGGCGGCCTCTACACGTCCGTGGTGGTGAAGTACACGGACAACATCATGAAGGGCTTCTCCGCCGCCGCCGCCATCGTCCTGTCCACCGTGGCATCGGTGGCGTTGTTCGGACTGCAGATAAGTACGTCTGCCGCGGAGTCGCATCACGACGACCAGGCGGCCAGCTGTGAAACGGCACAGAGAAGACACTTGGGGACCTCGCCTTGGGCCTTGTAAAACGGGCACTAACGGGCTGTGTTTGCATCGTTTTCTCAACTAAAATCAGCCCTAATCAACGTAGTATCGCGCATCACTGTGTAATTTAGTACTTTTCAGAGGGCTCAGCTGCTATTTCCATTGATAAAGCAGTTTCTCGAGACCCAGGAGTTTTAAAACCTTGACTCGGAGAAGTTAAACCATGGGAAATATTCATCGTCAGGCAGTCAGCAACTGTGTAAACCTTCACGAACTAACCAAACAAGGACTTTGTCTCTGTTTACCCCGTAAAAAGGAAAAGGATTTTGATTTCAACAAATGTTTGCTCTCCTTTCCTTTCCCCCCCTCTCTCTCTCTCTCTCCCCCCCCCCCCCCCTCTCCCCCTGGCAGCAATCTCCTTCGCCTCGGGAGCCATCCTGGTGTGCGTTTCCATCTACCTGTACGGGCTGCCCAAGCAGGACACGTCCAAGCTGAGCCGGCAAGACGCGGACGGCGAGCTCAAACAGAAACTGATCACGGTGTGAGGCCGGGGCAGACCCGGCCCCGGCCCCGGCCCGCAGTCTGAGGACATTTCACGGGGGCCCTGTTGCTGCTATGGTTCCACAGTAACAGCTGCCTCGGCCCCGGCCGGCTCCTTCTGTGGGAACCAAACGCAGTATGGGGGGGTGGGGTGGGGGGCATCATTTGTCTAATAATGCTGGAACTGTTATCTTCGTTTGGACTCCTTGGTATATCTTCTTTTACAGCGGGCCTATACGAATCACTGCTCACTCTCCGTGGAGTTCCTCTGTTACCGGTCGCTCCACCAGTCTGATTCACACTGTGCGGCGCTCGTGACTGAATGTTCTCCAGCCAGAGGCAGGCGTACTTGAAAGGACGACGACGACGACATATGAATTTATGTTTACATGGAGTGCTTGCATCACCATCATCTTCGTCTCTCTCTCTCTACGGTGTCTTGTAAACTTTTTGTATCACATCCGTGTCTTCTGTTCTGAAGGAGTCATTAAAATCCAACTAGGAAGACGCCGTGTGTGTCGGGATCGTAGAGGGATGTTGTGTGAGTGGAGACCGTAGTGAGTGAGGTAAATCGTTCATGAGTTAAACAGTCAGACAAAGAATAACGCCCTCTGAACCTTTTGAGACGGGAAGGACGGAAAGCCTTGGGGGAGAAAACATTCGCCTGCCAGATTCTTGCCTGCACCAGGAGGTTTCTGCTAGCTCACATCACTTTCCCTGACAGGTGAAACTGCTCCTCCTCCTCCACTCCAGCGACGGCATCATCCACCTGGCCAGTACACACTTCCTGACACGTCCTGACACAACTTGGAATTGAGTCAAATTTGCTCGCCGTATGCAGGGAGCCGACGCGTTCGCTTACAAAAACACGGAGCCTTTATTATTTACACGATACGTTGACAGAGCGCAGCAACGCGTCGTCACATCCTGTCAACTGGTTGGATTCCCAGGATCCTCATGCCGTTGGCCAGGACGGAGCAGGCCGCGCTGAACAGTCGTAGCCTCGCCTGGTGACATTCGGAGAAATGACAAATGAGAAACCACTTTTAAAAAAAGTGCATGTCATTTTGCATGGGGGGGGTTTGAACAAGACATTCCTCATTTTCTGGGTCTCATGCCGGAAAATCAGTGTTGCATCTTTGCCGGTTTATCTAGTTTTATCGGAGCACTGATCGGTCCGTATTGAGACCAGGATCTGAAGTAGTGCGAAGTCTATTCTCTGGGCTCAGAACTGCGGCAGAACTACGACTTTTCTCCATCTGTTTGCTTTCTTGAGTCCTCCCGGGCGACTCCTCTGCAGCTGTTCAAACATCCGGATTTGCCAGCGCTCCGTTGCAGCTTCGCTCCGGAATCACGCAGCTCGATGCTGTCTCTTATTGCCAGCAAAACAAACAAACCAAAAAAAACAACACAAAACAGAATCCCGAGGGTGTGAAGCAGTGATTCGCCCTACCTGGGCCGTCTCCCGAGCGCTCCCCCTCACCGGCAGCTCTCTGTGTGCCGAGGCGACCAGGTGGCTGGTGGAAGAGATTGGAAGGGTCATGGAGGCCGGGCGCGCACCCTGAACTGCCACACTCGGCTGACACGTTTATGGTTTCATGCCCCCAGAAAACGATGACGATTACCTCAGCTTCAGCAGAAAGTTGACGAGGTGTTTGGGCTGCAGGTCCCCGGCCGACTGGAGCAACACCTCGTCGTAGCTGCCAGGACGGGGCGGATAGGGCGACGAGACAGAGACACAGAGGACAACTTCAGTTCCTGACTCTGAGGTGGACTGGAATTGAGGCGGCAAGTTCAGCCGAAATGGTGTACGTTTAGAGATTCTTAAAAGACGATTTCGTCATGAACTGTTTGTAAACTTCTGTTCGTGTGCTTTCCCCCCACACTAATACACTTATTAGTTCCATTGGTATGGACAGTTCCATTTTAAGGACGGAATACGGAATAATAACGTAATTTCCCTCAAGGTTTTGCTCCCTGTGCTTCGTCATAGTCAGAGCAGACTTTTTGTACGAAAGTCATAATAAATGACTTCTTAAATGCCATTTGATTGAATCGTCGCCGTGCTTTGATGTGGAGCACATATCAGATTTCATGCACTCTTTCTGCTGTGCGACTTGACGTTGAATTTCGATTCGTCGGCTCCAGTTGGACGTGCCGCAGGATGTGGCTGATCAGAGTCATATCCAGCTGACGAATTGAATTAAGGCTGTGACGGAGGTGGAACACGAGCAGTTGCCCTACCGCAGGAGGTGCCGCAGAACGTGGACGCCGGTTTGCTCGGGCAGGAGGGACGGATCGAACGCGGCCGCCCCCAAATCCCCGTTGCTCTGTATTAAGCTGCGGGGTGTGAAACATCCGGTTAATGCGGCAGTTTACATCTGGAAGGAGTCGCACCTCGACCGAGGGCCTTTTCGCGCTCAACAAAGACCGTCGACGGTCAGTAGATCCACTTTACAATGACACTTTTAAGCTGGCAGGTGAAATAGGACCAACACACACGATGTGTGTTGGGAAATGAACGCTGACACAAGTGGACCTCTTCCTCACATCGACCATTCAAGACATGACTACCCCCACAAGCAGATCACATTAGCTTCAGACAAACAATTGCCTGTCATCTAGTCCAGCCACACCACCAAAAGCAGCCTTATTGTGAAGAAGTAAAAACCATCGTCTGTTGCTGATTGTCGGTCTACTAGTCTAAAAGATGATCACAGAGACCTGCAGAGACGAGCGTGTGTGTATTGGAGGAAGACTCCCGTGTCTCCCCGAGCCTGCAGCATCCTGTCCCAGTCAAATGTGTAGTCTGACAGCAGTTGACCCTTGAAATCCTGGAAGGGACACGAGGAAAAGCACACTGTCAAGTCTCTCCTAGCACGGGCGCACTCACCCGGGTATTCGAGCCTGGGGATAAAATGTTAAATGGTGGTCCACCTGGACGATTAGCGCGCTGATTCCCACTCTCTCCGCCGTGGCCTCTGGGTTTTCCATTTCCTTCGTGGCTGTGGAAAGACCCGGTGTCACCTCTGTCCAAACACACTGACTTATTGTCCCCACACAAAGCACATTCAGCTACGGCACCACGCTTACCGGCCCTCCCTCTGTCTCTGAGACGTTCAGGTAGGAGGTGTCGTTGTGTTTTCTCTAATCTCACAACCTCCGCACTCCAGGTCTGAGTTACTCTGATGGCACGGACCACGGCTAGGGTCCCAAATTCTGCCTCACCTGATCTAGAATGGCTGAATCGAGTATTCATCTTTGTTTTCTGGTGCTGACAGAAGAGCTATAAGGAACAGAGGATTCATCAGAGACGCCTCAGATGCTATCTTACGAGGGATTTTTTTTACATTCCCCTCCAAAGAGTGCGAAGGACAACCTGCACTACACACACACACAAATCTTGAGGTGTCCCAGAGATCACTGGTGGCACTAGTAGTACACAGGCTTTACTTCTGGTCTGGCTCATGTTGTGCAGCATCCTGGCCCGAGCCTCGTTCAGCACGTCCTCCAGAAACACCACCTCCCCGCTGCGGGTCTTCATTCCTCGCACCAGGCCGAAGGGAACGTGGCGACACCTGCAGCCACAGGCGACGGTTTGAACACGCGCTTGCAAGTCAAATCGGCGGGCGGGTGTGCGTGGCCGCGCTCCGGTGTCTTCCCGCTACCTGTCCGCCCAGGCGTGGCCCATGGTTTGCAGGATCTGGAACATCTGCTGGAAATGACCCGCTTGGCTTTTGTCTGTCTTCAGAGCAAACAAGAGAGGGCACAGCTTGGAATGGTTTGTCAACTGTGGGTGCACGAAGAATTCATTTCAGTCACAGTGTTTGGCCCTTACCACATAAATCATCTCGTCAAAGTGGTATTTCTCTGTCCGGTCAATAGCTGCAGCAAGGTCTCTGCAAAGCAGACGATGGAGTGAGAAGTCTGGCTCTTCAGACAAAATCTTTCACCGACTCTAAAACAAAAGAGTTTTATAATCCTGAATATTAGGATTAGGTTTATAACTGTACAGCATGGGGTTGCACCCGCACATAAAGAACAGAGGGCATATTTAAACCCTATTAAAAGCGCATTTTCACCACTGATGCTTCTTTCTCTTTAACCCATCGCCTGTGGGGGAGCGCAAAGTGCAGCACCTGGTGACGTAGAGAGTCGTGCCGTCACTGCGTAGCACGGCGCACACGCTGCTCATGTCTCCGGCCGGGGAGAGGTCCACCACGCTCGTCCCCTTCCTGAAAACACACGAGGGGGCTCAGAGAGACCGGAAACGCGCAGCAGTGGCCGCTGTGTGAGAGTGAGATCACCAGAGGAGCGTCTCGGCCTTCTGCGTTGTGGCTCGACACAATCCACTGTTTCTAGTAAACATTTGCTGGCGAGGCCACAGAGGTTACGTTACATATCAGGTATAATTGTGAAACCCAGGCGCAAAGTGGCTCGATCTCACGAGGAGAAGACCCCCAGATCAAATCCTTGTCGAGTCTTTCTATGTGGACTTTGCGTGTCCAAAAATATGCACGTTTAGGTTAATTGACAGCTCTAAACTGCCCCTGGGTGTGGGTGTGGGTGAATGGTGAATGGTGTGAATGGTGTGTGTGTGTGTGTGTGTGCCCTGTGACTGACGAGTGACCTCTCCAGGGTGCATTTTCTCCCTGCACTGAGTGCAGTGTGAGCGAAACAATGGACGGGTTAACGGTAAATTGTGAGAGACTTTGCCACCCCGTCCTGGGCGTCGCCCCTGCTGTCACGTACTCGGTGGTCTTCAACAGGCCCCGGCTCTGCAGCTGCTGCACCACCTCGCGGGCTTGATCCTGGTGAAAGGACTCCCCGGAGTAAACATCAAAGTGGATTCCTAGCCGCTGGGAGAGATGTCAAAAAAAAAAAAGTAGGTCGTATTTGTTCGGCTGCCTGTCCCCCCTCTCCCCCTCCCTCTCCCTCCGGGCCGTCCAGCTGTTTGTACCTCGTAAACGTGTCGGTACTCGTCCACGGTGATCTCCCGGAATCTCTGCCACAGCGCCACGGCGTCGCTCTCGCTCCGCTCCAGCCGGCTGAAGAAGTCTCTGGCGGCCTGTTTCATTTCCTCACTGCCCTCTGCCTCCTTGTTCACCCGCACGTAAACCTGCAACGCGAGCACGCCGCGAGAGGCCGGCGTTTTGTGCTCTCTCTCACTGAGTCTTAAGCCTTCGCCCGAACCTGCGCACTCACCTCGAACAAATGCTGCAGAGGGTTCTGCCTCAGTTTCTCCTGACAGCCAAACCGGTCAAACCCAGCTCCGAGCAAACCTGGGACGCAAAAAGAGAATCTAGGATCTAGGATTGTGTGTGTGAAATAACGGCCGTGTTCTTTGACTTGTTCACTCACCGAACTGCATCCCCCAGTCCCCCAGGTAGTTCACTCGAATGACACTGTTTCCCAGGGCTTGCTTTAGGTTGGCTATGAAGTTACCTGAGGAAGGGGAGCGCACTACTTAGCACCATCAGCCATTTGAAAAAGGAAGCTATGATGAAAAATTCAGCCAGTGCTAATGTTATCTGCTTCTTTTAATCAGCGTCCCATTCCCTGCCTTTGGCCTACAAGCACTGGAGAGCTTATTAGCGATGGCTTACTAGATATGGATGGACAGGTGTACTCAAAAGCCAACACTCACCAATAATTGTCGATCGTAAGTGTCCTGCATGGAATTTCTTGGCAATATTTGGCGAACTGCAACATTAAAGACACCATTTTGTCTGATATGCAAGGTCAAGACTATGCATGTCACATTACAGAAACTCTACATACAGACGTTAGACATACATACCTATACTCTACCAACGTTGTTCCTCTTTTGAGAGTGTTTAAAAGTTCACTATTCAACCCAAACTTCTCATCCTCTCCGATTCCAAACTGCTCCAGGATTTTCTGAAATAATGATGATAATAAACAAATAAAGACACAGTGACAGCAGTCATGGTCTAGTCCCATCACAGTGGGGGGGAAATGACAAACCTGGACAAGAAGTGTGCGATTTATCTTAAAGCTGATATTTCCAGATCCAGCTGATATTTCTTCCACCACACTGTCTGGCGTCAGCTGGAAAATACAAAGTGAGAACACCATGAGATGTGTGATTTTTTTTTAGCTTACCTTAGCTTTTACCTCACCACTAGAGAGCACCAAATGCAACATAATCTAGATGCATTTTTCTTAAAGTTGTACCTTTTCCATCTATTGGTCAGCAATTATTAATCCCACAAAGGGAAAATTTACATTTTTGTCAGGAGACTATTAAAGTGCAATAAATAAATAGGTTATAAAGGCAATAATCTCTTCAGCAGCTGGAGGCAGCTTTGTCCCATCTACCAGAGCAGATTTACATTGTCAGTCATGACAGTCACTGCAGTGTGGCATTAGTACTTAAACCTGACTACTTCCTACACTGCAATGCAATAATACTAGTTGTGTTTTTGCATTCAGATGTGTTCAGTTAGAGCTCTACTTTACCCGAGAGGCCAAGTCCTCTGTCTGCACCTGAAGGTCAACATTTGCAGACAAAACCCCACTGGTGCGTAGACTCTCCACAGACAGTTTGAAGTCAGCAGAGGACCTGAGGGCAGCAGGGTACAAGGAGCTTTAACAATCCCGATCCAATCAGAATTCCTGCAGGAATGAGCTTCAGAAGCACACACTTAACTGTTTCTTAAAAACTTGAATTGCTGACAGGGCGGGTGTAAAGGCATCTTCGTGCTGCTGCAAGGCCCTGGCCAGCTAAAAGCACAAAATCAGGGATCGATAAAAGCAGGATAAACACGAGAGTAAACTGAGCACTTACTTGACTCGTGAATGAATGACAGCTCCCCTACTTCTTACTTTCTCCAATTTCAGTTCATATAAGGTTCCGGTGCCACCTTTCGGGGCGTTCTAGCTCCTCTTACCTTTGCCGCAATCGTTCTTCTGAAGAAACAAGCCATGCTTCCCAAACGTCCAACGAGAAGCAACACATTTATTTCATGTTACAAATATCAGCTACAGTCATAACCACTGCAGTGTCACTTCATATCACAGGCATGCTACTCGTTCTCCACTTCCTCGTTTCGTCCAATCACAGGCTTCGTTCGCCCCTACGTCATCAGGGTGCGTTCGTTTATATCCACCGGTACGATGGATCATGGCTGTATTACAAGAACTGCGTTTTATCCTTACTGAAGTTCACTTTCTTGCAACCTTCCAAAAGGACCATTTCATTTTCCTTTGCGGTCTAATAATAAAATATGAAATAATGACATTAATAAATAAACATGCATTTTACTTTCGTACTACTAATACATATTATATTCTCTCTAGTTCACCTAATGCAGTTCGACAACATATACAGTACATGTTGCTCAGTCTTGTAAACTACAATAGCAAACTAAACATTGACTTGTTTCGGACTTGTTTGAGCCTTGGACATATTACACAGGTTTTTATACATACATGCATTTTACCAATCAATGATGCCCATGGATAATGACATTTAAACTGTGTGCACAGAACATTCCACATGTCACTCTCACTCCTGAAAGAAAGAGAGGAAGATTTGGCACAATATATCTCCACTTTGCTCCTTGGTGGAACGTGTCAGATTGAACTCAACTTTATTTGTTTTAAGCGCCGGTTCATAACAGTCATTATCTCAGGGCACTTTACAAAGAGAGCAACAATATGTACATAGTAAAAACCCCTGTCCTTAGACTCTCACATAGAGAGATGCATATACTGATGGCTAACAGTTTAGCAGCAGTTTAGAATATAGATCAAGAGTCCTGGATCCAGCTCAGCATCTATGGAATCTGGGATGGAAGAAAGCACAGACACTGTCCCCAGTCCATATGTTAGTCCTGCACACGGACTGATTTGACTTCTGATCTATATTCTGGACTGTTAGCCATCAGTACATGCATCTCTCTATAATGTCTTGCCTGTGCCCGCTTGTCTGTCCTGGTTGAGGATTCCCTCCTTTGTCTCTCATTCTGAACCTTCTCCCTTTTCTTCCCTTTCAGGGTTTTCCGTTAGGAGTTGTTCCTCAGCCTTTGCAAGGGTGATAACGGCTGTTATGAAATGGCACTTAAAACAAATTTGAAGATGTTGAAGTTGGAAGTGGAGGAGGGGGAGGAAGAGGAGAATGTGGAGAACAGATGGGGAGAGACCAAGGGGAGGGTGAGAAGATAGAACGTGAACCTGATCCACACCCACAGAGTGAACAGAGAAGATAGAGCTCAATGTGCTGGGGACCCCCGACAGACTCAACCTATAGCAGCTTATCTATGATTGAAGGTCTATCTGTAGGCTCTGTCAAAGAGGAGGGTTTTTAACTTCCTCTTGAAGGTAGAGAGGGTGTCTGCCTCCTGGACTGAGACTGGTAGATGGTTCCAGAGGAGAGGGAGAGATTCTTGGAACCACAAGTAGGCCTGCGTTCAGAGAACGGAGTGTCCTAGTGGGGCAATAAGGTTTATCGGGTCTGAGATATAAGAGAGTACCAGACCATGAAAAGTTTTTTTGTACAAGGATTTTGAACTGGATCCTGAATGGTACAGGAGACTGAAACTGTGGCTAACATGCAGAATGAGTGTTTGTATAGAGTTGAGTCAGAATGTATTAAACGCTAACCTGTCCTCTATGCTCCAGGGTGTTTGGCCAGAAGAGTTCCCCAGGGGACAGACACCTTTTTATCGTTCCAAGAGGGACCAAAAAGGTGAGAGTTGTGTAGGCAGGTAGTCAGCAGTGTAGTGTGCTTACTCTTGCAAATATTTCATTTAGATAAAATAATTCATGGACTATACCATAAGGTATGGTATTGGAGAGTGGCTTGATAAACATTTGACATGAGTCAACCTGTGAAGCTTTGAAGTGACAAACAAAGTGACAAACAGTCCAACAGTGACTACATGACCAATACCAACACAGTAAATGTGACATGTTCAATGAGCTCAATAGGCAGCATTTGGAGGGACAGTCACATCCCTCCAGGGAGAAGAATGAACTGGTCCATTCACTCCTGAATGTGGCTTTGGAGGAAACACAGGTTTCATTAATGAGAGAATGGCATGGTGACATTTCAGATTGATCATATCTTATTTAATGAGTCATAATACATATACTACCAATGCCTTAACTGCCCGCACACTCATACATCATACATAGTACTCTGTATTTTTAAAATGTTTGTGCAGATCAGTGAGACGTCTCATTCAGTTGTGAAAATAAGACAGCACATACATACTAAAACTTCTCAATAAAAACATTTTAACTGACTTCACTTAATCACCATTAACCATTTCAGAGAGGCCTTAGAAGCTAATATAAAGAAAACTTGGTGCATCTGTCAATACCTTTCTAATTGTTTTTGAAATGTGACGCAGAAATCATACAAAAATGCTAGAACAGAGTATGCCCTTTGCAAGAATTTCTTGATTTTAATAAACAAGAGTTTTACATTTAAGATCTTCATTTAAAATAACTAAAATAACCCGAGCTAAAGAAAACAGAAACACCAGTCTCGCAAAGATTTGTGTAAACACTTTATTTTGTTTTCATTTTCTTGAATCGAAGCCCCTTTATACCTACAGCAAATTAAACAATGAAATTTTGGTACAATGAACAAAAAAAAAAAAAAGTCAAGCAAAGTTCTTTCTTTAAAAAAATACAGTGTATACAAATGTAAAAGCAGTAATTGCCCATACGGTTTAAAACAATGCTGAAAAAAAAAGTTGCCTATTCCAGGAACCCAGACTTGAAGGCGACCTTGGTTTTTCTTGTCCACTCGACAAAGTTCAATCCCTTTTTTCAAGATGTACACAGAGAGAGGCTGCACAGCTAACGCCTTCCAAGGAAAACGACCAAACTACTTTTGACAAAAAAAAAAAAAAAAAATCATAAAAAGAAATCATGAGGCCGGGTGCGTGGTGGCACTCCGCCTTTTAACAAAGGCATCAGAACAAAGCCAAATAAATATCGACACGGCAGTTAATAGGCCACTGGTAGGAGTCGCAGAGGGTCCTGGAACAAGGTTGGCGGCAGGAGTCCCCCTCCTAACTCTGGCAGACACAGCAAACGTGGACGCCACTAACTGATGCCTGAGGCAGTGAGTCCACATAGAGGCGATATGGCACAGCTAGGAGAAAAGTCCAATGAGACCCTGGAGTAGTATGCAGCAAATGGTTTTGTTCCTGGATATCCAAACGCAGACACTCAGGAAACATCTGAGAAGAGAAGGAGGACACGTCAGTGCTACCAGTCCAGAGTCCCGACTGTGACGACAGTGTTCAGCAGCGCTGAAGGCGAGAGAGCAGCTGGAGAACCGATTCTTATTCTGGGGTGTTTACGTAGAAGCTGTGAGAACACCGATGTCATCAGAACTGCCTCAGATGCCATTCTCCTTGGGTCGCTCTCATGCCGATCTGACAGACACACACACCCAGCTTTGTATGTTTGAGCCAGAATCATTATCAATTACTAATGTACCCGAAACTATTCTTGAATTAGGTGCAGTATAGTGCAAGTTACCCTGAGGTTTTGCAGTTCCTGCCTGTTCATTACCATCCATTTTTAGCTGCTATTTCAGTATCAAAAACGTATGCATGAATGAGGATGCCATTTTAGATCAACTGCACAACGTTGGCTGCAAATAACCATTCATGATTTTAAAAAAAGCCAAGACAACATTTCCTTCTAGGTTTAAGCACTTAAACCGATGACTTTCCATCTCTTAGATTCACTGCCTCACTGTACCTCCGGACTGTTGCATTCTTGAGGTTCCCAAGTGCTTGTTCTCTGCTACCATGCCAAAAAACTTTTGCTGGAAATCAAGTCTGATAATGTGTTTATCTGAATTTTAGGAGGGCACAGTCCCTGCGAAGTTAAGTCTAAATCTCTGCAAATTGGTTAAAAGTCAAGTAAAACCTGGAACATATCAGGAGTGAAGGGGCAGGACGAACACTGGCGTTGGAGCTTAAAGTAAACGCAAGTGAAACTCCACGCTTGGGTTTTCATTAACACTGACCTGCCTGAGCAGCTTAACTTAAACCAAACGCGCTGCGATAAGCCGATTGCAGGGCTTGAGGAAAGTCCCTGGTGGGACGTTGGAAACGCCGCATTCTCACAGTGGACCGCTGAAAACACTGGTTTGACGCGCGCGCGCTTATGAACGCTACCCTGGAACTTCAACACAGCCGCCTCTGAAGCTTGGAAACGCCGCCAACGGAAAACAATGTGATGGGTGCACAGAGGCGACGGGGGGAGAACTGATGAGATGCAAGTCATTTACCACTAGTAAATATACTTACAGCTGGCAGGCTGCTCCCCGAACCGTCGCATCAGTTGATCGTGTGTGAACTTGACAAAAGCATCATATTGCTCTGCAAGGAAAACGAACACTTAGCACCGTAGCTACCGCTACTTAAGATATACGAAATAACTTTTTTTTAAACTTTAGAGCGGGACCTACCTGCCAGCTTTGTTGTCAGTATCTCGTCATACTCCTCGCGGATTTTGTCCTCTCGCTCTTTCAGTAGTCTTTCGCAGATCATGCCGACCTGTCGGAGGGAGAACAGCGGCTGCTCCTTCCTGGTGGGAGACGAGGCTCCTGCGGACGTGCCTGTAACATAAATTATAAGGCTCACACAAAACAGCTTATGACAACCCGCCCATTGTCAGGGGGAGTCATTATTGAGGTTAATCGAGATGCTGTGCAGTTGAATATCAGCCATGGTCACAATACACTTTGCCTTCTGGATCGGTTACCAACTCATTAAAAAAAAAACAAAAGAAAGTGAAAAGATCAAGACACTTTCAATTTCTACTTCTGCATCACTACCATGGGACACTTGCATGCATACCAAAGCATGTTGATGGAGCGTGACAGTCAACCAAAAAGCATAAAACTAAAAGTCCGTAGCTGACTTCCACCTATCCAAACCATAATGCTCCATTCCTAAAACCGACATCATGATGGCACTCTTCCATTGAACTTGCAATGAACTTGAATGCAAGTTTACATTTGTAAATAATGTGATGTCTTTTCATTTTGACATTTTGCACTTCTTAGAGAGGAGCGTCTGGCCTCGCATGCCGCTTTATGACGAGATTAGACTCTTAAGGCTTGCAAGCTGTTGTTTATGTAGAGAGATTGTGACAATGTGAGGCCCTAAATTTGATATGTGACAGGCTTCGGCTGATCCCAGAGGTACAGACGGGACAGATAACAGATAGCACAGACAGGCCCATCGGTCAGAATATCGCCTAGTGGCACATATCATAATTGACTCATTACGTCTCGTGGGGATGTGTCACACCTGGTAGAACAGATCCGCTGTGGATGCCGTGCAGTTCTGGAGGACAGCATCCGTCCGCCTGCTGGAAGCCGATGTCCAGGTGTCGTCTCTTCTGCAGCCGCTTGTACTCCTGCTTGATGTTGTGGAGGATTTGCTCTGAAAGCAGATGCCACAAGCCGGGTTTAAGTGGAGACCAACAAAGGCGTTGCAAGATCCATCACGACTTCCTTTTAATCACCCCGAGTGCTGCCCAACTACTGTAAAGATCGACAAGCAGTGAGCGAAATCTGCCCAGATGTATGCCGCATTAACAGCTAGGTAGCACAGATTCACGTGTGAACGTGTTGAGTGTGTTAGACAACGGACACGACTCTGAACGACAGCGTCGAGTTAAATTTGGCTAAGTGCAAATGGAGTTTTGGTGTACTCCGAGAGACGCAGCCGCCGCACACAGCCCACCCAGCGATTAAGACGTTCGTCTTAGATAACATCTCATGATTTGAAATTAAAAGGGGTTGGGTGTCCATTCCTACCTGTGGTGAGCCTGTTGGACACTTCTCCGAAAGGTGAGGGCTCCATACGCAGATATTTCTGCGGTGAAGACACCGGAGACATGATCGGGGCGCACCTCCTCCTTTTAGGCGAAGCCGGGTTCATTAGCGGATCAAAGTCCAGAGTCCTCTTCAGGGTAGCCCCGCAAGCCATGACGCCGAGCAGTGTTGGAAGAAAACCGGGATATAATACCTCAAGAGATCGCCTCTGGGCCGCGGTCCGTGCTACCGATGCTAACTCACGTTAGCACTGGTTCTAAGGGCAGCGGTGGTTCCGGTCTTCAAATACGCTCGGTTTTCCTCTCTCGGTGACTTCTGCTGATAAATCTCCACAACTTTGACTAGCTGTGTTTGTGAAGAATCGGTGAAGATAGAATGTCAGGTGCTAAAAGTCCGATATAACCAGATGATTATAGATTTTGCGGCACCGAACAACAGCAGCTCAGTCTATCTTAACGTTACTCCCGTTGAGCTCCGACCGTTGCATGCCGGGACTTGTAGTTTTCTTCTCTCTGCTTGCACTGTTTTTGTTTACTAGAGAACTACATTTCCCGTGAATGCTTGAAAGTGTGTTTTTTTCAAATTTGTTTATACACATACACGGGCAAAATCCCCCTTAATATAATTCAGCGTTTCGCTTTCACTTAATACTTTAACGTAAAGTCAATATCTTTTTTTCTTTCGTTTCTTTTCTTTTTATTGACAGTACACAGGGAAACGTACATTGTTTAAACAAACACGACTGAAATAAGTTTTCTCTGCAATGTGGCTTGGCTACAGTAGGAGGATAATCAGTTCAAACGTGGAAAGATTCAAAGTAGAGCTGCTGCTCCTTTGACCTGGGAATGTAGCTTTACCTGGTAGAGAGTTAGATGCTGACAGACTGTATAACACTTGGCTCTGCCCCCAGTAGACCACATTTATTCCTTCATTCGTTCATTCTCCTCTCAGGGTAGTTGGTTGTGGCCAGGGAAAGAGTATGAGCCTCCCTGTCCCCTGCCACCTTGACCCAGATAAATGAAAGATGATAAAGATGAGACAAAGCATCATGTTCATTAAATTATAAATTATATGAAGACCAAGGTTTTGTTTTATCTACAGGTACACCTGTAATGTTGGAAATATGCAGCCAAATACTGTAGAAAGACAAAATCTTCAAGTTAAATCTTGGCATTTAACATTCACTGTGGTTTGTAAGTTCGCTGTCTGACAATTGCTTTGTGGATACACAAGTGTGCCAGGCTCCTCTTTCATCACCCACCACTTCCTCAACCAACCCTGTGCTACTTTGCACACAAACACTGAACAGCACAATCACAAAAAAGGATGTGAGAACCACTGGTATTTCAAAACTTGTTCTTCAAGTAATAAGGTAAAATACTTAGATGTACTGAATATTATACATTGGACTAGATTGCACTTTCTGTTCCATTGCCCAGTGTGTATTCCATGGAGCCAAGATATGTAACTGGAAAACATGGACCATGGAATTCATCTGGGTTCAAATCCTTGTTTTGGGTGTAGTTTGTATGTTCTCCCCAACATGCATATTTAAGTTTAGTGGAAACTCTAAATTGTTCGTAGGTGTAAGTATGAAAGCAAATGGTTTGTGGTTGTTTGTATGTGTGGCCTGTGATGGACCGGAGACATGGCCAGGGTGTTATTCCCTGCCTTCATCCTGGAGCTGGAGATATGAAACACAAGCAGACCCCTGCGGCACCACAGAGTTTAAAGTGGGAGAGATAATGAATGGATGGATTTGTCTAAATAATCCAATTTAATTCTCATTTCTAGTGTAGTACATGTTTATTCTTGTAGAAATGAAGGTCACACACGAAGCAATTTTTGTCCGGGAATCAATTAAGTACTATGATTATGATCCTGACTGATCTGGTGTTTTCAAATAGCATGTTTAGTCTGACCAGTATTTAAGAAGCTTAAAGATTTTCAAATTACAATCACATAGGAAATGGGACTCTCATAATAAGGCCGCTGACAGATATTGGTTTCTCATTATTTATTAAAGCCTTTAATAACAAGTTGTCACCGTAAATCCCTTCATTTGTGATGCCCTCAAGTGCTAACACTTACTGTACCACAGACTTTTGGACAAGGTGTTTTAAGTTCAATTCAACTTTATTTGAAGTGCCAGGTCATAACAATGTTTGCATTTATTCTGTGTTTATTCACTCACCACACCACTGGAAAGAAGGGCATGCCTTCCCTGGTAGGTGTCTACATTTTGAACAGGTAAAAACTACAAACATTTTGTGACATTTTGCTTGAAAACTGTTCCTCTAAACAAATTCTGTCCATCCTGTGTCTATATACTGATTTATGTGTCGTATTTGTTACTAGATGCAGTCTTCTCGCTGTCAGAGGGAATGCCTTATGCCTTTTTTGTCAATGAATCAACAACATTCTTTTGACATCTGTGTGAACAGATGTTGCAATTTTCTTGTCCCACTAATCCAAGAGATGAAAAGAGATGTGGCTGTCAGATGATGTAGTAGAAGCCAGTTTTTGGCTATTTGTCAGATACGAGGAACCAAGAAGCAGAGAAAGTCAACAGATATTCTGACAGTGTTAAAACCAAGGTGTCGAAATGTCCTCGTTCCTCAGAAAGGCTCTTTCTATTCAACTTCCACGAGGGGGCGCCAAGACATCATCGATGGCTTCGAGTGAATCAGTGCTAGCTGGATGCATTACGCAAAATGTGCTGTGACCTCACAGAATAATCAATCAATAATAAAGCCAAATGACAACCAGCTGTGACTTTATTCAAAAGTTTGAAAACAGCAATACTAAAAACACTTTGACTGACAGTGATTTTCCAGTCGCACTGTTGATTCCTTATTATGCCACCACTGTACAGAAGCCACTTGACAGTTGACATTTTGATCTTCAATACTCAATAATACAAGAGGCAGCAAAGCATACTGATAAAACAGCTTTCTGTATAACTTTTGACACCAAGATAAATGTCTACAGAACAATTGTGCTGAGATTTCTAGATTAAAAGTACTACATCACATCCTTCGCGATTTCTTTTGTAAGGTCGGTTGTCGATTCTCCCCACAACACGCACACGCACACACAGTTTTCCATTCAGGTTACCAGCTATTGAAAAGACCCTTTGTTTCTTTGTTTAGATAAGTAAAATTAAGAGCAGACATACTTTATTATTTAGAGTTACGCCAAAGGTACTTCACTAGGCCTGTGCATGGGTTTGCTTTTATTTTCCCCCAGAAATGATGCCCCCGCTGCAACAGTACTGTAGCACTAAAACAACTCACTGCAATGATCAAAAGGCTCGGGGTCGGAGATATATCACCAAGTCACAAGGGATCACACGCACACACAAGGCTGAGACCAGTAAAATCGTACATTTGATGAAAGCAGCTATAGTCAGAGACCTCTTCAGCTTGTTGCAGTAGTGACCAGCACGCTGCAGCCAGACTCTGCTCTGACGAGTTTCAAGCTTCTGCCAAAAGCTTCTTGTCGTTGTTGTCGCTGTTGCTGTCGCCGAACGAGTCAATTTTAATATTTTATTTTGCAAGGAAACACTGTACAGTTGTTAGGTATACATTTGAACAAAGACACATTACTCTAGAAGGTCTAACAGCTACCGCGTAGAAGGACTAACAGCTACTGCGTAAAGAAATGGAGAACAGGGACAATCGTCTCTCTGCCACAGAAATGCAGTTTCAGACTTGATGTATTGAAAAGCCATGGATTCCATTTATCTGAATCTCATTCAGGTTTATTCATGATACTGTTTTTTTTTCCTTTTGTCTTGTTTTGTGCATGAATCATTTCCCATTTCTCAAAAGCTGTTCGTACATTTGCCACTCATTGAGTGTTGTCAGATGAAGTACAAAATGACATACTGTATTTACTGGCAATTTTGGAAACAATCAGTCTTTTTCTTCTTTTTTTTACAGTTTCCTCATAGAAATGTTCACAAGCGACATGAAGCCTGTAGGAAAGTCAAGGCATGAAGTTTTCTTATACTTATGGTCCAAGACACATGGTAAGTCCAAAATGACATTGTTAAACATCTCGAATTAAAAATGTCAGTAGCCCCTTATCCCATAAATGAAGATATATTGTTTTCAAAACCTGAATTCACAGTACAAAAATATAATATGCCTTCACTCACTGGGTATCATGAAGCCTCTGGTAAACAGCAGGCTTATGATTGCAGTCTTTGATAATCCTTGCAAATTCCGTGCCCTTCCTATGAGCTTGCAATACCGTTTGGCACTTTGGCACGCCATGTGCTTACACCCTAACAGAAAATAATGCGACCACAGAAGCGTCGATGTGAGGATGCATGTCGTTACTTTCGGAAGTGGATTTCTTTTTTTCCCCTGTCTGGTTTATCTGACTTCTGCTTTGTTGTGTTGAATGTTGTTCTTTAGGGAGGATGGCGTTTATACAGCCCACCCCACCTCCTCCTCCCCCCACCCCCGTGATGGCCATGATTAGACTGCCTCTGCAGAAGTTTCCGTTGATACGGACATTGTTACTTTGGCTATTTTCACAGTGGTTTTCACGCAGCTCTCTGCAGCCCTGTTGGCAGAGATGTTTCTGTTCTGGCAGTCTGATTCCAGGCTGTTGTCCAACTGCTGGCCAGTGCCCCTGCAGGCGTGGCAGGAGCTGATGAAGGCATGCCGCAGGTCCTTGCTCCTCAAGGCGTAGATGATTGGGTTGACGGTGGAGTTGAGCAGACAGAGCATGCTGCAGAATGCAAACACCGTCTTGATGTCATCGCTCATCTTCCAGAAGAGGTCGTAGACCATTATGGCCAGCAGTGGGCCCCAGCAGATGACCAGCACCACCAGGATGAGCACCAGGGTCTTGGCCAGACGGATATCCATGCGTGCCTGCTCCGGGCGTGTGGTCTGCACTTTAGTTCCCTCGGCTGAGTAAACAACCAGGCTCTTCTGGGAGGTGCGGCTCAGCATTCGCACGGCATGGTGGTGTGCTTTCCACAGGATGTAAATGTAGGCGTAGATGATGAAAAGAACCAGAACGCTGGTCACGCCGATCCAGAACAACAGGTAGTTCTCATCGATCAGAGGGAATATGTCAGAGCAAACCGAATTGAGACGTTTACAGTTCCAGCCCAGCAGAGGTAGCACTGCGATGACGATAGAGATGGTCCACATCATACAAAAGGCAATGACCGCCTTGGTCCGTGTGACGATGCGCCTGTAGGCGAGAGGTCGGTGTATGGAGATGTAGCGGTCTATAGCGGTGAGGAAGAGGCTCCCCACGGACGCAGTGAACGACGCCGTGACTCCACCCAGCTTGAAGAGGAAAACGTTGGGGCTGTCTTTCCTGTGGAAAACGTGGAAGTCCAGGAAGCTATAGACAAATATGACACTCCCCAGCAGGTCTGCCACGGCCAGGCTGCCGATGAAGTGGTAGGAGGGCCGGCAGCGCAGGGTGCGGGACTGCAGGATGACGCAGAGCACCACCAGGTTCTCCAGCACCGTGAAGGTGCCCAGAGTCAGGGACAGCACGGCCACGGCCAGCTGCTGGCTGGGGGTCAGGATCATGAAACACTCCATGTCCATAAAGTTCTCCCCACACTGGATGCTGTCATCTCTGGACGTGCTCTTGTTGCCAAACAGGTCGGTGGCATTGGTGGGGAAGAGGGGGATGCCTTTGAGGATGAGCTCCTCGTCCGGAGGCACCTTGTTGGGGAAGGAGTTGCTGCGGAAGGCAGACAGGGGCTTCTGCAGGGAGAAACCCCCCTTGAAGTCTACATCATTGAGCGGGTCGTCGTAGTTCGCATCGTTGGAGCCCAGATACTGTAAACCAGATGTGATAGTCCGGAAGGTGGTGTCCGCCACACCGTCCAGCACAGATTTCATGGCTGTGTCTGAGGGTAATACGGCAGTCTAAGACGCACGGACAACCTACAAATTGATGACAGATATTTCAGACACGTTCAAAAAAAATGAAGAAAAAAAGAATCTCGTGCAAATTGTGGCAAAAAAAAGCCTTAAACATGAGACTATCTCCATCATGCAGCCATTTGTGATTGCAAATATTTTAACATATTTTGGATTTCTGATTGTGGCTTGCACTCTATTTTTATCTGTTTATTGGAGTTTTGCAAGAAACCACATATGGTCTCTGAAAGCCAGTGCACTTATGAATACTGCATTATGCACTCTGTACCGGTCAATACATATGAAATTATTCATCACAAAGATTTTTCTCTTTGAGAACACAAAATCTACTGGAAATTGGAGAAAAAAAAACACACAAAAAGGAAAATAAACGAAAATAACTATTCATCAATTTTATTTTTTCAGAGGTGCAGAAAGTACAATTTATAATCAACTAGATCACAAAAATTGTGATTGTAAAAGCAATATAAGACCAAATCTCGGTAGTTTGCTCAATTATAATACAGCAGAGCCTCTACAGCAGAGCCCAGATTTTAAGTTAAACACGACATTTGGACGATGAAAGTCTGCAAAATTGTAAATGTACTGTTTTAATCTAGAATTCAATCTGCACAATGACAGAAAATAAGGAAACACTTGTGTTCTCATGCTGAGGCAAGCGACACAAACATTGAAATAAACATGCAGCCAGGACTGAGGAAAAAGTGTCTATTTACCTTACATAATTTTTTTTCGAAAGTGCGCAGAATCGCCCTTTAATCGCAGGTTTTAATCCAAGTCCAAGGTGGGCATCATCCAGCCAGCACAGATCTTACAAAAACGGATAGCGTTCATGTGTTGGAACGACACTACAATCAAAAACTCATATTTGTGCTCTCTAAAATAAGTTTTTCTTTGTCTCTGCAAGTCTTGGAGGCGTCTGTGGAAGTGCGCTCCTCGCTGCTCCAGCGTCTCTGCGCTCCTCCGCTCCGGCTCCTCGCACTTTATGAAGCGTCGCTCCTACGAGCCCCGTGACGTATCTCCACATACAAAGCTGTATGTATGCAAGTGCCCAACCCCATCCATGATGCTGCTGCCGCTGCTGCTGCTGCTGCTTCTGCTCCACAGGCTGCAAGGGAGGGAGTGGAAGGCTTATTATAATAATAATAAAAAAAGAAAGATCTGATTTGAATTCCCAGGGCTCCTGTGTGAGAGCAGACAATGTGCCCAGACAGAGAGATTAAAAACAGCTCAGAAAAATCGTTTTTTATCCCTAATTATCTTCACAATTCATGCGGTAAATCTAAAAACACAAATCGCAGGAGCAAAAAAAAATCTGTATTTCATTCAATAAAAGGTGACTTGTTTTCAATTGGACTCTAGTACTAAAATCCTTCCATGTGTCCACGGATCGGAGATTCAGTGGTTCAGTCCCAGTTCCCTGCTACCTATATGTCAAAGAGTCCCTGGAGATACTGTCCCTGATGCTGTGTCATCAGTATGTGAATGTGTATGGATGGTTGAGCACTGGTTAACCAGGTGGGCCATGTAAGGTGGTCTCAGACACCACAACAGGATGAGCGGGGGGAGAAAGGTCATCTCTCCCCTGGACTGCTCTCTGGACAAAATCTAGGTGGTAGGTAAGAGGAGCACCATAGCTGAGTTAATCCATTCCATCATGACAACACCTCGCACATACTCTTCAGCATCAGTCTGGCAGTATCATAAACACGCCATACTCGCCACTTTGTGTGCCTCACAATTATGTTTTAAGCTCTGGGTGTCAATGACCAACTGTCCACAGACAGATTCGATTATTATCCCATTTTCACAAGATATGTTTTATTGTTCTTACCACTCTAGTCTACTCTAAAGTTCTATTGCTTCTGACAAATATGTACATTTCCCCTGGTCTGATGAATAAATTTGATGTGTTGAATTTCCGAGGTGCAGACTACATAAATAGTGCATGATCGCTTATTGTGTGAGTAATTCAGCAAAACTGAAAGTCAGCAGCAGGTGAAGCCAGTCATCCAATGACTGCACTGACTATTTTAACTGTGCCTGTCATGCTGTTTTGCCTTAGCAATAGCAGCTATTTTGAGGGCTTAGAAGCAAATGAGTGTTTGTATTTGGATGAAGAGTGCATGTTGGGTGCCAGAAACTTCATATAAACCGTCCAGTTATCAACACGTCCAATCAGATAACGCTTCACCAAATTAACAAGTCAGATCCTGCTAGGAATTACAATAACAATATGGCCCTTTGCTTAGCCTTGATAACAACAGATTGGCTCCTCTGATTATAAATGATCTAATTTCCATTCATTCAATCCACGCAAACAACTTAATGATGCCCCCACTCTTCGCCCCCACTTCTTCTTCCTCACACTGTCTTACACAATGGCAGAATCAGTGGTCCAGTGGCTGCATTGTCGTAGGTAAAATCAGAAACGATGAGTTAATGTGACATTTAGTCGCTGCGGAACATGAAAACCTCGAGCCATGTCGAGACTGAAATGAAGCTCTATTGTCGTCGCGGCCGCAATTATCAGTACCGCTCAGCTACGGCTGCCGCGTCTGACTGAAACGACTGAACAAAATGTACTTGACGAAATGAGGAGACATTCGTGGCCAGCAAATGAGTTTTAGGGTCCATTTTTCCCTCATTATCCTCTCCACTTTTTGGCCATTTGCCAGCGCAAATGGTCTCCGGCTCGACGCTCGTCAATCTTCGGGCAAGCCGGAAGAGAGTTTACGGAGGGATTCGCCGTCCTGATCCGCTGGCGCGGGCAACCGAGCTCCACGCGCCGGCTTGGAAACGTGAGAGCCCACCACAATCAAAGCCCTCTTCCGCGTTGATTGCTGATAAGCCGCGGCGGAGTAACTGGCAGACGAATGTGTTGTTCTAGGAAAACATCAAAGCAGCGAGGGGGGAGACAAACGCTGGTTCACTTCCTCTGCTCCGGGTCTCTTGGATTGAACAGAGAGCCCGCAGTAATGATCCTCCCGGTACCCGGTTTGCCTTGTGAACCCTGGGAGGGAAACGCTGTGCCACGGAGCATCCCTGTGTGATGTTTCCGCGCGTTCCAGGAGGAGCGTTTTGATCATGTTCATGGTTCGCTCCCCTCGCTGTTTGTAGCTGCAGCGCCTCGTGAGTTTTGTTTTTCCCCGAGTTTTGTTTTCTGCTGCCGACACTTCGTCTAGGTGAGGGGTCACGAAGCGCTTTCACGCAATTAGTCCTGAGGGAGAGGTAGAAACAACTGTGCGCCCACTGTCTGACATCTACGGTCTAAGAAAATCCATATTTCTGCCACCTCTCCTACAGTTCCCTCCGTGCGTAATGCACCCCTGCACAGTGGCATGAACATGATCGAGATTTGAAGAATGTGCAGTGTGGTAACCTGGCTATTAGACACAGCGTTGCCCTGAACTAAATGCTAATAGCCTGCAAACAAGTTGTCAGTGTTGATGCTCGGCGTGTGCAATATTTACAGTCGGCGGAGTCACAGTTTAATGTGCCATCAGCATCGCTAAAACTGACAAAATAGAGCTAAACGCCGAGCAGGGGTTGATGGGAATGTAATTAGTGTTGCATTTATGAAAGTGTTAAACAGTTCATGCCGAATAAAACACATCCAGACGACAAACCAGCGATTTACATTTCACCTCGAGGGAGGCACTGAAATCTGGATTGGTGCTGTCTCCTCACAGCAGGTGTGGATTCGAAACCCCTAAGTGCATGTTTTTCTTTTTCCCCAGGTATCTTGGTTTCCACCTGCGGTCCAAAATCCCCCCCCCCCCCCCGACATTTGTAGTTTTATTGGAGATAGACTCTAACAGACCCTCTGTGAAACCACTGGGTGCAAAGATGGATCTTGTGCCATTTCTACGCACAGATTCTGATATCATCTGAACGAAAAATGGAGGAACTGCCACATTTACGGTGCTGAAAGCCGCATCTGATGACAACTGATGCCTGCGCGAAAGTTCAAGGCAGTCCATCAAGTATTTCTGAGTCATTACAATGGACCAAAGAAGTGACTGACTGACAAAATCTGCGATCCAGCAGGACAGCACCCAGATGAATGGGAGGTATGTCGGCACCAGGACTGCGTAGTTTTTCATTGACTGAAGGCTCGATGTTGTTTGACAGCACGCTGAATAATGTAGTTCGTACAACATGTAATTTCAACAGAGGGGGACAATTAAGTATTCACATCCATTTGACTGACAAGCAGGAGAAGCTAAATATATCCCTGTAAGACAAACGTCCCAGAGGACTGGGTAATGGGCATCCACAGTCCCTCCACGTCTGCAAGGCGACGCCCTGCCCATAAATCTAATTCTACCGTAAAGCAGATGTAGGCATGGTGTAGAATGCAGCATCACTCTCGTGTTGAATGTAAAAAAAAAAAAAAGCCCAATGTAGATATCAGAGTTCCACCATCTTATTATTCCGACAACTGAGACTTGGTAATATTCACCACATGGAGCTGTTAGACTTTGGGCGGCAGGGCGGCGCGCCAATCTGACTGGTGTACTGTGACAGTTTTCTCTGACTTGGTTGGCATGCTAACCTGTGTGTGTGAGCAATGAGTGATGGCTCAAGCAAAGCTCACGGCCATCTGCCTTTCAGTTGTGGTACATAACATTTTGTCCTCCAGTGAGTCACATAAAGTGCAAGGATCAAAAGAAAAGAACTTCAGATTTGGGGGGCGGGGGCTGTGGAGGCAGGCGTTATGTGTCAACCAGTTCAGTTCTGGGAGTCAGAAGCTTTTGTTAAAGGGACAATGTGGTAATATCTTTTGTTTTTTTATTTCCCAAAATCAGTGTCTGTACTTATATAACATGTTATCATTGCCGTGTTATGACCTCCGCTAATAATGTGACTGCATCACATTATGCTGTTGTTATGATTGTTCCCCATTATGGGATATATTCTATTCTATTCTACTCTATTCTATTCGATTCTTCTCTATTCATTCTTGTAAATGAAGAATTTCAAATTTATTTGTAATGTAAAGGGTAAGCTCGCAGGGTAGCGCCATAATGGTCCGCCATCTTGAGTCTACGGCTGGAGGCAAAGGGACAAATAATGTGTCATCTGTTTGAATGTTGGTATAACTGAATATGAATCAAAGTTGCAGCATAAAATGCTGTTTAATTATCAGGCAAAGTGTAGAGTAACACAAATTGATAAAATATCATAAATATATAGATGAAACAAAGTGTTGGTAATATTGCTGGATAAAGTAAACTGACGGGACTGACCAGACTGTTGTATATGTCTATCTCTGAATGAATATGCCCTCAACTCGAACTAACTTTTTCTCCCCGAGTTCTGCTAAAGCTTGCCGCTGACTATTGATCGCTCTTCCTGAGGAACTACTCAATAACAAGCCACAAACTCATAGATTCAGCAGTGGCTTACAGAAGCCATTCCAGGTGTGCAACAGCTTATACCTGTCAAGTGCTACGTGCCTCATTGCCCTCTTATTACAGTGATTCTGGAGCTCACTGAGGCCTTATAATGCACATTGCACCAGCTTCATATCGTGCATATTTCCTGCGGGCTGCTTCACGTACAAGGTTTTTTATTTTTCCTTTTTACATGAGGGAGCGCTGGCTGATGGAATGCAACCATATCCCCCAGCCACCTTAGGCACTAGTAATAATCGAATCAATATGAGAGTCCAATGAAGCTTGGATAAACTAAAGCCAGGGGCGCCAACGATCCATGAGGCAGAGGTTAATTGCCCACCTGTCTGTTAGAACTGAAGAAGCCACTTAGAAAAGTATCTACCAACAAGACCGGTAGCCAGACACTCTGCTCACCCCGTCCTTGATCTCTGCAGCGATCGAAACTTCATATACATACTACTTCACTTATGTCAGCGCTCCAATGCTGGTTCAAGTGCAGCTGCTTCATTTGGAACCATTTTACTTCTGTTTTTATAGACAAAGAACTGGACCTGGCTCCGAACAGCTGGTTTCAGAGTGGCATCGCTTCTTTGCTGGACCTGGAGCTAACTGGTTCTCAGCTGGTTCACAAGAGCTCGGTGGAAAAGAGGTATTTGATTGGTAGCTGGAGACCCGTCTCTCTTGATTCCTTGAGTTCACTCACTCACGTTTTAACTTAATCGACTAAGCCAATAACTGAATTTATCAAATGGCGCGTACATGAGCAAAGACCTTCTGGAAACAGATGCTTTTGTCTTTCAGCCACTGAGCAGTGTAACTAACTGTGAGCTTGTTTTTCACATGTGACACTTGGTCTTAACACTGTGTGAAATGCGGAGAACACGATAGAGATAAACGAGCTGTTGCGTGGTGCCTCCACAAATAGTCTCGATTCAGCTTTTTAAGTCTGCATGTTGATAGTGCAGGGCTGCATCTGCATCGTAGGCTCATAACAAATTACGCTTTACCGCATTGATGCAACCGGCGACCGTACTGAACTTTAGCACAATTATGCAAAACACTGGATAATCATCAGCAATTGAGATGAATGGATTTGATTAGTGGCAAAACAGTAGTTAGGGGTCATTTCTCGATGAAACTCATCTGTATCTATTGTGGCTGGAGAAGACGCTCTGTATCAAATTATTGGTAGATGAATGTTTCCATTATTGGCCCATGGCCCCCTGAAAGCTTCTATAATTTCAGACGGACACTCCATATTGAAAAACTGTCAGTCAAACCCTGGGTCTGTTTACACTTTCATTGATTCGATCTTTTTTTTCTTTATTTCATCTGAAAACACATTTTCGCAGACATATCAAACAGCCTCCTGCAGAAAAACTGACATAATGCAAAGGTTGACAGTGTGTGAAAAAAAAAAAGGATTTACGTTTCAAATAAACAAACCACTGTATGTGTATGATAAATCTCCACATACTCATGGTCAGTAGAAGATGCAACACACCCAACTTTGACAAGGCCTTGACTTTCTCTCTAACTAGCACGAAGAACATCTGACATTTTTGATGAAGTATATCACCAGTCAGTATATTTCTATGACATTTAACACAAACCTCAGTGATCTGATCTGTTGACACACCTTTGGTGGTGCTAGCAGTCAAACTTTCAATTTGTACCGTGCTTTACTTAGGGCACAAAAACCTGCAAAACTGACGACATCCCACACAACAGGCCGCAACGGTAACCTGGTAAATGTTATAGCACGTCCACCTCATGGAGGGCCAAGAAACAGGCAACAGACTGCAGAGGACAGCTCACCACAGTCTTATGGATTTTTCCGATGGCCCACTGCTCCACTGATGCAGCGGCACACCAGGGTTTATCCCGGTATGCCAGATGGCCGCTTCACCACCTCTGGCCCGCTCTTAGCGGTTTGCTGTCACAAATTCCTCATTGATTTTTAAGAACGTGACTGTAAAAACAACCTGTTTAATAGCACTGTGTATGTACATGTATTTAAAACGGCCTATGAGCTACGTATGTGTCAAAGTGAACATCACAAAAAAAGGCATCAGCTTCGTTAAATAGCAAACAAAATGCATTGCAAGTAAAAAAAAAGGGCGAATCAGCATTTGCTTATCTCCCCATTCTCTCTAAATGCAATACAGTAGAGGCGTCTCACATGGATGAGCAGCTCTCTGCTGCTGCGCACAGACTGATGATACTGCCTTTGCAAATGTCCTCGTGCACGTTTTATCAAGCGCACGTCAGAGCGACTAATGTGGGTGAACATTAGTCAACGCCGCGCTCTAAGCTGAAGATCGGGAGGTGCAAAAAACTCCACTTTATCACAGGCAGGCTCCCGTCCCTCCATTCCATAATCCTAATGGAAGGAGCATGCGTGGAGTAAAACCGTACGAGAGAGCACTGTGTGAATGACGACCGGAATAACTGAAATCTTGACTGCTCGATGTTCTTTTGGAACGAGAGATGTCATGTGTTCATTAGTGAGGCCTGGAAACAGCCAGGTTAGCCACCCCCATAGTCCCAAATACGTTTTTCTTCTTAACAGTGAATGCAGGTGTATATTTGTGTTCTATTTCATTAAAACAGTTTTACCTTCGGGCTCATTCAGATGTTGTTCTCAGGATTTGCATCAAATGCTCCTGGAGTGCGCACAGCAAAAGAAACTTTGAGCATGTACATTTGCAAGTGTTCAGTCCATGAATATACACGACAGCAGATTCTCTAGTTGTTCTTTCATTTTTGTGCGTTTTCTGTTTCCCCTTGTCGTTTGCTTTTATGTGAGGCATGCCAGGTATCTCGTCACAAACAGCTTGGATGAGGAGGATGAGCAACACATCGGTGCCTTCACATATTATCCTCCTGGTGTCATTGTGTCGTGTTCATCAATATGCACAGAAGGAGCTCGTGTTTCAGGGTTGGAATGAGTCAAAGTGCCTCTCCTTCCAGAACAAAGAGGCCTGCCCCATCCAGGTGCCGCAGGGAGCAGTGGCCCCGCAGTCATTTTCTTCAGAGTCAAAGTCACCCGGGCAGACGGGCTCCTTTGGCTCGGCTTTGGGCAGGGCAGCTGCAGGAGAAGCCTGCTGGGCGCCTCCTGTGAGGAGGTGCTGCGGGTGAGACCGTCTGGGAGGAGACCTCGGGGCTGACGGAGCACCCGCTGGAGGACCGGCTGTCCCATCTGGCCTGGGAATGCCTCAGGCCCCGTCTCATTAAACCACATCACACAATAGCCGCACGCGAATGTTCATTTCTGAAGTGTTTGGAAATGGGATTAGACACATTCGATGTCACAAGACCATGATCCGTCTTTTATACTTCAAAGTACAGCAAGACATCAGGGGATCGCCGATGAGTTAAGAAACAATGGTGGGATATCTTGACCACATAGAAAGCACTTTCCTTCAGCCTCGCTCACTGTGCGCTGAGCTATGCTTTTCCCCTGTGATGACAAAGCAAGTTTGAGATGAGGGTTTGGTCTCTGCAAACTTGTAATGATGCATGAAAGCGAGAGGCATCTGAATGGAATAACGGCCTAATATCTGGCGCTCATCTTCCCAGGGAATCCTCCCAGTCAGGAAGTGATGGCAATATTATTGATAGCAGCAATATTAAATCCAGCAGGCTTTGTTAATGTGAAATCGCATCGGCTCTTTTAGTCGCGGTGCTGCAGCATCGTATCAGACACTTTACTGATATGTCTGTTGGCAAAAGCAAGCGACTGTCATCTCCAAAATATCAGCTCTCAAATGTTTTTGCCTTTGCCATTTCACGGCCCTTAATCTTAGGCTGCGTGTTAGCAGTTCATCCCATTCATCTTTACTTTAATGTTCCTGAGGATATGAAAAATGTCACACTGAACTTTTGGAGCCACGTAAATAAAATCACGCACGACTTTTTCAATTCAATGGAAGAGTGCAGCCAATAAAAAAAAACAAAAAGCTCTTGGGGTTTAAAATATGCTTCTCACTAACGTTGTCCCCCAGGTTGAGTGAAAAGGTGGAGTAGGCTCATGCATTCTTACCTCGATGGTGTGAAATAAGAGCCTTTACCGACCTCAAAGGCCACAAAATCGTATTTCCCTAATCAGCCTCCTGCACTGAGCAATGGCGTTCTACATGAGCACACATTTCTATCAAAGCTCAAAGCGCTCTGGTTATTTCACACGAGAGATTTCTGTATCTGTGTTTTACTCTCTGCCTCTCTCTCTGGTTGGAAGTGGATGCCGTTCACGCAAGACTCTGCAGCCAATCAGAAATCAGTACAGTGAGCGACACCTGACTGGCCTGTCCATCACGCAACTAGTGTTTTTGCATTTTTGCTAAGTGAATCATAATTAATCAATTCTGCTCTATTCCATTGTCACAAGCCTGTCCATTAGATCCCTATAGTGTCCCCATTAGTCCCTGGTTCAAATCCCATTTGGACTGACAGCCTTTCTGGGTGGTATTCCAGTTCCCTTCCACAATCCAGAGACGTCCCAGTCGACTGGGCAAAGGTCAGTGACTGGTGTGTCGGAGTGGATTCCCTTTTGGTGTTTATGTGTTTGAAAATGTAGTCATCATCTCAATCCCCAAAATAATCAAAACAATTTGGCATCATAGTACAATATCTAGATCTGCATTGCAGGAATAATCCACACAGTTATGCTCTGCGAGGAAAAGAAAGACAACTACATTTTGAATCGAAGATCAGGAGAGATTGAAAAACCCATCTCTTCCCAAGAGGAAGACCATCAAAATGCAAACAGCATGTTTATTCGGCTTATCGAGAACGCGACAGGAAAGCTTACATTTGTGTGCCGATCGAGTGGCAGAAAAGATCTGTATCAGTGCGAGTCTGAGGTACAGAAATGTACTTGTGCAGGCGCCAAAGCACAGCTCACACTCTGACCTACAGTGAGCAGCTACCTGCCTGTCTGTGAGGTGCAAACATCACATCTCTCCACTGAACTGGCACGGCTGCCTTAGATATACTGTTGGCATGACAACCAGCGGGGAGCGCAATGGCTGGTCACATGACGCAGCCAAGGTTGAGCGCAGACAAAAGCGAGAGAACATGATCATCTTTTTCCACAGGGAAAGACTTCACAACAGTCAGCGTTGCAACAAAATAGGGGCCAATAACATGATGTTCTGTGCCAATTATCCCAGGGACATCCAGGAGGCACAAGGATGCCTCCTCTTCCGCGCGGCAGAGCTGCAGTGGGTGTTTATTCCAGCCCAGAACATTGTGATCCGACAAGTGTTACTGAGCTGTGCACAAATGGTGCATTACAGCTCCTCGAGGAGAGGTGAGAAGACAACGAACAAAGGAAATAACGTCGAAAAAGAAAAAAATTGTAAACATCTGTTTTGTTTTTTTTGTAGCCAGGGCGTCTCTGCAAACCCCGAGCCCCCTGAATGAGATCTTATTGCTGCTGCCGCATCATGAGGCTGGATACAGGACCTCCAGACAGATGTGGTCATGCGGATGTGATCCCAGCTGTGTGGCTGCAGTCCCTCGCGCTGAGATGTCCTGGGAGACCACGGGCAGAAGATTCACTCAACCTTTGCGGAGACGGACGTAGATCCTCAGTCAATAGCAGCCACTACATTATGCATAGCATGGCTAACAGCGTGTCCATCCAGGGTTTCATGCGGAAAATGATAATTCTTTGGCCATACTTCTTTTTTTCGCCATTAGAAGGTCAACCGACTCAGTGTAACACATCCAGATCTGGAGAAGTGTCCAATGATGTGGTGCAGTCTCTCTCTTCAGCCTCTGTGGCTTAGATCATGTTTTCGTAGACTGGTTTTGATGGATTCAACGAGATGAGGTACCTTGACTATTCACCAAACCAGTGTGTTCCCTGGGAAGGTCAACAAGTGCAATACTATTCGAAATGTCAAACATACGCTCCCCTTGGCTACAAATCTGACAAAATGCCAAAAATATTAGGGACATGACTTACCTATTACTCAGGGTCGATTTGGTCATCTACTTCTGGTTTGCTTACCGTGCAAAGATTTTTTTGTTGTTGTGATTTTCAATTTTGAAGATTGGTAAATGCCATTCTGTATTGTGACTTACCAACGTTAACTTTGAGCGTAATTCATTCCTCTCTGCATCCATGAGCATGATATTTAGCGTTTGTGCCTCAGTAAACTGTGCTTCTTGATATAGACTGTGCTGATGTCCGAGCCAGGAAGGAAGGACCTGAATGCAAATGACTGAGACAGACCATGTACGGTCATTTATTGGTATAAATCAAGATTATAAGGACTTACAGAGGCGGACCCCCTCCTCAGGTCCAGCAGGAGGCCAGCAGTGAGGACGGGACCTCTCTGGAGGTTATGGCTGGGGATCGGGACCAGAGTTTTGGAGGTTGGAGTTTTGGAGTGTAAGACCAGAAACCGGGAGCTCTGAGCCAGAGGCAGAGGCAGAGGTGAGCACAGACGGTGCAGTGCTGGGGTGGGAATATGATATGACAGATACATCCTGCTTTAGCCATCAGGTCTGAAAATCTAATGAAACCTGATTCATTTCCACCATCACTTCCTCCGTCTGCCTAACTCTCACGTCCATACACTTTCGGTTTCAACACAGACATTTGAAACTTTGCTAGACGTGCCCATGAGACCACTGGATGTTTCTGCCTCCAACCTGAATCTTGTAACATTTCGCAATTTGGCAGCGTACCCAGAGTGGGTAATAGACCGAGTTCAGTACCCACAACTGCACACAGCCTTCTGCTGTTTGGCAGATTTCAGTGGACAGAGATCTCAATCACTGCTGCTAGGAGGCAGGTTGTGTTTCTCCTCCACCTCACAGTCTCACAGCTGCTCAGAGCAGCTTTGGGAAAATTTGGGAAAATGTTTAAAGGGGAGTTGAATGAAAAACCACTCTTACCTCGGTTTTGTTGAATAACCAAAAGCCATTCCTGTCCAAAGATGTGTGACAGGTCCAAAATCATCATCATGTCCTCAGTGTGAAACATATCTATGGAGAAACACAGCACTTTAGTCACATAACTAAAAATAAGATGATAAAAGGCCTTGTAAAAAAGCATTACTGATGTTCCATAGCTTCAGTGTTGACATCAGAAAATACGAATAGATACTTACAAATAAAAAAGCATCTTAAGAGTATGATTGTAGAAAGTCTGATATCAGCTTCTCAAATTGTCTGGCTTCTATCTGATTTAGACAGGGTATCACTGAAATAACAAAATCATCTTTCTGGTTCTGGGATAATCTTGGTCAAACTAGGAAATAAACAAAGATGACTCAGTACAGGAAGCATAAAGTGTGGTCTCTGGTGTCGCATCCCACTTATTGTCGGGCCATCTATCAGCCCGGAGACTTTGATTGTTGCGGCAGATGTTGCCGTTCTCCCTGGAAGGCCATATCGCCTCCGTTTACAGGTAATAAAAATAAAACCCACCTTCCTCTGGCACGGCACGAGCAGAGCACGTGACCACCCCAGACGGAGAGAGAGAGAGACCCTGAAATCTTAATAAACTGGAATATTCAAAACCAACAATATTAAACACACTCTGAGAAGAGAAAAGCACTTGAGTAGAAAGTACAGCAACAGGGGACCGAAGGCGGCGCGACTTAAACATAAGAGTGGCGTCAGCCTTTTCATAACTACGTGCAAGAAAGTCAACAAGTGAGATGAAGAAAGTGAAGTGTCAGACAAAGGTCTTTTATCATTTGGAACGAGGAGAGAGGGAGAAAAAAGAGAGTTAACGCCATTTTCATTAAAGCAACTGCGAGAGGGCTCCGAATATATCTTGATACAGATGAAAAGATTGAGTTTCAACGTGAGGATCCAGACTGCGGTGGCACAAAGGCTCATTTTCAGAACTGTCATCTGTATTCGCTTTGCATCCCGCGTCCCTCGGTATGATTTATGTGGGCATTTACCATCGCGCATCCACATTAAAATCGCATTCTTCTCCGCCGAAATGCGGATGCAGATAAGATAGGGAAGAAACTTTAATTACTCCCTGCAGCAGACGCTTTGTTACCCGACACAATCAAGAGGAATCTACATAAGAAAAGGCCAAGCGGCTCTTTGAAGTTTGACGGTGAGGCCGCTCCGCATCTCCTCGCCCAAGCGCGTGGTGAACCTCCTTGAATTTATTATCCACTCACACCTCAGCAGACGTGTCTTCTTTATGTCCGATACAGTACAAAAGGTGCGGATCAGAGTCTGACACCTTGTCTTACAGTCTCACTGTGAGGCCACATTGAGAAGAGTGAAAAAAAACAACTACATCCCATAAGAGAAGAAGCAAGAAAAAGGAAAAATTCTGCTTTTTTTGGTTACTGGTCCTTTAATTGTCCTCCACTACGTTCTGTATATAGACACACAAACACATACAGAAAGTACTCTCTCTTGGCTCACAGATGAACCCTGCTATGTGACGGTACGGTGTGTGAGTGAGTGATTGAGTGTGTGTGTGTGTGTGTGTGTGTGGAGGAAACATCACGCAGCCTCAGAGGGTGGGAGGTGTTGTCTGATGAAGTTTAGGTTGAGTGATGCAGGCAGCCGGCTGACGGAGGCTGGTGTGGGAGGTAAAGGCTGCGGATGTGACTGACAGGGAGGCAGGAGGGTGGGGGAAGCGACGGCTGTCATCTCCCCTGTGAGGCCTATGCATCTTCTCCCAGAATTAGCGCACGCAACGCGGCCGCTTTTTCTCACTTTTCAGGAGCAAGTTTGAACGTTTCAACGTCGTTCGGGCACGTATTCCAAAACACTACGTTTCCAGACGTCGAGCTCCCCCCTTCTTAATTCAGCCTACCTGCCTGTCTGTGCTATCTGAGGATCCAAGGTTTAGCAGAGAGGGGAATTCGTTTGAATAAGTTTGAATAAATTTGTTTTGATCTGCAAATTTTAACAATTGGATACAAGGTATTACCGTTATCTGGCAACAGAGAGGGCTATCGGTATGGTCTGCAGCCGATAGCGTTCGGCAAACTTAAGGGAGAGTCATCCCGATGAGGGAAACTTTCAGATACGTGCCCGTACCTACTTTAAGCTCCCAAATGTTGTACATGGATGCAGCCTCACACAGGCACACCTGCAGCACCCTGCATTACCCAGCGGCGCCTCTGCTGTGGATTAAATAGTGATGCTGTCGATATGACAAAGGTCAAAGCTCCGGTGAGCAATTTGAGACGAAAAGGAAACGTCTTTAACACGAGAGCCAACTAGAGGATGGTGTCTTGACAGATCGCAGCACCGCAGGACTCCCTCTGAGGTCTTTGTTGTCCAAAGTGCTGTCGAACTGCGCAGACATGCTGCTGATTGAGGTCGAAGATACATTTAACCCATTCAAACCCTTTTTTTCCCTTCTCTGGCTCGGCGCAGAACATCTGTATGGGTCAAGCCTCATCGACCAAACACCCCCCACGGGTTCCTCCATGATTCATCCCTTCAAGTGTGACCTTTCCCCATCCCTGTCCAGACCCCCTTTGATCCCTCCAATCCCTCACCTTGTGCTCGATTCCAGTAAACGAATCAATACGGCTGTAAATACATTTCAGATAATTAGTTGTTTATGCAGCGTGGCTGAGCGACAGCACCATTCACCGTATCTCCAGTTTGATCACGGATCACGTATCTCCAGTGTTTGGTCAAAACTCTTTTGTTTGAAACTTTTAGTTTATTGTTCATGCCACAGACATTAATTTCCACTTCATTGCTAGTTCACGCAACAAAATGCTACAAAAAGCATCGGATATTCTTGTAACAGCACTTTAGATTAGCATTAAAGAAATGTTGTCACGGGGTATAAAACAACTATGAAACTCAGTGTAATGTGCTCTTTGTCTAATTTTACGCTGTCGTTTGTGGAATCGGCCTTGGTGTCATTTGCCTGCATTGCACTCAGTGTTAGTAGCAATTTACAAACCCCCGAAAAAAAGCACATTTTCACTTTGAGACATCGTTAAATATGTACATATTGTGGTAACAGCAAAGATTAACAAAACTTTATGTGGCAGAATATGGTATCCGTACAGAATATGGTTCTTCATTTAGAGGATTTACCCTCAGTGCAGGGAGGGTGCAGGTAGCTGACAGCAACAAGGAGATGCTGGCTCATTCTGCCAGTTGTTAAACCAGCGTGGATGCTGAACAACACGGAGCCTGTTTAAGGGGAGCTAGGAGGGCTCGCTTTGAAGTAGCAGGGGGCGAGGGGTTGCGATGCTGCTCGGCTAATCCGCCCCCTTTTAAACCCTCGTGAAAATAAAGCCGTCTCTCAGATGAGCGCCACTTTGTGTCGCCTCTGCTCGGAGAGACAAAGAGCCCGTGCAGCACTCGCACAAAGGCTCGTCTCGGCCCTCCTCGCCCGAGCTCTCGTTTCAAAGCTCTTCCCCGAGCTCCATTATATATCAATTACAAACACCCCCTCACACTAAAACCCTGACTTGATTTTCTGCTCCCGGGTTTGAAAAATGCATAATTACAAATAGCAGCTGGGGTGCAATTTCCAGCATCTATTTTCTTCCCCAGCCTGGTGGCCAAATAGGCTGCGGGTGTGATTCGGAGCGGAAATGTCTTTTTGATGTACAGAAATTTGAAAAAGCCATTTGTAATGCATTATAACAGTGTGTGTGTGTGTGCGTGCACCGCTGTTTACACATCGCCCGAGAACGGACACGTTATTCCTGCTTTCTCTCTGGGCATGTCGCAGAAGAAAGGAGCCGTTGTGTGTTTTCATGCACGTGCCAATCATCCCGTTTCGGGCTTTTTGAGACGTGTCGGAGACTGTGGAAAGACACGGCAGCTTCCGGAAGAGTGGGCTTCGCCGCCTTGAGTGCGCGGCCCTCTATCAGATACCTCCGACGACGCTAAGTCGTGTCATTAGCGGAGCCGGATGCTGCCGGAGGCGGAGCTGGCTGAAATCAAGTAGCTCCCTGCTGGTGGCAGCTGTAGAGGCTGAGTGGAGCTCCGCTGACCTGGAGCTGCTCTGCTGCCACATCCAGAGGCTCTCCGCACTTAAGTGGCTGGAGGGGAATACAGCCAGAGATGGCTGCATGCTTTGAGGTGCTCTAGCTTGGCTTATTATTGACTCCATATTTTCAGATGACAGCCAAACACCAGGCTTTGAGGTTTGTTATTGGCCCTCTTGGCAAAAACCCGGTCACATATTCAATATTTTTTCTAATTGCCATGGAAATCCATTAAATGCCCAAAACCAACAATTAATTGAAGCCATTAAGATTCGCCTGCCAAGAAAAAAAAAAAAAAAGAAGAAATCCAACTCAGTCTGCCTCAGTCTGCGCTGCAGAGCTTTGCCGACATCCAAAAACACATTAAAAACACATCAGTGAGCCGTGTGGTCGCACCGGGTGACATCTCCCTTCGTTATCGAGGACGTCAATCGTTCTGAAGTCAATCCGGCGCGTGTCTCATCTGGTAGTCAAAGGCGTATTGATCTGCCACCAATATCTTGAGCTAGAGGGCAAGAAGGTGGACAGGGAGACAGCAAGGAGGACCTCGCTCCTGGAGACTCCCAGTCTACGTTCACACTGCAAGCAAAAGAGGCCAAAATCTGCCTTGTTGAGCATATGTGACACATATTTTCATGACCGTCTGAATACCACAAATCAGATTTTTTTCGAAACCGATCCCTGTCATCAGACACATATCCAGTGCTTTTAAAAGCGACCTCGGTCCAAATAGTGATGTCACATCATCAGCATTTCTATGTCTCCCTGAGGTGCCTGAGGAGGCTGGATGCGGCAAAGATCGAATGCAAACAATGGATCAGGCAAGTTTTTTTTCTGTATTCTCCTTCTTCTTCCCTCTCTGTCATAATTTCATCAGCTCTGATTGAACAAGAGCAAGTTTGATGGTGGTTTCATCTATCATAAATGAAGTCGTGAAGTCAAAAAAAACAAAAATGGCTCCGGAGTGGAGTGTAGTCTCGGTTGGACTGGAAACCTGTCTGGGGTGTGAGTGGGGCTAGACTCCAGCAGACCCCCCCCGACACCATTAGGGTAGAAAGCAGGTAAGACGACGCTATGATGGATGGATGTTGTTTGTGTGAGCGTGGCCTTGCAGAACCCTCGGTCCACCTCTTTGTTGCACACTGAACTATCTGCCAGGAAATTCGGTGCAGACCCCGGTGCAAGTTCCACCCCGAGTCACCTCTGTTTGGAAATGAGAGGGTGGTGTTGACTGCCTCGTCCAGGGGAGGGGAAAATGGAAACAAGGAGCCGTGCAACTTAAGTCATTTATCACCAAAACGACGGTTGGGTTTCGTTCTATAAAATCCCTCTTGTTAAAATAAGCCGCCAGTCTGCGGGGAGTACATCATGTGTACATGACAACCAGCGCGTTTCCCTGAGACGTAAATCTGCAGCGGAACCACAAGTATTGACCAATACCGCTGTGAGAGCTCGTAATGGGGTTGTTTTGGAGCCCGGGGCAAAGTCGACAAAAAGTGTTGCTGTCGTACAGAAGCCGGCAAAGAGCCATAAAAAACGTATTTATTGCTCTCACCTTGACTAGCGCCGCAGAACAGGCCCAAATGTGCCTGAGACCGGAGGACTCCAGGTTGCGCGCTTTGGATTCACAGCCTCGCTCTGAGCGCGCAAATAGCGATCTGATAAGGCATGCGACACGCCGGCTGAGCCTCTCGACTCCCATTCGCGTTATTAAAATCCCTAAGCCAGATGGGGGTCATTAGTCCCGTGCACCTCGGTGCGTTTGGTCGGGCATCCGCCTGCTGCCGCGTGACGGCTCGGTAGCAGTGCGTTAGCGTCCATTTGAAAGACCGAACGCCGTTTGTGTGAAAAACGCAGAGCGGCTCCATCACATCACATCAGTGATTACGGGCAGAACTTTGAACGGAGGCTAATGTCGGCCCCTGGCTTCGCACACAAAGACGTGATTTATGACGGCTTTATGATCGGGAGATAATCGCCCTCTCCATCGCAACCGAGTTTCATTTGCTGCCGCGGCCTCTTTGAAAGTTGCGGCGCAGAGGAAAGAAATTGTTTCCGAAATTTACCCCCCCCTCCCCTCCCCTCCCCTCCCCTCCCCTCCCTCTGATGGGTATTGTCTGATACGGTTCAGTTAAAAGTAATTAAAATAACATCTACTTCTTCCCCCCTCATCGAGGAATCCGAAAACCATGAATATGTAAAGTAGCCTCCATTTCAAGTGTTTAATTACCAGACAGACGCTGCCTCCCACTTCACTAAAGAGTCTGTCCTCGGCGGAGGCTTCGGGTCTTCCTCTGTTTACTCGATCGACTTCCAGACAAATTGATTCGTCACCGACTCAGCTCCGACTCCTGTGCTCAAGTCAGATTTTGGCTTTTTTTTTCTTTCGCTCCGCACACACGGGACGGCACTAGACCCCGTTCTGCAGCAAAACAGAACGCGAACAAAACGGAAAACGTGGTGACTTCACATCTCGCTTGGTAAATTCAGGACAAAGTCCACTTCCAGCCGTGTTCCAGTTCAGCAGGCATGAATTCAGCTGAAAACTCTAATTGAATGTTCCTGGGAGGATTTTGCAGAAAGTACTGAGTGACTATTATGGTACTAATGGAAGTGGACGTTCAGAATTCAGACTTTGGTCTTTGTTGGAAATCGATGTTAAATCTGAGCTTTAAGGATGAACTGCTCCGAGACCTTCTCTTTTTTTTTCTCCCCCATTTAACTTGACATAACGGCCACGTTTTTCGTGCTGTTCCAAACTTTTGTGCCTCGACGGTGTCGCAGGGATCCGACACCATTCACCCAGTGATTCTTTTAGTCTCACAACATCGTTTGACAGCGAAAAGTAATAATTACGCGCAATGACCAATTTCTGTGACTGTCTGTATTAAAATGATATGAGAGATTCATTGAATCTGAACATAAATGGCTGTTCTACCGAGGTGACGATCATTTATCTGATGCTCTTTATACTGTTAGGCCGCTGATGCTGAAATACTGCTGGAATAAACGGACAATTAGCCCGGCAGAGCTGGACAAATACGTGATTTATTGCGACCGCTCTAATTCCTTTTATTGCCGCGCATGGGCGTAACGACTCTGACCGATCTGCATCAGACAGCTGGCCAATGGGCCGGGGTTCCCAAACGAGGCCGTGTCTGCAATATCGTTTGCTCATAACAGAGGACATAAAGGGAGCTTCAGAGATGGAGATCCGAGGCGAGAACCGCAGTCGAGGCATATCAATAATGCAACGATGCTTCGTTACTGGTTTGTCTCAGGCTAGAGTTGCATCACAGGACACGCACAGGTCCGCCATGACTCGACCGCTTCTCCGAAGACAACGACCGACTTTCACTCTGCCGTGTGATCTCTGCCATCAAGACTGCGGCCTTATTCCTGGGGTCCATTTCCTGTCGCAGCCTCTCGCCGAACACACACCGACAATACCCACACCTTGTCATCGCAGTATCCTCGGACATAATGAGCCGTGGCGAGATGAGAATGTACCTTCTGGCGCCTCTCCATCCTTTCACGAGAGTTTGCGGAGGAAAAAGTGAAGTTTGTGGATGTGCTCACTGAGCAAGGACTAGTGCCCCCCCTCGCTCCATCATTTTCATACACAGCAGCAGCGGCGGCGGCGGCAGCGGTGGCAGCAGAGGCACAGTCCTGCAGCCATACCACATGAAAAATGACTTTTGCTGTGACAAAAGCTGCCCCCTCCTTCCTGGCTTCCGCCAAATCCAATTTAGCCGTCTCCAAACCACTCTGTCGCCTCTTTGAGTACGGTAAGCTGTAGATCTGTGAGACCAAGTGCAGCAGAGATTCCGGGGATCATGTTTTAGTGGAGTGAAAGCATTTGTTTGTGTGTGTGGTTTTTTTTTTACTGCACTGCAACACAATTGTTTTGTTGGGGATTGCAGAAGAGAAAACTAAAGGCATAATTCATGGTGAACGCGAAAACGACTGGAAGGAGAAACTGAGACGGGCTGAGTTGAAGGACGGCTTTGTTGATGTGAGCCTCTGAAACCTTTGAGGATGCAACTTAGTGATATGCTGCCGTCCCCGAAATGGCAGCAGTCGGTACCTGTTGACTGCATTAAATGGATGGACGGACCAAACGGTCACGTTGCAAATCAACAATTCATCCACAGCCAGGAAGACGCCTCGAGCGGACCTGCCTTCCTCAAACTTTGAAAGCTCATTTAAAATTTATGGCGAAACAGATCCGACTGTGACCTTGAAGGCAGCAGTCAACCAGACCATGCATTCAGTCTCCACAGAGTCGGACAGTAAAAGTCCAAAAGTCCAAATGTTGAATGATTTTCATCCATATCTACGGAAACATTCTTCCCAGCCCATTGCACATCCTTCTCCCCTCGTGGCCATTGTGCAGACTCGGTGTAATGACTGAGGCTGCACGAGCAGAGCAGAGCAAATTGAGTTTTAACCATTTCAATTGAAGGAAAGTCGTGCCTGTAAATTACACACAGCAGCGGTTCAAAGAAAGGGGCTGCTGATGCTTCAGAGGTGCGTACGATCAGTCTCATCCTCGCATCACAGCTCTTTGATTTTGACAGTTAGAAATTTGATTAAAAATGCCCCCCCCCCCTTAAAAATCTGATAAAGGGCTGCAAACTCGGTTGGAGCGATATTTCCAAGGTGAGCAATAATATTTGTTGCTCCGATCAGGAGCTGATGGAAAGCTACAAAACAAGATTTGTGTAAATAGAAATTGTCCTCCGGTCAAGTTGGAGTCAAAATCACAGACAGCGCCACAACACCCGCTTTGTGACTGCTGTCGAGCAAAAAGCATGAGAGCTCAACGAAAGCCTCAAGTTAGGGGAGAGAATTAAAGACGGTCCGTCTGTTCGGAGCAGAATAACGAGGGAGACGATATCGACAACGAGCCGAGAGGAGACACTCGGGAGAAATGCTTAACACCTCCGTCCGCCACATCAAGGTCACCATAGCGATGACACCCCGGAGGAGCATCTGGTTACCCTTGGCAACAGATCCAGGGGGAACAGTGAAGGAGAGGGGGTCGGGGGGTCCACTCGGCCGTCCAGCAGTAGATCCAGAGATGAAATCTCTCCCAAATTGGACATTAATGAAGAGCTACGAGTTTCACACAGCCTATCCCCGGTGAGCGCCGCTGCTCTCTGTGAACTAGTGGACCGGCAGTGACCTGCAGGACTTGACACTGTGAGAGAGCGAGGTCAGTCGAGGACTTCAGGTCTGTGGAGGGGGAAAAAGAAAGAAAAAAGTGCTGCTATTGTCATTAAGGACACATGCTCTCAGTGCATTAGGAGATAGAGGTTTCTGTCATGTATTCCCAGAGACTGATTCATCTTGGCTCATGGGAACTGAGATGAAGTTCTGAGAAGAGGAAATAATCCTTTTACCATTTCTGGGGAGAAAAAAATGCATGAGAATTACAGGACCACGCTTCCACGAAACATATGAAAAAGATCAATGTATTAAGTAAATATATAAAAGCATTTTTGATGAGATTGCAATGCTTTACTGAGGATATTGTGAAATGTCACTGTAAACAGGCTCACATTTGCTTTCTCCTTTGAGGTGACAGCACTATCGGCTGAGCCACTGTGACGCCGAATACAAATAGTTCTGCATGTAATTGGTATGAAGCCGGAGTCAAAGCGAACAAACCAGAGGCAGGGACATCAGTGCCTTCAAAAAGAAGCAAAGAAATGAAAAAGCGAGAAGAAAACTCAAAAGCAAAGGATCATTTTATCAAGGTGAAACTCAGGCACACTCTGCATCTGATTTCCTCATTCATTTCGGCTCTGAGGAACAAACAAACTCGGGCCTTTTAAAACAATTTAACCTCGCTCTTCTCGTCTCGGAACGACGCGCAATCTCATTTGGCAAAGCGGTCTCGCCCATGAAACGCATCCGAGCACGATCGTGTGAATTATTCCGTCAATGCTTTCCCCCGTTTGCATCATTTGCTCTCTGGAAGCCCCGGCGACGGGATGCGGCGGGCCGGCAGAGCGAGGCCGAACGATCGCCCGCGTTTACACTGGAAAAGGTCAGGCCATCTTTTATTGAATCTTCACTCCCTATTCCTCCAAACAGGACTGCAGCGACCGGCACCCACGGTGGCAGGCGTTTGATGTAATCAACGTGAAATCACTCTGCCGATAAGATTTCTGCTGTTGCACCGGGTTGGTAAGAAAAAAAAAAAAAGAAGTCATTGATTTTGTTCTTTCCTGCTGGCTACCGAGAAGAGAATTAAAGAGTGCGTTGTTTTGAGTTGTTGTTCTCCCCTCTCCTCCCTCAGCCCAGGCAGCGTCAGCGAAAGGTGGCAATCGCTGCCTGCAACCTTTTGTTGTGTGGCATTTGGATCTTTTCCAGTCTTAAGGAAGGACCTCGACTTGTTTTCAAAGCTTTAAACGTGAGGCCAAGAACATGCATTAAGTCGTTTGTTTTGCTCGTTTTTGAAGCCCCGCTGCGGCCTGAGCTCTGGTCTGTGGTAAGCTGTGAAAAAGCGACTTGAGACGCGACGTAATTTGCATTGAAATTGTTTTCCTAGCTTCAACCGCCGGTGCTGTTGATTGAAATAGCACTGCAGTACTACAGTCAAAAATGACACACTTCCAAATGTAAGAGTTGCGCACAGCTAGCATTGTTATTTGTGATTGCAACTTTCCAACAGCGCATTTTCATCCATTCAAATTGTAACCCCGTTGGAATGCAGCCACTCATATTTTGTGTTATAGCTGTGTGATTGTGGATTGATAACAAAACAACCCCGCTTTCCTTTGTCTGTTTCTGATTGATGCTGCTAGCCATATCGAGTGTAGCTAATGTAGTGTAGCTAATGTAGCTGATGCAGGAGCATATGAACATATGTACTTGTACAAGCCGGCTAGCTAGCATGTCTAGCATTTTAGAAAATGGGCTAGAAGCTAATTGTGAACGCTGGATGTGATGTGTGTGTTTCAGTAGGCAGAAACCTCCTACTGTATCGAATTACACTCAATCGAATCTGAAGAACTGAGAGCAACTGTGCCCACACGTTCAGCCTCACTCTGACTTCAGCGCTAACGTCGCTCCTCGTCTAGTCCACGTGACTTTAAAGTGAATTCAGCAGCCCGGGGAGCCTCAACAAGTGCAACAGCAGGCGTAAGTGCAGCCTCTGTCCTCAGACGCTGAAGAAAAAACCTCATAGAGATCAGAGAGTGCGTTAACATGACGATTACAACCTCCCCGTGCTCCTGTTACAAACGACGCCAGCAGAATGGCTGTCTGCCGCCACAAACACAAACAGCCGGCTCCCGGTGGCTGATTCTGACGAGGGGGACCGGCGAGGACCAGCGCGGCAGCTTTATCGCCAATCCCCCCTCCCCAAAACTCATTTGTTGCCACATGGCACGACGCCCGAGAAGATCTTACGAGGAGGAGGGTCTGCCGTGATAGATTTGTGCGCGGCGCGCCTCCATCCCCGACAACCACAGGCGGAAAGGAAAACGGGGGGGAAAAAAAAGAAAAGAAAAAGATATGCAATTAAATTTCTAATTCCAGTGGGGTAATCAGGTCAGATCTGTGTGACTTCATTATCGGGAGCAAAGCTTGTTATTAAAATCAATCCGATGAAGATTCAATTCACGGGAGTGACTTTGGGGGTGACTGGAGCCTTTTTATGAGATTAGAACTCGACTGGTATTTTCTGTAACTTCACCATGAAGCAAACAGTCAAACTACATACATTGCCATGCATTCAGGGTCAGTCGATGGAGAAAAAAAGATGGAGAGAAAAGTAATTACTTCCTTCAGTTAATAAACATATAATGTCGTAAGACAGATGCCATTAAGATGTAATTGCAGTTGATGTTGAATTTATTCAATATTGTTAAACTTTACGACGGAATATGGAACATCAATGAGATAACGACACGATGAATAAACTAGGAGAAGATGAAGGTATTGTTGAACGAGTCGGCAATGAGGGAGGAGAAACTGCATGGACTACATTTCACGGTTTGATCCCGAGCTGGGTTGGTTTCACAGAAAAATGAATTCATTAACATTCTGGGTTGGAGGCAGTGAAAGCCGCACCTTGTTTTTTGCGCTTCGCCAAATGTTTAAGACCATCTGTGTACAAATAATTTTAGAAATTGGGAGAAATTTTGGAGAGCCCTGTGATTTTCTATTACTCAATGGAATATGAGCAAAACGAGCAAACGGAAAAATCTGGTTCTACCCAAAAACACATTTCCCTGCACCACAAATTTAAGTTTAAAGGTGCCCTGTGGTGTTTTCTTCGAACAAACAACAGCTACCTTTACAGGAAGTGCGACTAATAAACACACACGGAGCATATCCTCAAGGTATAACAACCAATGCAATGCACAAAACAGGTTCTCCTTCATTAAACACAAGCCGTTTAGATCCAAGTTTGCACTACTTCATATCTTGGCTTGTAAACTATAATCTCTTGATTAAAGGAATAATATAAAGCCGCAAGGACTGTGTGTCATCATCTTGGCTTGGGAGCAACAAAACGGGGACCCACGCATAGAAACAGAGCACCGCTTTAGTTCAAGTACTCCATAAGGAACCTATAGTTCACAGTATGTTTAAGACACATATTTTCCTGTTTTCTTCAAACAGGTTTCGAGAAAATCTCAAATAACCCTTGCCCGAAAGTCAGCCAACAACATTTCTGTATATCTCGGAGAATTTATCTTGATGAGTCATGGTAATTACTTTATTATAGTCTGAAATATGAAAAAAAAATAATCAAGGAGTGTAAATTGACTTGACAGAGCTTGAATTTACCTGGAATGGTTGAATGGAGAATTTATACATAGCTACGGAGCTATGCATTTAATCAGAAATGCCTCAGATCCTATTTCACAGCCCTTTCCTGATCCTACTTTGATGTGTGAGAATATTTATATTATTTAATATCACTGGCGGAGCTACTGCCGGCTCACCCCCACCCCCCCACTCCCCTCACCCCCCCCCCCCCCTCCCCCCCTCCCCCCACAACACAACACAACACCTGAGCCGTGAAGGAGCGAGGCTGGCGCAAAGACGCCGAGTGTTTACATGTTTTCCACATCCGCGCAGCCACACAGTCGCCCTGGGCACAAACACACCCAGAGAGAACACATCACTGATGTTCCTCTGCGTGTGTGTGTGTGTGTGTGTGTGTGTGCGTGTGTGTGTTTACTGGAGAAGTGCGCGTTCCCACCAGCGTGAAACAACACATACTGAGCTGAGACGGAGCGGCCGGCTTCTGCTGAACCTGCACCTGCCGCATGGAGCGAGGGCGGCGGCCAGGCCTCAGACCCGGTGGCAGAGGGGGTGAGCGAGGCTTTGATGAGAGCCCGGCCGCTTTCATGTGCAGCCAGAGGGTGCGGGGAGCCCCGGGAGCACGGCTCATCTACAGTGCCGGCGCTATGAGGAGAACAGTCGCCCCGCCGAGGTCTGATTTGTTGCACCCCCGGTGTGTTACACTCCACCGACTCGCATCCACTCCCCCCGACGCCCCGTCTGAAACCCTCGCCGCCGCGTGACGAACCGCCCCTCCTCTCGAAACAAGCGCCAGTCCCCACTCCCAGGGACTGAAAGAAAACGCAAGGCTCTGCCACGCCTTAGAGGACGGCTTCCACCACAACGACTGGTCTGGAAATGCACGCGTTTTATCAGATGGAAAAGGAAACGCGGAAACACCCCGACCCCCCCTCCCCGCCAAAAAACAAACAGCGGAGCATCGTCGGCCGGCAGATGAGAGACGTTACGGCCGTGCCCTGGTAAACGGGGAAAAACAATCACGCGATGAAAGCGATTGCTCTGCGCTGGCGCGGTCTGGAGTGAGCCGGCGGTCCGGGTGTGTGTGTTGCTGATGAGCTGCAGCACGGCGCAGACAGGCTGCACTCCTAGCAACTGGCATGGACGTGGGCAACGGCCTGGGAGAGGAAAACTATTCAAATGTTTCCTGGCAACAGGGCCCTCCACCGAGAATTAAACCGAGGAGCGTCTCAAAGCCCGGGAAATAATCCCGCAGAGCACGGGGGGGGGGTCAGAGGTCGGCCGCAAGGTCGACCCCCCCCCCCCCCCCCTCTCTTCCACCGATTCAGAGATTTCAAGAGTCTGAAATGACACGTTTGAGGTGCTGGGAGCGTTTTCTATCCGAGATGAACGCTTGTTTAGTCTGGAGGCTGGAGGATCTCGGCAGTGGAGAGCCAGATCATTGATCTTCAGGGCTCAAACTAAACCCTCCTGGCAGAAATCTGTCCACAAAAAAACAAAAACAAAACAAAAGCATCGTATCCACAGGGCGTCTCTTTGGCTTTAGAAATACCGGCTCGCATGGTCGCACAGGTCTGCACACCTGCCTGTGGAGAGCTTAAACGTGAAGACACAGGAGCATGAAACAAACCCATCTCCAAGCATTTTTCCTGTAGCGCCAGGGTACCACAACAAAGTCCTGAGATGTTAAAAAAAAAAGGAAAAAAAATGGCTCTCAAATCTTTACAGATGCGAGTGACTAGGTCTGTTTGATTTATTGGGTTATTTCTGTCACCATCTTCTCCTCCCAAACCAGAGATCTCCTAGCCGTTCTGCAGCTCGGGTCCACTTCCTGTTTGTTAAGACTGTAATCACGCTGTCGAGTGCACGCCTCCCCCGCCCCCTCGGCCCTAAACACAAGAGGTCCACACAGACGAGCTTCCTCTCCGCCAAAGCCCATGGAGACAGAGTCATGTCGTCTCTATCGCCCGGGTGAAATTCGCAGTACCTGAACAAAGCCTTGCAGCGCATGGAAGCAGTGTAGCTGTGTGTGTGTGTGCGTGTGTGTGTGCGTGTGTGTGCGCGTGTGTGTCGCAGTGCTTTGGGAGGCGTGGCCCTCCCATTCGAAAGCATCCAGACAGCAGGCGGAGCGTTGAGGTGGTTTACTCTTCCTTCAGTACAAATAAGGAACCAGTTGGCAAAACACAAACAAGGTCTTCATCGTCAGGTGGTCACTGTAGCCACAACAAAGTCCCTGCTGTTAATCACCAAGTTAGCTCAGACTTTAAAAAAGATAAATAGGAAAACAGAACATACAACCATTCCAGAAAAAAAAAACCAAAACAAAAAAACCAAAATAAACCTAAAAAAAAAAAAAAAAAAAAAAAAAGAGTAAAACTAAGCATCAAGTTTTATTTTTTTTTTTCCCGAATTTCATAAGAACACCAGCAATTAGAGCTACAAACAAGCCTACGGGGTGAATCACTGATGCCGAGGCTCCTCAGGTCCGGACATGAAGGGGCTGACGTCGAATGCGCTGAGGGGAACAAAGCCTTGTGGGTAATCTGTCAGGGGTCGATGTGGCAGCTGCTGGTTTCTGAAAACTCCGGAGCCTGTGCGCAGGCATCCTCAGTGGCCCCCCCCCGCATCCGCACCTGCTGCTCCTAGTGTCCCCGGGGGGCCTGAATACTCAGCACCCCCCCCCCCCCCCTTCCCCGCCCCCCACACCCACTCCCCCCTCCCCAGTCCTGTTACCCCCCTGGGTGATGTGACTGTACACTGTGACTGAGGGGAGGAGTCCGGGACGCCCGGGCTTGCAGGCTTGCAGGCTTGCGGGCTTATGGGATGGCCCGGTTGGGTCTCTTTGGGGGGGGCGGGGGCATGAGCTCAGAGTCTGGGTCTGGGGGGTGTTTCCGGCTCTGGACTGCCTGGGTGCAGCGGTCCACGTACTCCAGCAGGATTTCCTTAGTGACGGGCTCCTGGATGCTTTTGCACACAGCTGGGGGGAGAGGAACAACAGGAAATTACTACACAGACACTTTTAGAACCATGGCACGCGGTGGACAGATTTACCTCCATTTCACGTGTTGTTGGTCAAAGGCGACCAAAACTGTTTGAGTGGTGCGTTTATCCCCGGGAACATCATTTTTTGCCTGAAACGCCTCTGATGCTGTTCGACAAGTGCTTTTATGATGATTTTTTTGGAAATACGGGACGTCGGGCGCGTTTTCATGCTAATCTGGCAGCCATCCATTTCAACATACAATTTACATTAATCTATGAGTGAGGACGCGGTGTACAGCTTGGGTGCACCCGGGAACAGGCCTGGAATGAAAACACCATTTTTTTCCATTCTGGGTCCCCTTTAATCTGCATTAAGCTGACCAGCTCCTGGCCACCGTGTTCCAGGAAACCTTCCTGGGCTGAGACGAGTCTGTCTGTCTGTATGTATCTATGCATATATATGTATGTATGTATATGTATGCATGTATGCATTTCAGACAAAAGGTGTTTCCGCCATCTGGCTGCACTCATCATCCCCCCCCCCCGTGGAGCTCGGGCTCGGTGATTCAGGGCCGTCTTCTCCATCTCCTCCGATCCATATTCCGAACGCGTTTTCCTCGCCGCTCGACTTTTCTCCCGTTTTTATTGCCTCAATTTGTACTTTAATGTTCCTCCTCGTACGGCATTTGGCCGTAGAAGCGCCACAAAAGGAAGGTTTATTACCGCGCTAAACTATTTTTTTTTTTTTGCTTCCGCCGTCCTGCCCGCTCGCTTGCTTTTTGTTTATCTCTCAGGAAGCCATTACAGCTCTGCCGTTCTCACATTCTGGACGCATCCTACGTTTGCATCCCTTTCAATCAGACGCAACACAAATTACATCCATGCAGGGCTCGACTGTTAACAGATTTCGCTTTGATTGGAAAGTCTCAGGGAAAGAAAGTTGCAGTTACATCCACGGACTGCAGTTGAACACAAAGTGAAAGGCTTTGGAGTGTAACCGAACGAGAGACGGTGACGAGCCCTCATACCCCCGGGCCTCCCAGATCCTTTTAATGATATTTTTCAAAGCAGAATTAATCGATTCCGTTTTTTTATTTCTTTTTTTAGCAGCTTGGGGCGGCGGAACAAACGGTTTACGCACCGCGGCCTCGTGCATGTTTCCGCGGTGGATGGAGGTTCGTCAACAGCCGCTCGTTTACCCACCGAACGAACGACGTCGACAGCATCCATCCATCCAGCACGAGTCCAGCACCGACTGCGGTTTTGGTCTGTATCAGTAGTGGGACGATGAACTGTTGGTTCTTTTGATGCATGGTCACTGAAACCTGTCCTACACGCCGTCTGCTCTGCATGCCGCTCTGCATAACACTGTGACAACTATGTATGATTCAAAACCACGCAACAAATCCCTCCATTCAGATCTCCATGCGGAGTGCGGAGATAAGCCAAACAGCTCGCCCCCACCCCCTCCCCTTCCCAAAATCCCTGAAAAGAGCATTCTGGGCGTGATTCTGGGAAGCGCGCCGCGCAACTTCCTCCCCCGACAGGCGAGCGCGGGGCGCTGTCCGGAGCCAGCGAGGGATCTCACCCATGGCCGTGTCGTAGGAGTTGGGGAAGCTCTTGTCCACCCGCTGCCTCATGAACACCCAGCTGTTGTTGGCGAAAGTGCACTCGATGATCTTGTTGTCGTACTGCTTCAGCTCCTTGGTGGCCTGCGCACACGGAGATGAGAAGGCCACAGATGGTTGGTTGGTTTGGGGTTTTTTTTTGTGATTCTCACAACACGGACAGTGCGACATCGTGTTCCTCTGCTGCCAGCGTTGCCCGGGAAAACCGCAGACTCCCTGATGTCCCCCCTCCCCCTCCCCCACCCCCTCCCCCCCGTCCACATTCACAGGCTGAAATGGTCTGATTTGGTAGAGTTGGAGTCTCACGGAAGTCGCCTCATTGCGACGGCTCTCCACGACGGACGCAGGAACACGACGAGCCACAGCTTTCAGCTGAGACGCTGCAAACGATCTCTACCACGCGTACCGGACGCTCTCTGGGGCGGGACATGGAAATGTGACCTACAGCGGCCGCCAGCTGCGCCACTCGAATGCGGGTGGGGAGGGGAAGCGGCGTGACAGGTGCGCCGCTCAACGCGACGGATCACATGGATCCAGGCAGAGGTGGCTTTTAGCAGCGGTGGCAAAAGGACAAAATCAAAACCACAAACGACGAGAAAAACAAGCATTGTGAGGACGTCGCAGCACGTTTTACACCTTCGGATAAAACCAGGCGGTCAAAAAAGTTAGGCAACAGTGCATCCGGCTGCGACTGCAGTCTGGCAGGTCCATAATGGAGAGCAGGGGGGGGGGTCTCGTTAATTAAATGTCCATCTCCCCAGCTCAGCAACCCGCAAAACATTCAATTCACAGTGATACGACATGAGGAGAAAGCAGAAAATCATTTTTCACATACATAAATATTTTCACTTAAAGCCACTTTGATCTGTTGCAATGTTTCCCTATTTCCATAACAAATAAACAAATGAAATAAAAACAAAATGTATCACAAAAAACATTTATTTTTTATACAAGCATAATTGATGTATAGAAGTTAACATTTAATAATAATAATAATGTATATGCCCCCCCCCCCCCCCCCATGCATAAAATATGCATAAACATCATCGTTGCCTTTCTTCCTGGATGGCGCACAATACGTTTCACTGCCAGAGTATGAATTAACACCGAAATTTCGCAACATTTGGACTTATTTATTCACCTTACCAGTAACTCATCCCCACTTCCCAGCCTCTCTGGCCATGTCCCGTGCTGGCTCGAAGATGCAACAGACTTGGACAAACCACCAGTCAAAAGATCAGGAATGTATGTCCACCTTCTACACGGCAACTCTAACACGTGTCGTGGTCCTTGTTTTTGTTTAACAGCTGCCTGTCTGTATCGTTTAATATCCACCTATTGGTGGGTGCAGCCTGAGTGGCTTCACGCGAGCCCTTCTTGGAAACGACTGCCGAGCTGCGCTCCTCCAGGAGCGCGGGCGGAGCCCCCCCAGCGGTGCGGCAGCTCCCGCTCCTCCTCCCACGGGGCCACGCGGGATCGCGGGCCTCGTACATCACGCGCCGCCTTGACAACGAGATCGACGCTGCGCACTGAAAGTGGCGCGCCGCGGCCAAGACCAAGCGTGAGTCAAAGAAGACATTTGAGCATCTGTTGTTTACTTGTCAGGGGACTGTGTCTCACCGAGCGGACTCTCGCCACTTGGAAGATGCAAATCCTCGAGCTGCTGGGAGGCGAGAGGCGCCGCCCAAACGCCCAAAGAAAACAACAACAACAACAACAACAACAAAAAAAACCCCAAAAACACGCCCCAGGGGTCTCTCCTCTGGGACGTTTCGACTTGACCCGGTCAGGTGAGAGTCTCTGAGTTCACCCTCAGAGGCCACGGTCGCCGGGGATGCGCCGGTGCTCGGATACAAGGTAGGAAAGAGTGTGATCCCAGAGTGTGGGGCATCTGGGCTCCCGGCGGGAGGGGGGGGGGGTCGGAATCACACAGGAAGCCGGGGGAGAGCGGTGCGAGGACGGACCGGGGGCGGGGCGGAGGACAGCGCTCCTCGTTGGATTTCAGAGGACCAAAAGACCACCAAAAGATGGACATCGGCCGTACATTGTTGCAAGGAAGGGATCGAGGGACTGAACAGCCTGTGAAGGTCCATGGTTCACGTCCCAGGCCTCTCTGTGTGGAAGTCTCCCACACAGATGTTCTCCCCGTGTGTGCCCCCTAAAGCTCGCCGCCTTCGTCCAGTATCCAGTATCTTACCTCCCTCATACCCATGCAGCGTCCAGGGGGTCCTCCACAAGACACACACGGCATTCACACTCGCATCTAGGGGCAACTTTGAGTCTCCAACTGACCTTAAAGTGTCCCTCAGTCCGAGCAGGCAGTCAGACCTGATGAGCAGGTATATTTACTGAAGACACCACCAAGCTGTTGCGTACCTGGGCTGCAGATGTGTTCACCTCTGCGGTGAGAGCGGCATCTCTGGTGATCGGCTCCTCAATACGGACCAATCATGGCGAAGCAAAACAAACCACAACCATATCCCGGCACGTCGTCTCGAGTGAACGAAGTGAAATGAAAAGGACCGTTAGCGCCCTTATCAGTTTCAGCACTTGTGCCCATCAGTCGGTCGGGCCGCTGACTCGTCAGCCCGCGAACTGCTGACAATCCTGACGGATGCGCAAATAAAGCCCACGCGCGGTTACCACAGAGAAGAAGCCGCTTGTTCCTTCCCGCTTGCCGTCTTGAACCAATGCCGAGCTGAGCTACTTGGTCTACACCGTTAGCGGACAGTTGTGAGAGAGCGGTATCGACCTTCTCATCCAATATAAATTAAATACACCCACTTTGAAAAACGCTGAGACGTCTCACTTAGCCCCTTACAGGAATCGGCATATCCTAACAAACGACGAACTCCCCGGGTCAGACACGCGAGTCGAGCAGCTCCAGACAGAAACCCCTGGCCACGTAAACGGCAGCAGACCGCCGGAGGTACACGGCCTCTGACCTTTCGCTCGTCTCTCCGCGACACGGACGGTCGACCCGAATCCTCGTCAAAGTCTCCCGGGGGAGAGCAACGGAGGCGTGAGCGAGGCCGCACACTCTCGCTTCTCCTCTTGCCTCGGCAGCCGAGACGGAAGACGGTCGGCACGGAGGGGGTCTGCAAACAGAGCGAGCTGCGGAGCCAAAACACCTGACTCGCACCCCCCCCCTCCCCCCCCCCCCATCCGCTGGATCCGTACGGCGGCGATCATTATCCCGCTTGTTCGGCTTGACGGTGGCGTCAGATCCGAGGCGATCTCCGCCGAGATAATAGCGCGGGGCTGAGGCAAATGAGCAGACAGCGGGCGTGGGCTGCGGCTCAGGCGAAGCCTCGAGGAGCGGAGGGGAATGAATGCCCTCCGAATCGTTTTTTTGGTTTTTAAAACCACCCAAACTTTTGACTGATTTGTTTGTTTTGCTCGGCGATCTCACGCCTAATTACTCCCGACGGCGCTCGCAGCTCGTATAGGCCCCTCACCTCGCGTGATTTGCGAGAGCAAGACGAGCCTTCAAGACAAAGAGGGAGCGACGCAACCCGCGCGCTTTAAAAACGCCCGCATTGACCATCGCTCAACGGCGCACACCGAGGCGAAAGAATTGGGCAAATCACTACGGAGAAAGAGAAAGGAAGAGAGAGGGGAAAAGAAAGAGAGGTGGGTAGGCATGCCGGCTGTGCAGGTGGAGCGCGGGCTGCCGCCTCATCAAAGCCGCCGCTCTTTGACAGAGAGCTGCTCTTATCTGCGCCTCCGGTGGCTACATCCGTCAGCCACCGCTCAAATTATTTATGATTAATGAGCCGCACCGACCGCACCGTACAGACCCGCACCGGGGAGGAGGAGGAGGAGGGGGAGGAGGAGGAGGGGGGAGGGGGAGGGGGAGGGGGGGCGACTCGGTGGTGACGCACTGAAACTGAAGCCGAGCGAGGGATCGATGGCCATCTCTCCGAGCGGGCCCGGGCCGACTGCTGCGCTTTCCCGCCGGTCAAAGCCGCGGCAATGACTCAGAGGACGGGCCGAGGGCCGAGGGCCGAGGGCCGATTCTCAGCAGCCATGGATTGAAACGGGAGAAGGCATTAGCGGCGGCTCAACGGACGCGGCTTGGGTTGCAGTCGGGAGAGCTGAGCGGCCGGCTCCGCCGCCGGGACGATGGCCTCGCTCGCAGGGAGGCTGCTGGGTTCTGAGGCCGGCTCCAGACTCTACGTTGCCCCCCCCCCCCCCCCCCCCCGTGCGCGAGCCTGTCCTGCGAGGGGCTGGAGAGCTGTCCGGGGGGCTGCTTTCCCCCCTGCGCGTGCTTGGGCAGGGCCGCGGCAGAGGCCCCACACAACACTGTCAGGACGCGGAGTCTGTAGAGTGTGTTTTCTATCTTCTGACGACACA
>CM055206.1:4594721-4613631 GCA_029224185.1 Karalla daura
AAAACAATGTTCATTCACGTAACAACAGCGCATGCATGTGTGTGTGTGCGTGTGTGTGTGTGTGTGTGCGCGCGCACAGATGTCTCCGGGTACTCCAGAGTGTCACAAGATGATAGGCGCGATCAGATTCATCAGGAGGAGCGTTTCCCCGGCAACAGTGACTCACCCCTCTCCTCCGACTTTGGTGATCTTGAGACGGAAGTCCACGGAGTTCAGGTTGGGGGGCTTCCACTTGAGGATGTCGTCGCACCTCCCGGCCTTGTATCTCTGCAGGGGGGGGCGGGGGAGGGGGGGGCGGGCGTGGGGGAGGGGGGGGGGGGGAGGGGGGCACACAGAATGGAGATAAATAAATAGCTGGGAAGACGCGCGCGCACACACACACGTCGGCGCTGCTTTCGAGGAACGGGGGGCCGGATGGACTGAGCGGTCTGTGAGGAAAGCAGGGGGAAGGTTTCAGGCTACGGCTCCATGATCTCTGTGCAAACTGCCACACTGTATCTAACCATCTCAGGCAGCACGACGCACGGACGAACTGATCTCAGAATTGGGCATCGACGGTGTCACGGATTGCAAACAAGAAAAAAAGAGAGAGAGAGAGAGAGAGGAAGACGTAGCTTTAATTAATGAGAAGCGCTCCAGCAGCCCCTCGTTGTAAGGGTTAGAAGCAGGCGTCATGTTGTGGGAGCGCACGGGTGCTTCTGTAAGACCAGCCGCGACCAGCCGAGGAGTCGCCCCCCCCCCCCCCCCCCCCCCCCCCCCCCCCCCCCCCCCCCCCCCCCCCCCCCCCCCCATCGCCTCCCAACGGTGATCAACGCGAGCCTGACATTTCGGCGGAAGACGCGGAAGGAGCCGGCGCGCTGGAACACGGCGGATGGTAAAGGCGTGACGGGTGGAGGCGGGAGCAGATGATCGGGCTCCGTCACCGTCAGGTTGCCCGGTAACAGAAGTCTCCACTACAACAGGCACGCACGCACACACACACACACACACACACACGCACACGCACGACTAAATCAGGCCGCTCTGGCTCCACCCACGTCGGGGCCCGGTAGCTGGACATCCATCTTCTTCTTCTTCTTCTTCATTCTTAGATATCACACTCGTGTAGCACGATTCGGCAGCCCACACTCGCCGTCCGACGTCAAGGTTCAGAGGCACCGCAGCCTCGGCGTACTGGTAAACATGTAGGATGTGAAGCATGTTGCGAGAACGCGTCCAATCACAGCGCGTAATGCAAGAACGACTATTTCGTGTGCTGCTGGTTGCTTTTCAAAACCTACTCTGCAAACGGAAAGGGTAGTGGCGTCGATACGTGGCAGGCCACTTCAACAATCCCAGGGTTACAACAAGTTAAGAGAATTCAAGTCAGACTGTTGGAGGCCTGAAGGCAGCAAATACACCAAGGACGGGCCGCTAGTCCATCGCAGGGGACACACTCTCACACTAAGGGGTGATATAGGGTCTCCAAAATAGAGTCTCTAAATGCTTATTTTTGGTTTTGGACTGCGGGAAGAAACTGAGGCACCTTCGGAGCAAACCCAAAACTTCACACAGAGAGGCCCTGAATGGGCCCAGGGAGTTGAATCTGACGTTGACATGGATCACGGGCAAAACGTTTGAGGAGTCCCTCCACGACTTTGTTGAAAACACAAGAAGCGACAGAAACGCCGTAGTTGCATGGTGACAGACAAAAGGGGAGCCTTCAAACCTCGTCAGCCCTCTGCACCTGGATAGTTGCCTATGGAAATGGAGCCAAAAAAAACTATAAAAAGGGCTTTGTTTATTTTATCTCTCTGTCACAAAGACGCAACGCTGGTTCTCTGTCATTCTGCTGTCAATCATAATAACCGAAACAAAGGGGTGCATTTCTCACGTCCCCCCCCAAATGTCTCTCCTTGCTAAAAAAGTTTGTAAAAACAGTATTTTTGACAACAACGAGGACAGAGCTGGGTTTCCAGCTGGACTGTTATTTGCCTCTCGGGCTGTGAAAACGGGGCCGAGCGTGGTTTGGGGTGCAAAGTGAGGCGAGCGCGGGGCGTCCTCCTGTTTTGTCCGCGGCGGGGCTGCTTGTGTGGGAGGCGGCCTTCGCTGCCTGCCTTTGAGACCGGTGCACTCCACAAAGCCTATTCACCGCGGCCAGCCGCAGAGCTCGGAGAGAGGGCATGTCTCCTTTGAAAAGGCTTAACCGAGTACATCCTTTCTTCTGTAAACGTGGGTGAGGACGGGAACATTCTTCAGCGCCTTTGGTTACGCCGTGTCGCACAGGCATCCTAATAACCCGGCGAAATGACTTATCCCTCTCGCGTAGCTCCGATAACAAATGATGTATGTACAGTGCATGTGTCAAGCGAGCAAATAATCCACGTCAGTGACAGAAGTAAGGCACTGGCTTCTGAAAAAGCAACACCAGCGTTGGAGTGATTTTTCCCTGAACCAAGGACTTCGTGTAGGAGAACTGGGAGAGTGTTTTTACAGTAGATTCATAATATCCAAAAGCTTATGTTTAAAACTGGTAGAGCCCCAAACATCCCATGTCATATCTCTAGTCGATAATGGGAGGGACCCACTAATCTGCAGTTGGACAACCTTTTCTTTCTTAGTGCAGGACATGATAGGTTGGTGGTCAGCACAGTCACCTCACAGCAAGAAGGACCTGGGCTGGGGACCTGGGTAGTTTGCCAGCTCCCCTTATATCTAGTACTTCTTTTTCTAACAACTCCAGAATAATTCCAGAGCTGGTTCGGAGCCGGAGCAACTATGAACCAGTGGCTCTTCCAGAGGACAGAGGAATAGGACACTTGTTGAGGCAGAGACCCATGTCCTTTTTTTGTTATGATAGTCTGTCTTTAGCTTGTTTATCTGCCATTTCACAATGGCAGAGGACTCTCTTACATAGCACAAAAAAGAAGAGAAGTAGACTAGTTGTTAGAATTTTCTTCTATTCTTCTCTTCTATTCAATAACTCAAAGAGGTGGTTCTTACTCCTGGCCCAGGAAAGAAATGGTGCTACTTTGGAACCAGTTTGTTTTTCATGGCCAGACCCAGTTCTTTTGGAGTGGAAACAGAAAGAACAGTTCCAAACTAAGTACTAACAAAACAGTGAAGGAGGGTTTTCTCAAGGTACTTTAGTTTCCTCCCAGGCTATGGATGAGACAGTGAATGGTGACCTGTGAAGGGCGTGCCTTGGCCCTTTGTGTGCTGGAGCAGACGCCCTCCACAATAGTTCGGTGCAAAGTCTGTAAGATAATAGATACATTTTCATATTCATACTTTAACTTCAGCGAATACTCTGAATGCTTCAGTCAACTGAGGCATGTCTGCATGAACAATCCTCCACCCCACGGGAGCCATTGAGGCTTGTTCCTCACTCTGCATACCAACATGAAGACGCTATTAGAAACCATTTGCCTTAAATGAATCCGAGCCAGCAGTGCCATGGCAACAGGACGACGAAAACAAATATCAGACTGGAGATTAAGTAAACAGGTGACCTTCAAATTCAATCCTAAATGAGAAAGTGCCACCAGTTGCGCTGGCGCTTTCATTACTTTTGTTAGTCTTGTCAATAAGTGACTGCACATACAAAACAAGGGCTTCATTATGGAGGTGCAAAGCAGACCTTCAAACCCCGCCTTGTGCCCGAGAACACGACTCTCATCTATCACATTCATTTTCATGTAATGATGTGCCATTGCATATAAATTGCCTTCTGTTTCAAGTTAGAAATTCAGAGGCTGAGGGGAGGAATAACTGAGGGAGATGCTCGGTGGGAAGGCAAAAGTGCAGCTACGTGGTTTCTTGGACTTCCTTTTCGAAATGAGAGAATAAATGAGAGAACTAATGACTTTAATCAGTTCATGACAAATCAGTCACCCGATCTGTCTTTGGAAATTTCCAAAAACAGACAAGCACGCGCAGAGTCTGAAGTTTTACAAAGCTATTCCGAATCAAATTTCACATTTCTGCATTTTGGACCCGCGCCCCTCGTCCTGCCCCGCCAGCAACTTGCGCTCAGGCGCCCTGTACTTCTGAATTGCTAAACCTGGACTCCGCCTTCTTATCGCATGTTCAAACACGATGAATAAATCAAAGTCCTACGAATGCGACGGTTTTCAGAAGTACCAGCCTGATGCGACTGCGGGCATCCCTCCCTGTGCAGCTGCGTAAGCACAGCTTGTCTGACGGTGCAGTTTTATGTTCCTGCTTCAACCTTTTTTTGGACAGAGATAGAAAAAAAAAAAAAACACTCAAAAGAAAAGTCATGAATTTTTAACTCTCACCAGCCACAGCCTTTTGGAGGAAGACAGCAAATGCACCAAATGCACCAGCGACGCTTGTCCGAGCACGGATGCCGAGTTAGAGCTCCTCGGGAACCTGGGCCGGCCGAACCACCATGCTGTCCCCATGAAACCACAATCGGTATTGGCTCAATGCGATGAAGTTGGTTGGGACAGGTAGCAATAACCGCCCCCCCCACACGACGTCAATACGGGATAATAAAGAGCCTGGGAGGAAGGCAACGGCAACTCTTAAGAGTCTGGAGAGACGAGACAACGTGGCAAGCTATCGAGCGGCTCCAGATTGGAGATTTGTTACCCTTTTAACGTCCACAAATGGCCAGGTTGCGTTTGACAGGGCAAAATCCATATCTCCACACAAAGAAACGGGGCCCCGTCATTTCCACCCGGCCTGCAGGTACGCGGAGACACTTGGAACAGCAGCCTCGGAAATGTCTTCCCCCTTAAGTGCAGCATTAACTCGGGAGTGGAAAATAGATGCGCTGGTGATTATTTTTAAACACCTTCACTTCAAGGTCTGTAACCCCGCTCGACGATACTTCTTAACTCACTTCACAAAAGTTTCCCAGGCCGCTTCCCTTCGGTAAACACTCGGTTTACGACCATAAACAGGTAAATATTTCATGGACGTTTCAGCGCCCATTACGGCGTTTCCAGGGAACTCTTAATTAGCAGAGCCTTCAGCATGCGTCCACGCAGTCAGCGCGTGAGACTCCAGTACGAGACCAGATTCAATGTGATGAATGTAAATCGGTGAAAATCTGAAGAGCTGCTCAAGAGGAATGACATGAGACGGGCCAATCCGCCGAACAATTATTCAACACTTGACTTCAGAGGCACAGATTTAGACCGGAACCAATCAGTGGATACACGCCTGGTACACAAAGAAAGCGCAATCGGGAAGAAGAAACAGCAGCCTGTTCGGGGGCTGGCTTTGAGATAGATCCTTTGATTACATTGTAATTTCTACGTGCCCCCCCCCCCCTCCAAAGTCTCATCTCAATAGGATCTCTCTCGCTCTAGGGCAGACTCATTGTTTAGGTGTAACTGCAGATCTGAGACAAAGGGCTGGACAGTACCAATAAATCTGTTTCGCAGAGGGAAGCTGCCTCCGTTAGGGCTCAGAAACACCGGCCCGTGTCTACGAGGGAAACGTTGACGCGGCGTGCGTGTGTGCGTGTGTGTGTCTGTGTGTGTGTGTCTGTGATTTATCTGGGTTTTGCTGGGAACGCGCAAAATGGAATAAACAGGAGTGAAAAATAGCAGCGCTGGGGAACTTTATACAGGCAATGCTGAGGTTAATGTTCAGGATTTATGACACTTCTGAGTGTCCTGAAAAAACACACAAGTCACCATAAAATAATTACAGAATCATGGATCAAATGAAATGTGCGGTAACAAATGATTCGACCTGCCAAACTCAAACATACGCCTGGCGTCGTTTTACATCATTTTATATCATTCAAAAGCTCCACCCTCGGCGGCTCCAAAATCTAATATCACACTTTCCGCAGCGACTCCTGACTCGGAGGAAACACTTCAAGATAAAAACAATAAGATCAAAGGGTTTGGAAAGGTAGGCGAAAAAGCAAAGGAAACCTTTGTACTCTCTGTACACAGATCACCATCTGGAGCCCCCCCCCCCTCCCCCCCGTACACCACTCTGCCATCTGCGGCAGAGTGGCGGTTCTGCGACGGATTCAAGATCTTTCTCGTGTTCCCCAAACAAAGAAAACGTATTCCAGGGACGCCATGTGCTGGGCGAGATAAGGCGCGGAGGCGGGCCGCGGCCCCTGGGCTAATACTAACGGACGCTCGCAGAGGCAGGGCCCCGCTGAGATCAACCCCCGGGGGCCGGCCTAATCCCGTTCGCGGCAGGGGAGATTGAGAGCGCGCGGCTCGCCCGACAGAAATCAATGGCTTCGGGGGGGAGGCGATGGCGATGCGGAGAGGCGCCGCCTCTGGCGCTTACAGCCGCTAATGGCGCCCGGCGATGAAAGAGACGCAGTGTCGAGCCGCGGACCCTCGCTAATGGGCCCTCGGCAAAAGAGGAATCCACTTGTAGAGCGACGGCTCATTAGATATGGAGTCCGCCGGTGAAACGGACCAAGGATCAAATGTTTTAAGATGAGGCAAAGCCCAAAGCGAATTGGATAATTCACGCTGCGGACTCTGCAGTGCCCTCACGATCGAGACACTCCCGATTGGTCGACCTCGTCTGTCACAGGGCTTTGGATGATGTCATGTAATGGTCACATGTGAGTGCATCCTTTGAGCAGACACCACCACCCCCCCCCCGCCCCGGGCTCAGACGGTGTAAAAGACAATAAGTAAATATAGAAAATAGAAAAAGGCAATATAACAGCCAAAGGGCCAAAGGGCTGCGTTTGGACCGCCGGTCATTCAATTACTTGACCAACAGGGTGTCCGCGCCAGGGTGACTCACCCACAGATTTCGTTTCCTTCATTTCATTTCATCACATCGATGACCATCTACGATTAAAGTGTATATGTGTGTGTGTTGATTGTTTTGTATAACGTGTGGTTGTTACAGAACGCACATGGGCGAGATACAACAAACCCAGTGGTCTTTTTTTTTTTAACGCTTTCTGAAATTTGCCTGAAAGCAACTCAACCCCATTATTAAGACAGTGGAGATCAGTGATCAAGGATCTACCCCGGTAAGTCAGACTGTTTAAATGCCTTCATTGACCCGTCTTTACACTGGCTCGCATGTCGATGCCCCGTCAGTCGAGAGGCCTGCCACACAAACTCACCCGCTTTGCGTTTGCTCATTGCACGCACGTCGGCCTGAACAAACAGACAGACGCAGACAGACGGGGGACAGAGACGTCGGGGAACGCGAAATTCCTTTCGAAGCATCGGACGAGCGTAAACCTCTCATCGAGTGAAAGAGACGGCGTTACACCGGGGGACGCTCGGCGATGCCGGGCGGCCCCTCGATCTGCCCGGGGCCGCTGCGACTGTGTCAACATTTGACGGCCGCTTGTCAAACACAGCCTTCCTCTGGCTGGGACGCACGCCGCGCTGGGAGGACGACGCGTCAAGGACGAGGATGAAGGCGCCCAGGACGCTTCCTCCTGTGCTTTCGCATCAGGTGGCCCCGTCCATTTGTTTGGAGAAACGCCTTTACATCTGATTCACGAAAACTGCTGGACAGACATGGTGAGGGGGGTGACTTGCTCCAGGCTCCAGGTTGGACCGAGGTGCGAGTACGACCGAGAGGTCACCGTCTTCACGTTCGGACGGAGACGTTCGGCACTCCTGCAGTGAAACCCATAAGATCGCTCCGGGGCGGCCCCTCCCTCATGATCTGCAGATGACGCAGGGCCCCTGGCAGCGCTGTCAACCGCCTCCCATTCAATTCAAAAGGGGAAAATTAGATAAGTGGGGGTGCCGGCCGAGCGGTGCCTGCCACATCCAGTCACCGCCGTCTGAATCCACGACCGGGTGATGCGGACGATGCCGTGGCCATTCTTTCCCCCGGGCCGGTTCGATAAACGCCGCGCACGCACCCCCTGTGTGGGGCTTTCAACACCTTTCTCTGCTGCTCCAGATCCATCGCACTCTCCGAGGCTGCGCGGGACGAGCTGACCTGAAATCGATGGCTGGATGGATCAAAAATAGCAGCCCCCCCCGCCCCCCCCACAGCGCTCCACATCCAAAAGCCACGTATTAGCCCGGATCGTGCAGGATTTGGAAATCCACCATACAACCCTGTAGCAAATACTCATCATCAATCATCTGCGTTGGAGGGAAAAAGGAAAAAGGAGGTCATTATAACGCCGTACTGTAAACAGGTCTCCATTTCTCTCGCGCAGGACACATTACGGCGGCTATTAATTTCTCCGAGTTTCACAAATTGGAAAACAACTGTGGAGGCAGGGAGAGCTGCCTCCACTAATTAGCACCCACACCCTCACCTAAGGAAACAGAAGCACAAAGCGCTCGTTCAGAAACGAGCAGGCAAATGAGCAGCGGAGTGGAGATGTGTTACAAACGGCCCGAAACTGAACGTGGCAGATACGGAAAATGAGGACGCTCGACGTGTTGATCTGGAGAGAGGGAGAGGGAGAGGGAGAGAGAGAGGGAGAGAGAGACAAACAGAGAGAGAGAGAGAGAGAGAGGGAGAGAGAGACAAACAGAGAGAGAGAGAGGGAGAGAGAGGGAGAGAGAGACAAACAGAGAGAGAGAGAGAGAGGGAGAGAGAGGGAGAGAGACAGAGAGACAGAGAGAGAGAGACAGAGAGAGAGAGAGAGAGACAGAGAGAGAGAGAGAGCAGATGTGCAAACCCGCCTCCTCCAAATTTCACTGCCATCTCCCCTGAGGGCCGTTGCTACCTGGTGGCTACGGCCACGGTTATGCACCGTATGATAATTAGTTCACAAATCACAGACTGGGAAAAAAACAATTGTTCTGAAAGCAAGAGCGAGCGAGCGAGAGAGAGAGAGAGAGAGAGAGAGAGAGAGAGAGAGACGCAGGCTGAGCAGCACAGAACTGAACATCTCGTTTCGTTTCCCAACAATCGTGACGGCAACCTCGCATCCGTTCCACTAAACGTGGTAAACACAATAACAGCACTGGTGTGTGTGTGTGCGTGTGTGTGTGTGCGTGCGTGTGCGTGTGGGGGCAATCTGTCACCACAGGAGACGTATCATGCAGCGCGTGGTTGGTCGATGCTCTGTGTAATCGCTCTTTAAGCCGCGTAAATGTGTTACCCCGCTGCATCGATCGGAGGCGCGTTGCCGTCCCCTCAGATTTATGCTCCCATTCTGCAGGTCAAGCTGCTGCTTTCCATTCCTTTTTTTTTTTTTAGGCCAATTCCCATGAAAGAGAATTTACAAACAGGAAATCACAAGCCGCGCGCATCTTGGACGCGTTTACAAACTAACATCATTGTTTTTCAAAGCACTCGAAGGTTGAATTACAACCGTGGCCTAACGTCCCGACTTGAAGATGCTGAGCGTCGACCGGAGCTGATGTATCTGTCGCACACTTTCCTTCTTTTCTTTCAAATGCGGAGAGCAAATACGGGGTGAAAAACGAACCTTTCACCAGGCCGACCGTGAAAAAACTAAAAATCTCTTCTTACCCCGCACGGCTGGAAGATGAGCCCGTCCACCTCGTGGCTGACCTGGGACGTGAAGCTGCCCTCCAGGAGCTGCAGGGAGACAGGGGGGGAGGGAGGGAGGGGGAGGAGAGAGAGAGAGAGGGACACGGTCACGGTCGGGCCATTAAAAAAAAACAACAAAAAAAAAACGGATGAACGAGGAGGTCCGAGAGCTTCGGCCCGGACCCGGTGAAATGACCCCGATCTCGTCTCATCCCTGGATGGATGGATGGATGGATGCTAAGTTTTCTGCGCATTGTGAATTCGTGCATAGTGATTCTTGTTGACACTGCTTTCAACACACTTGGATTCTCTTGGAAAGCTCATGATTCTCACAGTTCTCATTGTAGTTCTCTTGTTTCTAAATGGATTCACGGATGTTCCTTCAAGGCCGAGAGGTCTGCCCGTGTTGGAAAAGGAGGTGAGGCTAATGCCTTTGTCTCTTTTGCCCCAAATAGTACCCCAAATAGGCACCCTTGGTTGGGTTTGTTCCTTGGAAAGCACACAGTTCTACCAAAGATCTCCAAGGAAACATGTACGAGAGTGACTATGAGAACTAAGCAAGCACAAAGGTGCCGGGGTCACCTTCGAATCAATATTTAAAAAAAAACAAAACAAAACAACAAACAGGAGCAATGAGATGAGGCCGGCCGGCGGTGATCGGGTGGCGTCAGAAAAATGGAACTTTGCGTGAGGTTGTGATGGATCACTTATCCGGACCGGGTGCATTTCCGCGCCGCCGAGGCGCGAGGGGCCGCCTGAAAGGTAGGAAATCAATCTAAAAAGGTATCGCATGTCTCGGAAAACGTTCGGCGGTAATGCAATAGCGGGTGCCGAGCCCGATATACGATTACGCGTGAATCCGTGGGGGGGAGGGAGGCGGGGTGCGGATCCACTGCCGGTCAACAGAGAGGAGAAAGGAGACTGCTTTTGCTGCAATCATATGTGTCAGCCCTTTGTGCGGAAGCTAAGAGACGGCCGATCTCTGTCATTCTGGACGTCTGAGCAGAGGGTTAACGTATTTAGGCAGACGGCCCGGGTCCATAAAACAGACAGGGGAGGCGTTAAGGCGTCTCAGGCGTACTCATCGGGTATCGGGGCCGCCATCACGTGTGACTCGACCACGTCACATCCTCTGTCTCAGATGTAGCACATTGCGTAGTGCAACCTACAGCCCTGGCAGGCCCGCGAGAGGCCAGGGGCTTTGGGTGCATCTTCCTCTCTGCGTTGCAGGAACACCTCGTCCACGTGGTCAAGACGCCGAGTCACAGCGCAGCAGATGATACTTATACAGGCACCGTGGGGCAATTACCTGCACCTCGAGACAAAGCAAGATGCCAGGACAGTCACGCAACAACACACGCCGGCTGCCTGTCTCCCACTAGCTTCTCTATCTCAAGGCAACACACACTGATATTGTCCGTCTGCCATCCATCCATCCATCTCCTTTTCTTCTTATACCTTAATTGTGCGGTGGGGGTCTGCCTGAGCCAAACCTAGCACACATTGGAAGCAGTGTGCCATTCACACTCACACCTAGGGACAATACCAGTCTGCGTTCGACCAAAACACGCACGTGCAGGGACTGTGTAAGGAAACCAGAGAGCTGGACCGAGGCTCTTGCTAGAAGGCGGTCGGTACGATCAGTACGCCGCGTCACCTCCATCAGCGATTCCGATCATAAATAATAAAGAAATGAAGCAATCATGGTTTACATCTGCCTCCTTGGCAGCCCGTGCTGGCACGGCCCCTTTACATCTTCACCTGCTGCCGTCATCGAGGAAATGTGCGATTCTCCAGTTCTCAGTAAATCACTGGAAAAGATGACACCCACCCACCTACACACACACACACACTTGAGGTGACAAACCCCAAATAGTGGAGAGCCATGTGGAGCATGTGATGGAAACGAGGCATTAATGTTGTCCCCGCGCATTAATTAGCAGTCTCCTCGGTGGTCCAGGAGCTTATGAGGTTCTTTTGTGCCACTTCTTTTTTTTTTTTTTTTTGTCTTTTTAGTGGAGCGAAAGCCTGAATGGGGAAACGAGTCATGATTTATTCACTGCCGATTTACGCTTTCACCGCATTTCAAGCACTCCCGCTCCCCTTTGAAGCACACGGCGCATATGGAAACAGGTGGATATTAATACCCTCAACGCTGCGGAGAAGGGTTCCTCCTCGAGTTCAACCCCGAGGATCTGATCCGGCTGTGGCTCCTGAGCAAAAACAAGCTACTGGAGGTTCGGCGAGCCTGCTGCACGCCACGGCTCTCCCGCTGCACCCACTGCCTTTCATGGAGGAAAAATACCCGGTGTCTGTTATATTTATACCGCCGACAGATTGCAGATTCCCGGAAAAATATATGTTCTTTGATGCAAAACATCAGCATCTCTCAAAAGACGCCTTTAGGGGAGGCAAGCGGAGTCATGGCGGAGCGCCGGCGTACATTCATCCAAAGCAACAGAGGGCGGCTGGGTCTCCGCCGCATCTGCAAAGGGAGCAGAGCAAACATCAGCGCTCTCCGGGACGATGAATGAGTCACGGCCGATCACGCGAAGCCTGACAATCGCGCCGACACGGAGAAAGGCAGATAGCCAGACTGAAAAGAAGCGGTGGTGCCTTCATGAGGGAACGGCACGTAGGCGGCAAGATCTGGGAGTTCCATTTCGGCTCCCCTGCCATCTTAGCACACCCACCCACCACCTCCGTGGAGCACGCTGAACCTTGGCTGGGGAGAGGAGCCGCAGAGAAGGCTTCCACTCGCACGTCCTCCTACAGCGAGGAAGTTCCTCGGAGCGAGGATGCGCGGGGGGGGGGGCAGCAGCCCTGCTTTCGTGGGAAATCTTTTCGGGAACGGAAAACACAAAAGTTGTGCCCGGCGAGGTGAGATATGCCCGGCCCCGCCCCCGTTAAAGGCGACCAGGGATGGGTGAATGGAGTATCGGGGGGGTTTCTGATGGTTTCTGCATTGCAGCTCTTCCTTTGAGGACTCCAGCTAACTCCGGGGGCGGGGGCAGGACCAGGCAGGCGCTCGGGGAAGACATATTAGCGTTAGCCAGCTAGCGCGGAGATGACACCGAGCGCGCCACTCACCTCCGCTCTGATGTAATCCGTCTCCTGCATAGCAATGGTCTATTTTTATCAGCCAATCGGACGGGGGGGGGGGGAGAAGTTCTCGTGGGCCCCTCATCTCGCTTCAATGAATCCGAGATCAGAAACCAGAAAATTTGGATAAAAATGCGAGTTAAATGTCACCCCGATGCAGCAGTTGCAGCGTCACTTTGGGCGTCACTCTCTGGCGCCAGCGGCAAGAAAACAGATTTTGGGACGGTAGTCTGATCCAAGTAGATCCAAGCAATGGAGGACTATCTTATTCATTGATTAATCTGACCATAATCTCTTCCTTTCGATCATACGTTCAAAGGGATGTCGGAAAGGTTGCGGGAAAACTGCCGTCACAGTCTCTTATTTATCCAAGAATCACTCTCCTAAAAACCTCTGAGACGCTTGCTTGATAGCAATCTCCAGACAAAATGCCTTCTTAACCAGAACATTTCCCGATCATTTCACCTCGACTCAAATCGACCGCTTTGAACACGAAACTGTCCCCGCGGCAGGCGATGCCTCCGTGCATCTCCCAAAGCCTGTCAGCCACGAAAAAGAGGCGAATCGAACCCGTTGAGAGCCCGGCCGCGTGCCAGCCTCCTCCAACCGTTTCAGAAAGCTTCTATTGAACTCGGGCAATTCTTTCTATAGAGCGCATATGGGCTCTCACACACCAGCGGCCCGAGCTGCGATGTCTTCAGAGACATACTCTGAGTTAAACACCGGCCAGAGCAAGAGCACTGCAAATTTATTAATTTGTGGACCTGCATTCTCTCTTCTTTGGATTTCGAAGGCCGTTCCATGGGATTTATGAATTTCCAGATGTGACGCAAAGAAAACTTCAGAGGCTCGTTCTGTGTGTTGCCGCAATTAAGCATCCGGAGGTGGGCTAGAGACGTGGCGGCCGCGACCCCGACCTCGACTTTGAAACGCCGTTTCCCGGCGCGGCTTGGAATAACGATGGCGTGTCTGCACTGCGATGGCTCAACTTGAATACTAAGCGCACAGAAACGAGCAGCATGCTCAGTGGGTTTGTGCAGGTGCCAAGGTGAACAGAAGGGGGAGAAGAAAGTAAGAACCAGGGGACGTCACTGCAGAGAGCGAAGAACCCAGGTGTGTAGCACGACTGCAGACAGATTGGGTTCCTCAGTTCATCCGGGGTGCAAATTACAAAAATCGTAAGGCTAATTAAGGAAACTCAATCGCAGGTAGTAGTTCAAAATATCCCAGCAATAGGCTTTACAGGCTGCGAAACGAACGCATTTCTACTCAATTCTGAACTATTACTATGCATCCATAGGCGGGCAAAATGCCGCATGCTGCGCCTCATTTGCTGTGCGACGTCGCCAGCTTCCCCTCGGCACACCTGCGCCGCCGCCGCCGCCGTGCACTTTCCATCCCAGAAGCCTTTGTGTCTCCCTGCTGCGCGCGCCGCCCGCTCATTGCTCTGAGGAGGCTTGTGCGGCGGGGGTGAATCAAAGGCGGCGGGGATGGACGGATTGATATTCCAGTCAGACCACGGGGCTGTTGCCGGAGGCTCCTTTCGAGCATGACGTGACCGGGCCTCTTAAGCCGGGGCGCAGTTGCCCATTAGGCCGAGAGCCCGCATCGGAGGGCGCAGGCGGAGGGGCTGCGGAGCCACGAGGTGACGGCGCAGTCTGGGGGAGTCCAACGCCTGCCCTTTTCGATGCGAAAAGCTCGCTTCACAATAGCTTTTGAATCATTCGCTGGCGGCGAGGCGCAGGAGGTGAGCGGGGGCATTAAAACTCTGAGGATGAAGCCTTTGAGGGGCGGCGGGAGAGACGGAGCGAAGGAACGGGCGCGGTGGGAAATACGGCGGCGCAGCGTGAGGCTAAATCACATTACGACGCAGACCTGCGGCGCGGCGGACAGGTGTCTTGATGAGCGACCGGAATTAACGGGAGCTCCCCCACCGTGCGAAGAGCGGGTCGCCGCACGACGGCTCGAAGAGTCGAGGAATAGCGACCGAAATTATTCTATCCTCTCCCCAAATGAGCTCACACAAGTTTCCTTTAACGTCTGCCTGACTTTTTGATGCCTTTAGTGTGGAGATGGATGAAACCGTCTTCCCCTGCTGCCAGACATAACCAGGTCGAAAACTCGAGATGTTCGACGCCACTCTTTCTTTCAGAGAGAGCACGAGCGCACACTCCGGAGTACTCGCCAAAGTCAACACGCATCTCGACGCATGGAAAATAATGTGTCAAGCAGCAGCTCGACGCATTGTGTGCATGAAACCTGTCCGGTCGTTATAGGAGAATGACACTTTGATCCCTGCGGGACACTTGGAGGTGGAGTCGACGGTGAGCCAGAGCAGCCGAAACGGACCCCGTCAAACGCACTAATTACGAAGGTCCAGAAGAGTCCTCGCGGAGGGGGGGACGACCGGGCTGCGGCCTTTCATTCCGGCTCGCCACGTCCTGCCGAGTACGCGCTGTCTGAGCTGCAGACATCTCCGGATGGCAGACAGAAGCTATGCCTCCACATTCCTTTCGAGGGTGCACAAAAGAAGCCGTTTCTCACGTCGCAGCAGGGCGAGGAGGAGGCAACTCCAGATTTATTTACCCATTAAGCTAAAGGAGCATTTACAGGTGAACACGCACAATCTTTTCTAGTATTTTGGATGTCTATATCGGCGTTTTGCGGAGCCTGCAACTGGAACGACACAAACGCCAGAGTTTAAGGATGCGAAAATGGCCCCGCCTCCGTGCAGATGGAGGAACTGCCACATTATGGAAATGTCAATTACCAGTGTGTGCGGAAATGCCTCTACGCATGCACATCTTCTGTTCATTACCAAACGGCGCTGCAGCATCAGATTCAAAGCTCGGCCGTCAACAACCCAGACCCCAAAGACACTCGGTGTGCAGCAAAGAGCACATCTTCCAATCTGGGAGCACCGGCAGTGAAGCGGTGAGCACGAGCTCACCTTCGTTTACAGTTCAGCCTGACCTGTTACGAGTCCACCTGTCGGCAACAAAGTGCCGAAATGCTGCTGCGACTCTAGACGTTTGATTCACCCGGCTGGGGAGGGAAAAAAAACTAAACCCTCGAGCCTTATTGAAATGTGGATCAAGTACGTGTTTGCGGGCGAGCAGATGCAAACACCGGGTCGCTCTGATATTTATCTAGCAGGTGTCGAAGTGGAGTCTGCATCTGCGTGGGGGCTTTCCAGGTACTCGAGTCCAAAGGCATCCGCATTTTAGGCTCGATCACCGGCTGAAAGAGCGTCTGTGCCTTCCAGGCTTAAACCGTGACACCACCTTGACATGGAGAGGGTCGAAATCCGTGAGGCCCGGCTGCCGAGATCGTGTTTTCGAGCGGGAGAGCCGGCTTAGCGGCGCGACGCGCCCTCCTAAACGCTGTGTCAAGAGGCCTCGAAGGGTTGCAGGGGATGAGTGGAAAAACGTATTGATGGGATGCACGGAGCCAAGCCGGGCCCCATCACCACAGAAGTGGATGGCGCGTCCCCTCGCACAGTCAGCTTTCTGGAGTTCATTCAGGGGCGACGCGCTGGAATCAAGCGCCGGGCCCAGATGTCACTTCCGCTGACACGTCGCAAACGGTTTCGTCCTCTTCGGCGAAATTGGGGCGGTGGGGGGGGGGGTCGTAGGAGTTTATGTGTGCTTCCATTAAAAAGTGATGGGAGGCGAGCCGGGCGTGGAAAATGTCTGCGTTCGTGGAATTAATGACGTGGATATCTGTGAGGCTGGGGCGGCAGCTGGCGCCGGTCATATCGGTTCTTGAAATAAATTCATAGATTTGGATTAGATTCGTTTATTTGTACGGCTCCGATTGAAACCAGCGGTATTAAAACACAGTTTTTAAACTGAAACGGATGTTATGCAAACAAATAATGGGCAACATCAAAACTGAAGGCTGTGTCCCCCGAGAATTAAGATTAAAGCCTTTCACCACACATATTTAGGATATATATGTGTGTGTGTGTGTGTGTGTGTGTGTGTGTGTATGTATATATATATATATATATATATGTCCTAAATGTGAATATTTAGTATGTTTTGACTAAACCCAAGTTATAGGTTTAGTATTTATGGATGTATTTAGTGTTTAGGATGCCATTACATCACCGTCAGACAGAAGAAGCAGAGAGGCAGACTACAAGCAGTAGGAGGTACAGAACAAATAGAAAACTCAGGAGAATATCTTTAAAAAAAAAAAAGAAAAAAAAAAGACACCTGTTGACCTGACCCTGATTGTGTGTTCTTTGCCTCAGGTTCCTCGACGCCAGGAAGGCACGAAGAGCAAACAAAAATGAGTCACGGCATCGCATAGTACCACATATTCTCTCTCTCTCTCTCTCTCTCTCTCTCCTCTCTCCGGTGAGTCACACCCTTACTGTATGGATGCGCCACGCATCATCCGGTGTTGCGTAACGCCCTGGAAGCGCCGCAGCGGAGTGAAAACTTTCAAAGCGGCCGGGGTAAACGGACGTTAGTCATCGCGTCCAAGCTGCGCGCTCCTCCGGGCCGGCGCGGGGGCCCTGCACGACGGCCGGCATGCTTCCCCTGGTCGAGTGGGCGCAGCAGCAGCAGCAGCAGCAGCAGGGCCGGTGGTGCTAGCAGCCCAGAGATGATGCGGCTAACCTAGCTACGGAGACTGGCTGTTTGCCTCTAACGGACTCCGTCAGAGGCAAACGGAGGAGAGGAGAAGCCGCCGGAGACCCGCAGCGCTGCTTTCCCCATCTCCAACGGGTGGAGCCCGGGCAGCTGACAGAGGTGGGGGGGTGGGGGTGGGGGGGGGCAGCGAGCAACGAGGAACCTGCAGCCAGACAGCGGCCGGCTAATGAGGAGCGCTGTAGACGGAGGGTTTCGTCTTCTTCTTCTTTTTTCCATTCCCCTCTGGGTGAGGTCAGAGCAGGGAGGACGAGAGAGTCGACTCGCGGATGAGGGCAAGGCTACAGCGGGGAGCCGAAGACGACCCCCGCCAACAGGCTGGGGATGTTGTCATAGGCTGACGTCATCATCGACACTCGTGACCTCTACATAACCCACCGCCCCCCCCCCGATAAGACCCATGATGGAGGACCTCGTTACAGCCTGAGGCAATGTTAAACAGTTGAACCAGGATCCCATCTGCAGTCACCTTGCCAAGTGCATCCAGATACACGTTATCTGGAAAGGTAAATATGACAAGCTTTGCAGAGAAAACACACAGGTTTAATTAAAAACGTATTCTTTGTCTTGTGAAGGAGTTTTAAAACCTATAACTCGTGGGGAGATCTGATGTTATGTGCCGAGCTTGCCCGCTTCCCCTGTATCATTTGAGAATGTCTGAAAAGAGCAGCAGAGAACCTTCCAGTAGGTCTCAATTCGATTGGATGGCTTGGCTTATCTCCGAGGGGAAAACTGGCCCGAGCGCAGTGATGAATAATGAAAAGGATAAGTCAGACAGATCACCTCCACACATGAATCCACCCATGACATTACAGTGGTTTCTGGGAGCCTCTAGAAGGAAGCAATCAATGTGTCGGTTTTTGGTGCCAGAAATAGAGAGGATATAAGACGCCGTGCCTCCATCTCAACCGAGAACCCAATTATCCAGTTATCCAAACAAAGAAAGAGCTGGAGTCGGGCCAGAAATGTGGTTTTTCGACTGTGTAAAAAAAAATCCAGAGGCAGCAACACTGTGTTTTCAGATGTCAGCCGAGAGGATATACGCAGCTCCCAGTGTGATATAAACAAACTAACAGAGGCTTTGAAGCACCTGAAAATCCTGCCTTCATAAACTCCGAGACGCGCCTTCTCTGGGAAGCCGGTTCGTCTGGCATTTTTGTATTCGGCGCATAGGCTGCACCTTAATCTGGCCCACTGTGATTAGGTTTGAGCTCCGAGAAAAAAAGGCTTCAATCTTACACGGGTGTTTAGATAACTACTTCTTGGGTCTCTATCCAAAGTCAATCTCAGTTGAGGGTTGTGAAATGAGATCTGCTCCGCAGATAAGAGACTGGCTGTTTCACCTGAAAAGTCTCTTTGCCCCCCCCCCCCCCGTCTGGAGACGGGTCAACTGGAGATAGGAGGCTCTTCAGGGGAAAACTTTATTCGGCTAAGCCCTCATTTTTGGAGAGACATGATAAATGAGAGAGGGGATATTAGATATTCTGCCAAGGGCAGAGACAAATTAACACAAGCTAATTTCCCATTGTAATTTCAGGATTACCAAATTGTTATTTTATCAAATCTGGATACAGCAGCAGTCACTTTTAATTACTGTAGCGTTCACTCTCCGAGGCCAAATCAGGATTTATCTCACACTCCAATTACTCCAATTTGGAAAACAGTACATTCAGTTCGACCAGTGCAACACACTCTGCGGAAACTCCAACATCAAATAT
>CM055206.1:4613731-4921231 GCA_029224185.1 Karalla daura
CAAAGGTTAAGTATCCTAATCAATGTCAGTGAAAATGGAGGCTAATTATCTTGTTACTTCAGTGCATTAGGGAATTTACCTCCACGCCATGAAGACGGATAAAAAGCTTGGAAGGTGCGCAAGCTCGAGAGATAAGACAGCCCGAAGAGACGGGGGCACACACACACACACACACACACACACACACACACACATCTGAAGACGGAGACAGACTTGAGACTAATAACGTCCCCGCTGACAAAGCCATGCATTTCCCCATACCTGCTGTGACTCTCCAACACTATCACAAAGGGATTATATGCAATAAACATGGCGTCCATACCATCTGGTTCAAAGTGAGACACTTGACAAGAAGCCAAGTGTGTGTGTGTGTGGTATATGTGTGTGTGTGAGAGAGAGCGAGAGTGCGAGAGAGAGAGAGAGCGCACGAGAGAGTGCAGAGAGAGGACAGAGAGACAGAGACACAGAGAGGACAGAGAGACAGAGAGACAGAGAGACAGAGAGAGAGAGAGAGAGAGAGAGAGAGAGAGAGAACATAGCTCAAAGCCCTTTTTCAGCAACTTATAATTGTGGCTAAGATAAAAATTGTATTAATTAAAAGACTGTTGCTTGAAATAATGGGTTAAGCCTAGGACAGTAGATCACAGCTGGTGGGGGAGGCATGGGGAGTGTTTATGTATCCAAAAATCCCAGAGAAAAATCATTCTGATGGGCTTTATGAGCGGAAATGAGCTTTTAGGGATGTGGATCAATATCGGGGGAGATACTTCTAAGTTCCTGGGCAATAAGATACTGATGTATCCCTCAAATTGCAATGTGTGGCTCGAGACCAGATGAAGTGCACTTTCTCACAAGGACAGATCTTTTTCATCTCACCTAACAGATTTAAGGCATGGCATGGCGCCAAATTACACTCAACTTCTGAAGGATAGACTACTTTCAGGGCCAACTTGACAGTTTTTCAAAATGGCTCTGGATACGCAGTTACAGATGCTGGAGATGGGCGGGGATGGGAAGAGGCGAAAATCTCCCCCTCGGCTGACAAATGTTGGGATTTTCTTGTGCCTCCAGGAGTAGAAAACGTAGGTAGCAGGCACTTCCCTCCCAACAGTTTGGTTTCAATAAGGGCTTGTTTTTTTGTGTGTGGGGGGGGGGGGGGGTACGGAGGTGGGGAACAGGATGTTGGGACATCGTCGAATACTTCCCAGGCAGACGAGCCAAGGAAAAAAGGGATCATCACCCCGCAACTCGCTACGCAGTTACATGAGACGGGCGGGCTGGACCCTCCCTCCCCTCCAGTCATGACGATGGGGAGCAGCAAAGCATCGGCCTGGAGATGCAAACGGGGTCGTCCAGGAGTCTGGCGGAAAACGCGGAAAAAAGAAAGAGGAAAAAAAAACGCGGCGCGTGGGCGGGAGAGGAAGAAATGGTGAGGGGCCAGATATAGTCGCTTCGGGGGTGGGAGCGGACACAATGAAGGCATTAAAAACTCGTCCGCCAGAAACGCGCGGTTCCCACAGCTGGGAAGGTCCTGGCTCCGTGAGAAGAGAGAGAGAGAGAGAGAGAGAGGGGAGAGAGAGAGAGAGAGAGAAGAACGGCGACCGGGAGGATCAGACGGGAGTGTCACGGCGGCGGAGATCTGTCGAGCGGTCGGGACACAACAGGTCTGTGCCGAGCACAGGCGCTTCCCTGCCGTCTAATTGGCCAGTTAGCCATGGCCAACGCTGTCAAGGATGCTCAGAATAAAGCAGAGGGAGACCATTAGTGCTGGGTAACTCCCAGTGGCCCTCTCCTTCATCAGTCTCACCGTCCTCACTCCCACTCTCCCCCTCCCTCCCCCTCTCTCAAGTCACGATAACAGCAGACATCCTACTCCTCTTTTATGACCAGTCGGAAAATATCCAATCTGATGTGTTCCCTTTGTTCGGTCGAGCACATGTCCCCTTCCTCTGTCTGATCCCTCCTTTGCGTTCATCTGACGGACGCTGTGAGGTTCAGGACTTGGCCTCCTCCTCCCCCGACCCCCCCCCCCACCCCCCACCCCCACCCCCCACCCCTCCCTTCCCCTGGAGCACTTCATCCCTAATGAGGCACAGGCGGCCATTGTGTGGGCTTTGCCTTTTCTGGGCCCGCGGCATGACTGAGAGCTGAGCTGAGCTCCGGGAGGGGTTTTTCAGATCGGATCCAGCAGCTTTACACGTCATTAGTGGAGCGTCGCCGGGCAGGACTCGCAGCCCCCAAACACCCTGTTGATTTCTTATTTAAAAACGCCGGAGTCGAGAGTCAAGCTAGCCCAAGCTGCCCCTGGCACAGACAACAGCCTCCTCGGCCCGTCTCGCTGCTCTGGCGGCCTTCGATTGAAGTTGCGTTCGGACAGCTCCGCCCGGAAGTGAAGAGTTGAACTTTTCAGGAATCTCGACATTTGTTCATAAAGCCCAATTATTTAAGTTTACGTTTTAAAAGAGACTCGAGAATGTCAGACGGCTAGCCTTTTCTCTTCTAATGCCACAGCCGTCCTCCGAGGAGACGGATCACAAGGATCCCCATTGTGATTTGTCACCCAATTTACTCTGGGCGAGTTGGGGACTCTCGTGCACGAGGGAGCCCTGGACTTTTGCGACCCCTAAAACCGACCACTTCAGATTTGTTCTTCTCTTTTTAACCTCCGAAAACCATCCATCCATCCACTTGTGTTAACCCGCTCCATACCGCGGCTCGGCTCATAGACCCGAGGCACGAAAACGCCACCTTGGACAGCGCACGTCAACGAAACGGATGGATGGATTATGTCTAGAGGGAGGGACTCTGTCATGAGAGTCTAGCCCACTCCTGTTCCGTGTGTGCGCGCGGTATAGGGTGACGAGAAGGGAGGCGAGAGATGCAAACCGTCTCCTGGGCGGGCTGTTGAGTCGAGCCAGCCAAAACACGAAATAGGTCAAACCGTCTCCGACTCCGAGTGGGCGAAAGCAATTAACGATTATTGATTTGTGCGCGCCCGGGGGGGGGGGGGGGGGGGGGCAAAGCTGTAGTTAGGGACCACTCTCCGCAATAAAGTCGGAGAGAGAGAGAGAGAGAGAGAGATAGAGAGAGAGAGAGAGGAGCGCCGCCGTTTGTTCAGAGTCCCCGGGACGTAATTGGGCCCCGCGCCTCCTCTCTCCAGTCCTCTCGGCTGCACAGACCAATCTCTGCCCTGACAGGAGGCTCGACACACGAGTTGATTAAAAAACCCGGCCCGGCCCATGCCTCCTCCCCTCCCGGCAAACCCGCCGTCCTTTCCAGAGCCCATTAGAGGCCACTTTCCTGGCAGATGGCGGCCGGTGACGGCCCTCCTCGCTGCGTGACTGGTCGCTGCGTCAGCCGGGCCCGCGCTGTACGTTTAGTTGATGGGGGGTGGGGGGGGGGGGTTGAGTCAGTGCTTTGTCACCGTATTGTTTGTGATTGTGCTATCGAGCAAGGCAGTTTAGCTGTCAGTGGAGGCCGAGGCATGGGCTGTGAGGAGGGAGGTGGGGGCGGGGGGGTTGGGGGGGGGGGGTACATTTGTGTGGGGGGAAGTGCATTCATGTGGCACAAAGCGCAAGTCTGTCAGAGGCGAAAAACGCCGAAGATGGAGCACGTCCGCTCGCTTAACCTTTTACCCGCAGACGCAACAATTTTGTGCCATGCAAAAAAAAAGTGGGAAGTCGCTCATTTTAAAATGGAAATGACTTGCGTTAGAATAGGAAACTTTCTTATCTGTCCTGTCCACCCCCCCCCCCCCCCCCCCCCGTAGCAACAAAGGAAAGCTGCAGGGATTAATATACGTTTCGCCTAAATGAGACCTTCTGGTAATGGGCAAAGGGGGAGAAAAAAAATCTGCCCGGGCCACCTTGACGAGACAAACCTCCCATTAAAAAAATCCATTTCAAGTCTTGGAAAACGCCACCGGCCAGAATATGAAATGTTTAATAAGACATTCCGTGCGCCATTCCCCTGCGACGCGGGCCGAGAAGGACAAATATCGTTATAACATCCCATTCTGACGCATGGCCAAGGCCTTCGCGTGCATTTCAGCTCATTTTTCCGTGCTTTTCGTACCGTCGTCAGAGAGCTTTTGGGGATCAATGGAGCGCAGGAAGCGGTGATTAAAAAGGGATTGGGCCCGGGTTTATGGTGTCTGCTTATCTCCGCTGATCCCAGAGGGGCCTGCGTCCCCCCCCCCCCCCCGCCGTTTGTCGTCCATCAATCGCTGGCCGGAAATGGAACGGGCCGAACATTTTCCCGTCACGGCTCCTTTTGCGCAAATCCAAAAGGGAGGCCGCACTGTATACGAAAGCCCCCCAAAAAATGCGGTTGTTTTGCGGGGTCGATGGACGGACAAGCGTGTAGACGCTCTGATGAGAGCGATTTCTAGGCTCGGGGCGACACAGTGGCGTCAGATCGACAGCAGCGAAGAACACGGCGTCCTTCAGCGAGACTCCGTGCTGCAGCCCCGCTCCTCCATGCACCGGGAACAGCCTCATTACCCGCGTGCGGAGAGCGAAAGGCGACAACGTGCACACAGACGCCTTCCGCGAATTCCTTTCGTCGGGCATACTGTGCAGCCAGTTCAATTTTGGGGGGGCGGGGGGGACAAAACACACACACACACCGCTCTCAGTCTGAAGCGGAGAGATGCAGGTGTCATCCAGTCAAACCCTTTGCTGCGTGAACACGCCGAATCCCAGCCCGCGAGGCTGTTTACACCCGGCGGGGGAATGAATAGCAGCCCCCCAAGCTTCTGTCAACACACTTCAAGAACTTGCAGAAATCCCATACGTGGTGGTGGGAGGGAGGGGGGTGGGGGGGGGGGGCATTTCCCGGTGATAAACGGTGGCTCGGCTGCGGGCGGGGAGGGGTCGGAGGGGGCGGGCCTACGCCGCTCACACTTTCAGGGTGCGAGGGGGGGGAAAAAAAGAAAAGAGGGAAAAGTTGTCGAGCTGTCGGATTCGGGAGGCTGTCACCGCGGCAGCACATCCTCCAAGTTTCCTCGGCGACGCGGTGGCCCAGTTGTCTGGAACTTTTTCCGTGTTTGGTTGCCGAAAAAAAAAAAAAGGAAGAGCCGCGCACAAAGAAGGGGAAGTGAAACGATTATGTATGCTAATGACAAATAAAGAGTTTCGGCTTTAAAAAAAGGAGGCTGCCAGCTCGACAATGGCAGCCCCGCACTGGCACGCACGCACAGCACTGATCTGAATGAACTCCGCATGGTACACGAAACGCCGCCAGCCTCATCCCTCCGGGGCGCGACCCGAGCAGATGGCCTGCGCCGCCGGGCCGGGATCGACAGACTCTCGGCGTAAAAAAGCGCCGATTTCGAGATGAACAGGAACCGCCTGGAAACGGAGCTTCTTCCGCTCTCTGGATCCTGAACCCTATCTGCTACGATGATGAATTTTGAAGATGACAGCGGGAAGAGAAGAGTTAGTGGTTTCGGCCATTAGGAATAACTGTACAAGTTGATCTGTTCTACCTCTTCAGTGTTCAACATGTTCCCAACACAGCAGCCGCCCTGCAGTTGGGGTGACGGCTCGTAGCCGACACACTATCTCCTTCACTTTGTTTCTCAGGACTGAAGACACACTTTTGCAAAGACAGCCGACAGGAAAATGGGCCCAGGGCTGAGAGTCTCTGCTCCGGTTTAATAACCTTTCTACGGACATTTTCAAACACTCCCACACGAGCTAATCGATTGCACGCATCCGCAGCGGCGTGCGCGGAGGCCTGACGTGCAACTCCGTTATCTCCCTTTCAGGAAACGAAAGCGCCAATGTGTCAACATCCAGACACTCTGGACGGCTCCATCTCCACCCACAACAACTCCCTGTGCCTTGTCATCTTCCATCCCGACTGCGCGGCGAGACAGGCCGACCGGCCGCGCCGAGGCGCCGCCATTGCGAGCCCATAATGAGACACAGGAGCCATAAGAGGATTCCTCCCGAGTGGCCGCGGGCCGGACGCAAAGGTTAATGAACACCTCGGCACTCGCACGGACGCCGCCCCCCGACGCACTATTGACGGCCGCCAAAAAGAGGAAGAGGCTCGATGGACGGGAAGACGTGCCGGTCGATCCGGGAGCGGGGATCTGCGTCCGCTCAGGCTGATGGATAGAGACACAGAGAGAGAAAGAGATGGATAGAGAGAGAGAGAGAGAGATGGATAGAGAGAGAGATAGATAGAGAGAGAGAGAGAGAGGGAGGGAGAGCTAGATAGAGATAGAGAGAGGGAGGGAGAGAGAGCTAGATAGAGATAGAGAGAGAGAAAGCGATGGATGGATAGAGAGAGAGAGAGAGAGAGAGAGGGAGGGAGAGAGAGCTAGAGCTAGATAGAGATAGAGAGAGAGAAAGAGATGGATAGAGACAGAGAGAGAGACAGAGAGAGAGAGAGAGAGGGAGAGAGAGCTAGAGCTAGATAGAGATAGAGAGAGAGATAGAGAGAGCTAGAGCTAGATAGAGATAGAAAGAGAGATAGCGAGAGATAGAGAGAGATAGAGATAGAGAGAGAGAGAGGAGCATCATTGAGTGCAAGGACGCCCCGAGAGGGATGGACCCACCGTGTGCCGTCGGCCTTCCAGCTGACTTTGTATGGCTTCTGTTCCAGGAAGCGGATGTTCTGCCTGTCCATGGAAACGGGCTGAGCCCCGGGAAAACCAGACCTGCCACACACACACGCACACAAATTACAAACTGCAAGTGTCCGGGACGAGCGAAGGGAATTATGAAAGAGAGGGCGGCGGACGAGGAGGCGGCTTCAAGCCCTGTACGTTTCAGACGACGAGAAGGAGAAAAAGGCATCTCCTTCGCAGCGTGGTGCGAGGCATTAACGCTGCATGCAACAGTCTGGCCCCCCTCTCTTAATAAGTAATACCGGGAGCAGGGCCGCTGTGGCACACCCACCCAGGGACCTGGGCAGGCTGTGGAAACGGCAGCGCTGGCACAGTTGTGAGGCCTGCACCTGCACACCTCCACGCACAAGAACAATCTATTCCTGACTTCGCAGCCTGTCTCGAAGCGTCAAGAAATTCATACATTTATATATATATATGTATATATATATATATATATATATATATATATATATATATATATATATACACACACGTATAATATATGCTGAAATAAAGATTTACGACACATGAGTCACTCCCAGCACTTTCCACTACGCCCACATACAGTATGCATGCAGTCTCCCGGAGGGGTGTGGGGGTGGCCGGGAGTGGGGTGGGGTGGGGCGGGGTGGGGGGGAGGGGTTCTTACTTTTCCCACTCGGACATCTCCTGGCACTTTCTTTGGATCTCCCCGAGTTTGGGCTGCGTGGTGACCTGCGTGACGCCCTTCACCGTGAGGCCTTCGAGAAACACCGCGCCCTGGTTGGGGAGGAGGAGGGGTGGGGGTGGGTGATGGAGAGATGAGAGGAGAGGGGGGGGGGGGGGGGGGCAGAAGGATGAGCCACACGTCATCGTCCCGTTGCGAGGAGCCATCTCCCCTGCCCTTTCAGTAGGACCGACTCGCACTGGATCGCCTCGTTTCCCCGCCTCGGTTATTCCTGTTTGGACGTAACCTTTACCATCGTCTCGTTCAGCCCGGATGAGTAGCGTATGTATGATAATGTATGCCGATTAGTGCACAGGCAGATGTGCCGTAATTACATGGATATTAGATGATGTGCAGTATAAAGAATGGGCGTACACACATCGGGCACACACACACACACACACACACACACACACACACACACACACACACACACACACACACACACACACACACACACACACACACACACACACACACACACACACACACACACACACACACACACACACACACACACACACACACACACACACACACACACACACACACAGAGGGATGACTTGAGTCTCCAGCTGAGCTAAGCGTGCGTGTTTTTGGACCGTGGGAGGAGACCTAGACTCCCCACCGACACAAGGAGAGCACGCAGACTCGACACAGGGTAGGATCCACATTGTAAACAACCTTCGACTGCTTTTGTCTTCTCACTTTTTGTCTTCTCAGTCCATTTGCCCCCCCCCCACCCTCGCCCATGAAGCCTCACCAGCTTGAGCTTCTCCTTCTTGCGCTTGCCGCCCGCCGACCCGGACGAGCTGGGGCCCGACTCCTGGCCCAGGGCGTTGCCGTCGTCGTCCACCTCGCCGCCGCCGCCGCCGCCGCCGTCCTCGTCGTCCTCGAAGCACCAGTCGGGCAGCGCGGGGGCCGGGGGCGCGTCCTCCTCTTCGCCGTAGCGACGGAAGAGCTCTTTCAGGTACTCGCCCTTGTAGATCCCCGGGGCCCGGGCCTGGCTGAAAGCGGCCACGGCCGCCTCGACGCTGGTGGCGGACGGGGAGAGAGAGAGAGAGTGAGGCAGCTGGGACGTGACCCCCGAGGGGGGTGGCGGGGTGGCGTGGGCGGGCGAGGAGGCATACGGACAGGCAGGTAACCACTGGTGACATAACCATGCAGAGCATCAGGGAAAAGCACCCAACGCATGGCCTCATCGGACTTGGCCGGCTCGATCTCTAACGGCAATTAGACAATTATTCGATTATTACATTCATTAAATTCACCCTTGAATAATCTCCCGGCAATGAGCGAGATGGTACACGAGCAGATAATCATTGAAATCATTAAAATCACTTAATGAGGATGCGTAAAATGAGCTATGGATTCGTTCGGATTCGTTTCTCCCCGGGCCTCTTTTGTGATGAGGGGAAACTGTCCGACTCGTGGCGCGAAACAGCTGGCAGACGGACTTGGACAGGACGCGAGACTGCAACAACAAACAAACAAACAAACAAGCAAGCAAGCAAGCAAGCAAGCCCAGACGCCTCGAGAAGGACAAGACAACGCTCTACCATCCAGCCACTCCGACCGGGAGCTTCCAACCCTCCGGCCTGAAAGAGACCGTACAGGGACTCTAATGACGGGGACGCTCATCAAAGCGGACGTGATGGGAGGGGTTCCGCCTAGCGCATCGTGCCCGCACCTTCCGGCGATCGGCTTTCCTCAGACTGCTGCCGCTCCTCCATCCTGAACACGACGCCCCCAACCCCCCACCCCCACCCCAAGCGGTGGTGAATTATTAAAGCCCTCCGTTTATGGCGCGGTGCGCTCTGAGCAGCTGAGACGTGCCGGCAGGGCCGGGAGATCCTGTGAGTAAAGTATGGTGGTGGTGGTGGTGGTGGTGGTGGGGGTGGGGGTGGTGGGGGTGGTGGTGGGGGTGGGGGTGGGGGTGGGGTCGCGGTCGCTGTCACGCCAGACAACCTGTGAGTCCGAGCCTGGAGCAAAGTCAGCCCTCCTTACCTCCAGTCCATCTTCTCCACCAGGTAGGCGCAGATCAGGAAGCCCGTCCGGTTGAAGCCGTGCGTGCAGTGGACGCCTGCAGGTGGGGAGGGGGGGGTTGTGTGTGTGTGTGTGTGTGTGTGTGTGGGGGGGGGGGGGGGTGGAGAGGACAAGCGAACGTGAAAAACAAGAAGGAATGGAATGGATTTATCTGTCAATCGTCGGCACGGCGGTGTCCGGTGTCTTCCCGCTCCCTCCCCGGCGTCGATGCCGTCCGTACCGCTCGCGCTGGGGACGAACCGAGGCCGGGGGGGTTCACGTTCAGAGAGGGGGAGGGGGGGATATCGCGAACAGATTCCCCCGTCCTCAGAGATGGGGGGTGGGGGGGGGCTGCCTTTGTACTCGCATTAAAAGTAAGGAGGGCCAGGCACCGAGGGGGCAGCCGGGGAGGTAGGCATGAAAAGGGCAAGGCGTAAACAAAACACTCCGGGACGGGGAGAGGCTCTTCGCTTTGAAGCGGATTGGGGCCTCGCGGCTAGGCAAGGCGCGGACGCTTAAAAAGAAAAAGCTCCCCCCGGAGATTTGAAATCACGGTGGTGAGGGAGCATTCGGGTTTTTGAAAAGAGTAAATACATGAATAAAGAGGCCCACTTTGATCACAAAGTAATCTTCTGGCGAACGGGCGACGTGGACGGCTAACGGAGACCAAACCAGTCCGCGTCAGAGCACGAAGGATCGCCTTTTGGTTTCTCTCTCTCTCTGTCTGTCTCTGTCTCTGTCTCTCTGTCTCTCTCTCTCTCTCTCTGTCTCTCTCTCTCTCTCTCTCTCTCTCTCTCTCTGTCTCTCTCTCTCTGTCTCTCTCTCTCTGTCTCTCTCTCTCTGTCTCTCTCTCTCTCTCTCTGTCTCTCTGTCTCTGTCTCTCTGTCTCTCTCTGTCTCTCTCTGTCTCTCTCTGTCTCTAATTTGGACAGAGCCGATCGGCCAGCTGGATAAAAGGCGAAGGCACGGCCGAGGTGGTGGTTTACAGGAGCCCCGCGGCAGTTCACTCACTGATAACGGGGTGGGGGGGGGGTGGGGGTGTTAAGGTGGGTTAGCAGGAGCTGGAGGGGGTATCAAAGAAGCCGTGGCGAGGCGGAAGAGAGCGCCCTGCTGCCAGCGGAGTGAAAGTGCAGCATCCGGGCGCCCTCCCTCCTACCCGTGTGTCCTAACGACGAATCTGTGTATGCACCTTCACTTTTTAGACCGAGATACGTCGACAGGCGCGTGACATGCCATGCTGCATCTGGATAACCAGCCGGGGACGGCTGAGACCCCGCGCCTCGTTTCCATACAGAAAGCAACGGATTTCTGATGTGGATGTTCATGTTTGAGATACGGCCCCCGTAGTCTCAGTGGGTGGCCGACTCCCACGCGCAAATAAATAAATAATCCAAACACACAGTGATTTGCACTGACATGCGCGCAAAGCCAGAGCGGCCCCGGTGGTGAGGAGATGCTACTGGTGTCTACTGTGACGTGAGCCTCAGCTCTGGACCGGTCGGACCGGGAGAACTCTCGGCTGGAGCGAGGCTGCTCTCTGCTGGCCCCATGAGGTAATGAAGCAACGTCCGTGGAGCGAAACTGAACGCACGCCCTCAGTCGTCCGATTTCCGTCCGGGTGAGATCCTGAACGGACGATCGGGTGCGACGGTTTCCTTACCTATCAATTCCGTGGGATTCTTGTCCATGAAGTTTTCACAGAGCCTGATGAACATGCCCGTGGTGTCTTTTGAGGGACATTCTCCATGCCTAAGGCCACAAGAGAGGTTTGTCACTTGGAGAGTATTTGAGAGCTACTTACTTAGGAGAGGTCCGACTCGTACCCTTTACACTGCAGCTTCACATATTTGATTCCTTCTTTTTCTATGTCGTTGCGGTCATAAAAACGAGTCGTGTTGGTCAGATCCACAAGCAAACCCATTTTCACCTGCGGAGAGAGGACAAAGGGACGTTAAAGAATGGATACGGCGAGATGTGGGCTTTCCAGATCTGGAGGATGTCAGGTCGGCGTTACTTACTTTTAGACTTTTCAAGAAGTTGGACAGCATGCTCGGGTGGAACCTGTTCTCTTCTAAAACTTGGTCATCGTATCTGGGCCCCAACATCGTTTTCATGGGCAGGAATTTGCCTGTGCGGGGGTTTTGAACAAATTGAGCAGAGTTCTTCCAAAATGACATTCAGACGAGTTAATCAACATTCACAGTTCATTCTCTTTTTTTAAAACAGGATAGGTTTACTACTCTGTGAATTACAGACAGCCCAGTCTCAGACACTGGGATTTTTTCCCCCCACAGGCATCATGATTAATACACATAATTATACCAATTCACAGATAAAGGAATATCCCAATGAATGTACTCAAACCAGGCGTTTTCTGCACTTTAACTACCTTGGGGGGGCAAGGAAAAAACATGGAAAAAATGATCAACATGCCATTACATATACATATTTGACAGCTCAGCACGTACACCTTTCGATATCACGTCCTGCACTTATCTATTCTAATAGAATGCCAGTGGCGTTTTATCTATTCTCCCTTTCCTTACTTATCATGCTTGGCACAGTATTTACCACAGAGATTTCCAGTTGCTACAGTGTGACAGACACATACATGGGATCCATGTCCACTGGTACAGAGAAAGCTCCGGACTTGTAGAAATTGTGTGGATTGTGCGAGCAGCTGTGTGCGGAATTGCAGACGGTGCGTGTGCACGGCCGTCAGTAATGGGTTCAGATGGACAGCGGTCCTAATGACGTGAGATATTCAGTATTTAATGAGTAATAAATCTGCATGGTTCGCAAGGTGCTGTGGATGGTCATCAGGCGTTGGCCCTCTACAAGGTGTCAGCACAGCCAGATGTGACCCGAGTCCCACTGTCTCCATTACCACACTTGCATGGGGTACACGTGGATTATTTACACGTGAACACATGATTGTTTGTTGACACATGATGGACCAACTCTTGCTGCCTCTCACACATCGTCTGGAGCCGTTTCTGCACCAATACAAATACATTGGTCAAGAATGTTCTGTCCGATTGCTTTGAAATGGCTGTATTTTTTAAAAAAGCAAACAAACTATAACCTGCATTTCCATTAAAGGGACCCTCTCTGGATTTTGTTTTATAAATCAAGCCTCAATCTAGTTTCCGTTTACTGGGAAAATGAAAGCAGCATCCCCAGCTCGGCCATGCTACCTACCGCCCGGTTTGTTTGGACACGTGACGCTGCCACAGCCATGCTAACCCACTCCGTAGCGCCCCGTTATCGCCTCTACGCAACTAAGCGCACGACTCGGGCCTCGGATTCACCTCGAAACTAAGTCAGAGTGGCTGTTTAGAAACAAGCCCAACCGTCGGCCGAGTGGTCCAGCTTCGGCAAGTGCGGAATTGGCGCGCTTTGAAAGCGTGGGACCAAACTCCATTCAGGAAAGTGATAAATTTAGCTTATCTCGTCGAATGCGGGAAACTTTCCAACGTACTTGATCTCAACATGGACTTCCATGTCTACTGGTGTCATCGGCGCTCCAATTAACGCCAACAATGTCTACATTTTAAAACAAAACGGATTAAGCGGGCTTTGTTATGGAGCTAGCTTTGCCATTTCTGAGCCTGGGGAATGTATGAAAACCGAGACGCAACTCGGTATGAGAGGAAGCGCAGAAAACTGAATGAGAGATTATAAAGTCTCGGACAAGCTGTGAGCATAACGCTGCATTGCGAGTGTGCTGAGGAAGACCAGTTGATTAATCAAGCCTATGTGGTTTCGCTCCCCTCACCTGCCACGGGCTGTCCTCTTCTGGGACAGCTCCTCCACCGGGGAGGGGGTCCGGTGTGGGACATGTTGCGGACAGACTTGACGTGGGGGTCGAAACGGACCGTAGCCCCGAGGCTGGAAGCTTCTCCCCGCTCAAAACGCAGCGACTCCCGGCTGAGGTTTCACCACAGCACTGCGGACTCGGGCCCTCCGTTAGCTTCCGATTCAGGCAAATCCTCCAACGAGCGGCAGCCCGCACGACATTGTGACAGCCCGGGCCGCGTCCGCGCCGAGCACACGTCGCCCCGACTCACGGTAGACGAGGAAGCCCCGGGAAGGCGTCTGGCTCAGAGAATGTTTTTCTTAGCTCCAGGTTGCTAGCCGTTAGCTGACTCGACGTCACTCCAGTCAGCTAACGTGCTGCTGCTTCTGCCTGTTAAACGCGGTCGCTCGGAGAGCAGCCCGCGCCACACCGCCCCCCGCAGGCGGGAGAGGGGAAGGACACGAAGTGAATCCCGGAGCCTGCGGTCAGACCTTCCGACAACTAATCGATTCATCGACGAATAATCGACGAATAGACTAGGACTTCAATGAATGGTCTATTTAAGCGCTTCAAACGGTTTTTGTGAATGCAAGAAGTTGAGTCAAAATGCTCAGATATCGGCTTCAGAAAATGTAAATATTTTATGGTTTCTTTAGTCCCCCCCCCCCCCCCTCAGAAAATGGAGTTGCTGACAAAACATCAGTTTTGTGAAACTGGCAATAACAATTTTTGTGTCGTTTCATGAATAAACAATAAATCCAATGAATAAATAATCGAGAGATAAATCAACGACAAAAATAATTGTTTGCTGCAGTCCTACTGGACAGATTTGTTCAATATACGTCTATATTCTCCATAGTAGAATCTACACACATCCCTCATTGTAAAATTGTACATACCTTGGTACATTTGTGTATGTCTTAGTTTTGTGCCTGTGTTTGTGTTAGATTTAGAGGGTAAGCAAAGACAAGTACTCTGGTAATAACTGATAAGATTGGATACAAAAAAATCGGTAACCATTCATATATATTTACTGTTGACCAGATGCATAAAAAATGCAGATAAAAATAAAGTTACTACCTTTAACTTACCTATATTTGTTAACTTAAACTTAACATCTTATATTTACTTGTTGTTAGTCATTTACAGATAAGCAATATTTGTGAATACATGAAGAATGCCTATTACATAATATATAACTGTACAAAGAAAATAATTGATAATAACAAACAAAAAGTAGATAACATGTCTATTTATAATACATTTTTATATTCTTGTTTTATTGTCTTTCTTGTTTAGCAAAGTCTAGTTTGTCACAATTCTTGTACATTTGCATTTGACAATTGACAAATATCTTGTAAATTTAACCTTGTAAACATTCAGGTCAATGTCCTTTTTGTATTTCTTCTGTATTCCATTTTTGTATTTCTTGTATGTCTTTGAGGGATAGCAGCAATGAATAATGTGGAAAGTCACTTGCTCAACCTAACTGGTATGATTTGGATGGTAGGCTCCGGCAGGTCATTGTCCAGTCAAAGTTTGAAAAGGAGTTATTCCAGTAAGAGAAATTTTTCCAGCAAAGGCATGACCCGAAAGTACCACATTCACAAATACAATTTTCCCTAAAATGAAGACAGTTTTAAAAGAAGAGGAAGGGCGAAATTCTGGCTTCCTCTCTCTTCTTCTTCTTCTTTCTCTCAGGCTATATGTTCTCCTGTTGCAGCATAATGAAGATACTTTGGTTGTATTTTACAACCTGGATATACAAAATATTAAGGTTTCAGAGTAAATTTAATGAGGTAATGTTATATCAGATGCCATTTTGGATACTTTTAATCAGCTGGTCTTTAATCAGATCAGTGCGACTTAAAAAGATTTGATTTATTGTTTTTGTGAAGAGTTCGGCCTGTTCCCACCCGCAAGAATTCTGGCAAGCGATGCCTCTGAAATCCATTTTCATTTTCTATGGACCTGCTATTGTTTCATAACTCCTGCCAAAAGCAACACTCCTGCCAACAACAACAATTCAACATCGTTTTGTGTTTGCAGAGTAAAAGAAAAACACTATATTGTACAATCGAGCAGTTACAAAGTCTGCAAGAGACAACATGTCCGGGATTTATTCATGCTTGTTTAATAATTTACAAACCCACTCATTTTGGTAAATATTGCTCAAATATTACAGTGTCCATCATCAAGGTTAGAACCTTCTAGCTTATATAAATACATGCTTTGAAATCTGCTGCCAAGTTGCATGGGAGAAACACTAGGAGTCACTGGTAGCAAACAGGAAATATGATAGCTTTCATGTAGTAAACAGCTAATGTTATTCACACTGCTTACATGAGTCTCGAGCACGGTGTCACAGTTTCAACTTAAATAAACCTGATTTCGCAACAGTTCTGTTGCAACAGTTTTTGCAAAACATACATTGTTCAGTTATAAATATTTGCGTTCATAAAAAAAAGCCAAACTATGTATATGATCCTTACCCCAAGCCTGTGTCCCGGGGGTCTGCACACTCACACCTATGGGCATCTTCTCTCTCAAAGCGACTGAATAACCCAGAAAGAGAAACGTGAAAACTGGGGATTCCAACTTGGGGCCGTCTTGCCTGCAATGCACCGACTTAGCCGCACTGTGGCCCCCGTGCTGGCCTTACCTCAGTGACAACATTCAAGTTCTGTTGGAGCCTCAAATCGGCCTGAGCATGCATGTTTTTAGACTGCGGGAGGCAACCAGAGTACCCAGAGAAAACCCACAGAGCGAGCATGCAAACTCCAACAGAAAGACCCCTGGTCTGACCAGGATCCAAACCGCATGCCTGATGCGACGAAAAACAACTTTATTTTACATCAGTGTCGCATTTCATAACCTGGCTGGCGACGCCTCCGGTCAGATCATATTAATTTCACCGTCAGGACGCAGGGTAAGTGTCAAACCACATCAGCTTGAATTGAATGTCTGATTGGATTCTTCTGTTGTCATTATGGCTTTGTGTGTCCGTCTACCTCATCTGCCCTGGCCTTGATCGAACATGTCCAGTGTGACATAAACAGTTAACGGCGGTGCCTTTTCCTGCTGTTTTACAGGAACACGCTTACTCGGTTTACCGGCCCTGTGGGTGGGGGTTTCCACTGGACTCTGACTTAGATACGGGCTGGACAGGCTGTCCTTGGAGGAGAGCAGCTCTGTGGTTTCCCCAGGAGAACACGCTTGCTCTGTCTCTGGAGGCTGAGCTGGCTTTTTAATGAGCTTCTCCGGTGCTGGGACTGAGGCCGAGGCCTGAGTGTATTGTCCTGTCGGATAACTGGCGGACAGGTCAGTGCATTCTGTAGACTGTGTTGAGGGCGACGCTCTCTCAGCGTCCTCTCTGTAAATTCTGTCACACAAGCTTTCAGATGGCTCGTGGAACGGCTGGAAGGGGCAGGGTCCCTACAGACGTGTGCAGACAAAGAGAGGGAGGGAGACAGGGGAGAGTCTTTAGTAATCCAGTGGTAAAGTTTGCGGTTCAGGAGGCAAAACCTCAATTGTGACCCAGACGTATCTGAAATTCTGAGTTTAAACCATGAAAATCACAGATCAGCTATTGTTCCCTTTTCTAGTAAATTCGAGGTCATAGTCGGCAACCTGTTTACTTTCTGTACTTAAAATTTAGAAGATAATTGTACCCTATGCAACTACAAAGGGTGAATCTAGAAATGTTTTGTGTTCTGTTTACGTAAAATGTCATTAATTGAAGGTCACCCTGATATGCAGACTCCTGCAATTGGTGTAAATGCTCTAGATACAACAAGTCTACAACAAGTCAATGGTAGCCAAACATTATATAGTTAGATAAATTATCATTTTTGCAGCGCTTTAATTTATTCAATATCCCCAAACAGCCATCTTTGTCCATGTTTGACTTTGCTGATTATGTCAAGAAAATAAGCTGTGATGTTTCAAGTCTTGGTATGACTTTTTCCTGAGTGAGTTCACCTTCTCATGACTTGTGGATGGCCACAGAGCCACAGAGCTCTGACCGGGGTCGGGCACCGGCTTCTCTTTGAATTTCTTCCACCTGAAAACCAGATCGTTGGCATCATTTTCCCTCAGCGTCCAGGACATTGATTAATACTGCCAGCATCGGCACGGCCTCTGCTGATCCCATCGTATCACTACTGACAAGAAAAGACTGAAACTTACGTGACAGCGCAGCACAATCCCAGAGATAAAACGAGTAATATCACGATGCCTCCGCTGACACCGAGAGTTGTGCTGAGCCTCGGATCTGACGTAGAGAGATTGATAAGGAATGAATCACGTTACGCTAAGTTGTTGTTCGTGAGAAATGACTCATCTCTTTGAAGGTCTTTCAATGAATGACACTCTGACGAGACATGTTTCGTTTGTTTTAGAGGGTAAAGTGAGTCATGAGCACAGTGTAGTGTGGTTAGGCCAGGTGTGATCTGTTTCGTCTTGACAGCAAAGCAGTGATTGTGATCTAATCCAGGAACTCTTACCCACACCGACTTGTTTTGGATCGTTGTTCTACATCCCTAAACACTTATCGAGAAAACAAGTCTCATAGTTCTCCATGGAAATAGAAAACAAGGCTGCCCGCAGACCTGCAATGACGGTAACATTGCAGGGTCTTGACTGGTTCTTCTTACTAACACTATAATTCTTTATTAGTGACCATAAAACTGTTACTAACACTGTATTCTAGGGTAGGCTTACTATCGATTGGTAGATAAGGTTGTAGATATAATAATTCATTTAGAGACACTTCTTTGGCATGCATGCTGGAATGCAGACATGCCAAAGCACATACACAGTGCAAGTGACATGGAACGAACCGACAACATGGAGAGGTAACACTTGTGCCTCGGGGTCGATTGAAATTCGGATTTCCGGTTATGAGGTTAAAAAAAAGCTACCTCTACAGTATTCCCACACTTTCCACAGAAATAACAACCGGATGTGAGAAACAACATGTCGCCTCCCAAGCAGCAGCAAAAGGAAAAACCATGTGCATTTATCAGTGATTTTGGATCAACGGCTATGGTTGGCCCATTGGCCTAGAGTGAACAACACTAGAGTCACTACAGGCTATACTCACCGAATCTTTTGGTCTTGAAGAGCTTCTCTTTGCTTTCAGTAGTTCCAGTAAGCGCTGAGGCCACCACGTAGATGCTGTATTGAGTGTCCGGTGTCAGATTCTCCAGAAGGACGTCCTGCTCTGTGCTATCTACAGTGAGGTCTGAGAGAACGACAGCCAGAGGGTCAGTGGATGGAGGCATCCCCAGCCTAAGCGCTGAAATCTGTCTGTCTGAGCTGGACTCACTGAGGTGGGCTCCTGTCAGGGTGCTGCAGACGATGGTATAGTTGACCACAGGCCCACCGCACACTTCCTCTGACGTCAGCCTCCAGCTTATAGCGACACTTCTGTCTTTGGCCTGAATGTTGGTGATGGTGACCTCACCTGGACCTGTGGGGGTCATATTTCCCAAATCACACCCGTGAAGCATAAACCAACGGCACCTTTCCCGACTCTTGTGGAAATGTCAGTGGTGTACCTCCCAATGAGGAGCAGACGTGGACGACCTGTGCACCGTGACCTGTCTTGTCATCGAAGAGTGGAGTCACTGTGATGTCGTATGGCGTCTTAAGCACAAGGCCTGTGAGGGGGACAGATTGTTCTCAGAATCATTTACATCTACTCTCAAGCATTTAGCGACTTGCCCAGAATTGACGTCCACTGATAGCGAAGATGAGTCACTGTTCTCAATAACTCGATATTTTTCTAGTAAAGACCCCTCCCCTGGCCAGTGCATTACTCCTGCATCTAAAAGACTTTTTTTCCATCTCCATTACATGCCGCATCAGGAATTTTACAGTCACGTTTAGGTTATTACTGTATTCCTTGGGGCTGAGAGAATATACATTTCCTGACACATCCATCAACCACCCCATGTCCTACCTACCAGACAGCGTTGCATTCGTGAACTCTGTCTCCTCCCAGCGGTAATTTTTTCCATCGTGGGTGTAGTCGATCACGTAGCCTCTGACGGGCTGGACAGGAGCCTTCCAGCGTACCTGAATATTGCCGTCCAGGCTGGAATTCTTCAGATCCGAGACTTCAGGGAGGCCTGCCCGAGTAACAAGAAGCTAAATGCCTTTCCCCCCCCCATAATCACTGCCACACATTAGTCCATTAAAATGAAGCAATCCAATCTGTAACTTTGGCAGCCCATTAAGAAGACCAAATTGATTGCAATCAGACTCACTCTCTCCATCGCCTGGAACATAAACGGAGTTCTCTGCAAACAGCACATTACCACGGAAGACTCTGAGAGTCATCCGGTATGCATCCTGGTCCACATCAACAACACAGATCGAGCTGCCACATGGAGTGTCTGTGTGATTAATTGCCGTCACGTTTTCCTCATCGGGAGTCAGGCTGATGGTGAAGGTGAGCGCATCTCGGCAGGCGGGAGGCGTCTCCTGCATAGAAATGGAAGGAGTGGACCTCTCAGGGGAAGGCGGGGGGGGCAAAGGTGAAGAATCAAATGTGTCTGGAAATGAAAAGGCGGCAGGGATTCCCTCACATACCGTCCACATGGCGTGAACTTTCCTGACTCCGTTTCCCCCCGCGTCAGATATGGTTCTCCACAGGCTCAGCTTGACATCGCTCTCTGGAAAACACGCAGTATAAAGTCAGAACAGCAGGGCCGCTGTCCACACCCGTCTATGAAAGCAAAACAGCCCCGACAGCTTGTGTGCACCTGGCTCACAGGTTTACACATTAATTAAGGAGTTCAGAGGAATTTTAAAAATTGGTCAATAGCTGGCTCAGCTACTGAGCCAATTCGACCATAATGCAACAATTTAACCCAGGAGGCAGCAGATTTCCACGTGAAGCCAAAAGCCCATGTTGACTCTTTTTTTGGGGGGAGTCAGATGGCTTATTGCCTCCACTTCTTGATTACAGTCTGATTAAGTTTTGGGATCAAAAACACGGATGATGAGGTTTTAATCTGCTTATTGAATTAAATATGATATGCTTATTTCTCCTGGATTTCGTCTTGGTTTTGTTCTCCATGGGTCTGCATGGGTGTTCTCAGGGAAACTCCACTTTCCTCTCACAGAGCAAAACCATGTACTTGGGTCATTGCGAGACTCTAAAATTGCTGCCAGATGTGAATGAGAGAACAATGTGTGTGTGTGTGTGTGTGAGCCCTGCCCTGCCACGGATGGGTGACCTCTTAAAACAGGTAAGACAATGTATTGATGGAATGCATCGTGATTTCAGATGAGTCGCGCATTTGTCACCATATCTGTTAATGGTAAATTCTCCAGTTCGCGAGAACCACTGCTCATGCGTCACAAAGCCTGGAATTACCTGTGACCGTTCTCCTGGACTCATTTCAACCACCTCGTTAAACAGAATTTGCCGCTCTGAACTAAATTCCAGCAACTCCAGCTGAACTCGTGGCAGTTTGCTATTTGCAGCATTTCCTCAAGCTCAATATAGTCAGACTGCAACTAAAAAGTGGAACCGATAAGTCACCCGAGTGCAAAACAAAAGTTGGCAATGACTTTTGGGTCCACACGGGGCTCAAATCTCTGTATAATTTGTGTTGTTGTGTTTTATTTACTCTTACTCTTGTGTTGGTGTGCAAACGTTCGAAGCAGGGACAAATGAAGTTCTTGGAACTGAACTGAATTCCTTTATCTTTCCCACAAAAGTGCTGAATTGCTTATTTGATGAAAACCTTGCACGAGTGCATAAAACAGTGAGCTACTTTTACAACCTCTGTGGGGACTAAGCTCAAAAAGCGACGCATACACTACCGACTGAACAGTTTCCTCTGCTTTCACTTGAAATATGAGAGGAGAAAAAAAGAAAGCAAAAGTGGGCTGTTGTTGTGGTTGTTGTGAGCTACGAGGCCTCCTCTTACCGTGCAGCTCGGTCAGACATGTTTTCTCCTGGCTCCAGTGGCTCCAGGGGGCTGTGTCTAAAGCACAGCGGATCGCAAACGTGTAGTTGCTGCACGACTCCACCGCCCCGGTAAGCGTCGCCCCTCTCGCTTCGCCCTTATCCAGAGTCACGCTGAGCACAGTCTGTGAAGTTAAGAACATCCGATTTGCATCAGTCCCCGCAGAGAGGCCGAGATGAATGTTTTGTTTCTAAGCTTTGTTCTGCTGGAATACAATAACTGGCCCCTCACCACTGCCGCTCCCCCACCGTCGACCTGCAAGAGAAAGCCACAGGGACGGTCAGCCGTGAAGCCGGATTCCAGGAACAACTTTATTATTTGTTGTTTAATAGCGACCGCAGTTTCATGTGTGCAGGCTGTGACCAGAATCACCCCGTTTACTGGTGCGCTACATTCACTGCCTTTACCTTTTCGATGCTCAGTCTGAATTCCACGTGTGTGGCAATATTGCTTTCGCAACTACTTGGCACTGTCTCAAGCACAATGTGCAATACTACAAAGATACTTGACCAAATCACAATTAAGTGACTCAATACTGTAGGTGTCGGCCATAAGACATAGGTAAATGTGAGAAATCTCAGTTTCACTCTAGTGGGTAAGATTCAATTTAGTGATTGCTTTTGTCTGAGCCCTTGTATCTGGTCACCTCCGGCTAATGAAATATGTTTTTTCCCGCTACTTTCTATGAATTCTTGAGATGCCGCCTCCGGTGGGTGACGGCGGCTCCTACCTTGCTGTATCTGACTTGACACCGGCGCTGTCTGCCGTTTCTCCCCATGTCCCACTTCACCAGCAGGCGATCAGAAGAGGTGCCGACGTCAAACTCGGGCGGCAAGATCTTATCTGGGCGAAGACAATTGCAACAGCAGATCAAGGGGAAAGAAATTCACATAGGAAGATCTATCAGTGTGACTCTCGCTATAAGACTCGCTAATACTTGTAATACTCACAGGCCGTCCTTGGGTAGAACGTGTAAGGGTCGGAGAGGGCGTCGCAAGCCGAAGCTCTCACCGTGACGACTGAATACCCTGTCATGGGTACGAAACGGGAGATGTTGTTGTAATCCACCGTGCATGTTTTCTCGGTTGTTTTGCAGATGCTTCCTGTTTCATTATCTAACCAAGGGCAACTGAAAAAAAAAATACACGGCTCATGTTAAAAACACACATCGCCCGGGCAAAAAAAGGAAGAAGAGGAAGAGAAGGGAGGGAAATGTGGAACTCACTTTCCAAGCACAGTGTACTGCACTCCCGCTGGGGACTCAACCTGATGCTGCCAGCTGCATGTTAAGAGCTCTGCTGTCTGTTGCTTTGAGCCATTTTTGTTAGTCAAGACACAGGATACGATGCTGGGTTTTGCTGTGAATGAAGAAAGTCATCAGCGTCAGACATAATGCAGGTATCGGCGACCGTGATGTTTTTTTTAGAGAGGATGTTTAACATGCACTACAGTCACTCAATCATAACTCATAATTAGATAAATTTAAGTAAAGAGGTCTGTGCGGCAGCACTTTGGGGAGGTTTCTGGTGAAATGACGCTGTACTGTAGCACGTCCTCAGTATCTGATTCCTCTTCTGATTCTGGCTCAAACACACGAAGCTGGACGTCTGCGCTCAGAAAAGTCATAAAAGCTCCGTTGTTCAGCGAGGAACCTTAAGTCACATGGTCATGTGGGCGGCCGGCAAGACAGCCACTCAGCATAAAAGCCTATATGAATCTGAAACGGACGTGTGCGGATACGGAACATGGTATTCCCACACCAAGTGTTGCTTGGCTTCAGTGTAAACACCAGAGAACAAGGACAAATACTCCCTTCAATCATTCTATGTCATAAAAACCTTCCCCATACTTACAGTATGTCCTAATCAAGGTGCCTGCGAGGACCTGCTGCTGTTCTGCTCCCAGGCACTCCACCACGGCGCTGCGCCTGGTGAAGTTCTTCAGTGACAGGACTGTGCACGAGGCGTTGACAGCCTTCGACAGGCTTTCATCTACGGGCCGTTTGTCCAGCATCCAGTAGACTTCTGTCCCGGCGACACATGCGCATGTGATCTGGATGTCGGATCCCACCTCGAAGCATTCACCTTTGGTGAAAACCCTGCAGCTTTGCTTCTCCAGGCCTGCAGGAGATGAGAAAGTCGATGAGAGACCATGCACGCCAGAGCGTGTCCGACGGACGCCTCTGGAAATACCTTGATTGGCTTTCCCTGCTGACTTGAGAGAAAAACAGACTAATCTTTCAAAAGGACACGATTCTGCATCAGTGATTTCAATAAACCAGAGTGGAGCAGCAGTGATTGTTTTTTATATAAACACAGACAACCAGTCCACGTCACTGCCCTTTCAGCTACTCTCACACTTTCTCTGCACTGGAAACATTAATAAGGCTGTGATGAAGAACACAGCCATCCCTGAGTAATGGGCGGTCATTCTGGGAAACACTCTGATGCTCCTGAATGATTCTGTAGAGATTGTCCGCTGACATGCCGGATTTGGTGAGCAGCAGTGGGCAGGAAGACGTCCTTTCTTGGTGCAGGGTAAAACATGTCTAGTTTGGCAGATTCAAAATAACTCTTTAGTGTTGTGGTTTGTCGAACCCACGATGACTGATGCCATTATAAGGAGCATCTGCACATCAGTACAATAACTCACCCTTTTAGACCAACAATCATCACTGTGGTGAGATAGTTCATTTCAATCGGTTTGGTTTTAGCAGGCCTGTCGAGCCAAATGTTGCTGGAGTCCTTTCTGAGTTGAAAAGATGTTGCTGCAGCTGAAGTTCGAGCTATGCAGTATCACACTCTTTAAGAAAAATAACCTGGATGGAAATTAGGAAATGTGAGGAAAAATGTCTGCAAAGACATGTAGTAAGAGTATGATATCCAACAGGTTTCTTATCTTACAGATGATACTTTTGCTACTTTTGACCCTTTTCTCAATTTGTATTAGCAGTCGAGGCAGAACAATGGTTTGCTTAATAAAAGCATTGTCTCACAGTAAGATGGACCTGAGTTTGAATTCCAGGTCAGGCGTTTTTTTCTTTTTTTATGTTTTTAAGGTTAGCTATTTGTATAAGGTGACCTTAAAAAGGCTAGCCTAAATTGAGACAAAGTAGCTACATCACCGGCAGAATCTGACTATGTTCTCATATTTCTTTGTTGTTGTTGTTTTGACACTCCTGTACAAATAAACCAATAAAGACCAGCAGTGAAATCTATAAGAGATGTCAAACGCTAAGACTTACAGTAAGCTGAGCCTGTTTTGATTCATGCATGAAATTCTCGGCTAAATATACACAAAAAAATTCACAGTCACTGAAAGTTTACAGTTCTTATAGAGAGCCAATGTCAGGGTTCTGAGGTCTTAACTTCAGCTGAGTGTGAATGGTCCCAGTGCTTAGGCTGATAAGTGTGACTGCAAACTCTCCAATACCCATTCTCCCTTGGGCAAACTCAAGCTCAACATGTTTCTGTGTATGACAAACATGTGCTTGAAGTATGTATGCTGCATCTTTGCACACTGCTCCTCTGCTTGGCTTTTCTCACACTTTCTGCTGCCTTCTCCTAAACAAATCAGGAACTCTATGTCACAACATGTGACAGGAACACAGGACAAACCAGACATAGTGGCCTACATACATAAAAACTGCACAAGACAACTGGGAATATGTAAGTGACTAATGCTGTTCCTGTCTCTTATTTCCATTTGTAAAGAAAGTGAGAAAATATTCAAATGTGAACTCCTAGATTTCCATTTCTTGAAGGTCAAAGATTGATCCTAATTTACCAATAATCCAAAGAACTAATCAAAACCTGTTGTAAGAGATTGAGACTAGTTTCATTACAGTGGAGGGGGCTTCAAAGCTGCCTCTCAACCCTTAAGTAGGCGGTTGAGATTTCCCTTTAGATGTTTTGGATGCTGACACATCCAGTTCAAATGAAGACAACTGTTTATAAGCTTCCCAGTGTTCTCAACTGTGAAAATAACATATCATGGACTCAGAATACCTAGAATAGTAAGCAGAGCCGAAACAAATTCCTCTTAATAGATTTTGAAGAGTTCCACAACGTGGAAGCAGAGGATCCAAAAACCAGTGCACGAAGAAAAAAGCACTTTAAGAAAAGACAAAAACCATAAGGATTATTTAGATCCACGTTGGGGTCACACCTACAGTACAGCAATCCATACAACAGATAACAGTTTATTAGTGGGAAATGAAGCAGAAAGTAATCCAGAAAACAATGCACTTTTTTTTAACCCAGTTGCATTTTAAAATTTGTTAATCAAAGCCTGTCTGTAACTCTGATTAAGGATCATTATACTGTGTTGCTTGCATTTTTTCATGTTGAATTCAATATTATTTAAGAGACTTCTTCGCAGAGAAGTAGAGAGGTATCATCATGTCATGAAACCAAAACAAAACAAGCATTTCCCAGAACCTCAAGTCCTAGCTCCTAGAGATGCCTCACCTGACACAAGAAACATCAAATGTGAGAGGTTTACTTACCTTGACAAAAAGCAGAGATTACAACTAGGATGATAAGGGCCAGTGAAGAATGCATTTCTTTTGCCCAAGTTTAAAGGAATCTCCTCTCAAAATACCTGTAAAGCAGTGAGAGGCTCAGTGAGAGTCTGAGATGAATGACTGAAAACGGTCATTTCTGACCAAATAATGGCAGACCGTACGCTCCACTGCACCGCATCTTCCCCTGCTGCGCTTCAGCCATCATGTAACAGGAACTGTGGCAAATAATCTGAAATAAACGGGAGGTATTACCCAACTCCAAACAGCCGGCAAGCCGAGAGGAAGTGAAGTAACTTGTCCACAGCCTGACAAGCTTAGATAATGTGTCTCTATTTATTCCCAGAGCCACAGTAGAGGGAGACAATGAACCTCCACGTTCAGCATATGAATCACACATGGAGTCCTAATGGTCTGGGGGGGATATTTGGCTGCAGCCTAACTGGAATCACTTTAATAGATTCACAGAAGTGAAGTATTGGAGGAAGCCATCTGAGCTGTTAGACTGACATTAGCTGTGTTTTTTTTTCTAGGATTAGAATTGTTTTTTTCTACCGACAAAGGCAGAAGGTGTGTGACTGGTATACTGATTTTCCGTCTTAAAGCAAATCATTATATCATCATTATTTTATCATCAATTCAGTATAACTAATTTGTACAGGACAGTAAATACTAATTGATCATGATTAATTGATTATTTCCTCCAAAAGACGATTGTTAGTTTAGTAAAGACTCTGAAAATAGCAAGTGACATCACAACTAAAGAGATCAAATACAAGGAAAGTGAAATGCATCTCCAGGAAATCTATTAGAGCAGACAAATGTGTTCTTTAGTACAGTGCTTGGGTAATAGCTCGACTACATCTCTGTAAAAGCCATGATTTCAACGCCACCGTGTGGACCTTTTATGATGATGTCCCGCCACCTAGTGGCTTGTGCCTTAAAATCATTCGAGTTTCAATCTGGTCTCGAGCCTTATTATAGCAACAATTCTTTGCTTATAGGCTCAAATCCATACATATAAAAAATACAACAACAAAAATAATGATAATAATAATTTAACTGCATGTAAATGTGGCATGTGGAACCTTGGGGTGGCTTTTCTTTTCCCTTTATTTGTTTGTTCTTCATTTCTCTGTCACACTCTTCACCATTTCGACCAGTGCAAGGGTGAACACAGGTATGGTGTGGCAAATTGTATGCAGTTTAACAGATTTGTTTCACTGTTTTAACTCTTTTGAAGCGCGCAACAGAGTAGTTTGCTTGGTACTACGTTATGCGTAGAGTTTTAACTCACTAAGGTTCCGCCCCGGGAACACTCCGGACTTATTTTGAGGGGACACCTATCCTGCGTAGCTAACGTTAGCTCGGCTTCAGTGGAAGGGCTGTGAAACCGGACCCCTCTGGACCCCCCCGGCCTCTGGCTCCATGTCCACTGCGGTGCTCATAGCGGCTGTAGTGGGCGGCGGGGTCCTGCTGCTGTTACGCCGCCTGTTCCCTCAGCAGAAAGCGGCGAAGATGCTCCGCTACCCCGCCGACACCATGCGAGGGAAGACCGTGATCGTGACCGGCGCCAACTCCGGGATCGGGAAGGCTGTGGCCGGCGAGCTGCTGAAGCTCCAGGCCCGGGTGGTGATGGCCTGCAGGGACCTGCAGAGGGCTCAGGAGGCGGCCGCAGACCTCCAGAGGGAGGCCGGAGCGGAGCAGGGACAGGTGGTCATCAGACACCTGGACCTGGCCTCCCTCTCATCCGTCCGCAGCTTCTGCGAGGAGATACAGAAGGTGGGTCCAGCTTTGTTTACTGGGAGGTGGAGTCCGGATCATCGCAGTCATTGCTGTGTCCTCTGCCAAGATCACCAGGTGACAGAGAGTGACTCTGTCCCTGGTGTTAAACACTAAATCACCTCAGATCCACAACTAGAAAGTTTGGAGGTGTTTTTCCAGATGATCAGAATGAAGTCAGCTGGACTGGTCTGATTCCTGAAGACGTCTCAGGTCTTAAAGACACATAATCTTGATAAAGATTACTATTACCTTCATTACTGCAAACCATAACAGACGCATCTAGTCAAGAAATGTCACTTAGCCGCTAGAATTTAACTGGCCTTTCTTTTGAGGCTTACAGGTACGGCTTACCATATGCTCAAACCTCACGATTTATCAGTCTAATACAAACGACCTTTATTGATCCTTTGGCGGGGGTTCCTTTTGGCAACAAGAGCTAAATCCCTGTGAATATGCTCAGCAAAAAGGGCTCCAGGCTCCAGCAGGCCCCCATGGGTAGTGCACAAAGCCAGTAAGACAATGGAGGAAAATGGCATCACCCTGCACTGGTATTGTAAGTATTGTGTCGGGGCATTTGTCCACAACGACAGAAGAACCCTTTCATTGTGGCACGGACACGACACTGGCAAACCCCTAGAAAATAAGATGAGAGGAGAAGTTGCTTCAGGAGGTATATTCATTTCAAAAAAACGGCTTAAAAACCGTTAACTTTTAGATTCCCTACGTTAATGTAAGTGCCCGAATAGTGCAAATGTTATATGCCCGTTAAATGATAATGGTGATGGTTAAATATGTCCCTTGTGGGAAATTGAATAGAGCCTTCTCATGGGGGGACACTTACCTGCCATAACCACTGGGTGTCTCAAGACGTCCTCTATAAAACCAACGCTCTTTTTTTCCAGGGTCTATTAAATGGCAGAGGGAGTGAGTGAGTTAGTGCCTGTGCCTTGATGTGTGTGTCGTAAATCACCAAGTAACATGCCAGGGTCCTAAGAAGACATTTTAAACTCCAATCACTGCATTTCTGGGATTCTTCAGGAGGAACCCAAGATAGACGTTCTCATCAACAATGCCGGCGTCTACCAGTGTCCCTACTCGAAGACGGAGGAGGGTTTCGAGATGCAGCTGGGCGTGAACCACCTGGGCCACTTCCTGCTCACTCACCTGCTGCTGGACCTGCTGAAGAGCTCGGCGCCCAGTCGCATCGTGGTGGTCTCCTCCAAGCTCTACAAGTACGGCCGCATCCACTTCGAGGACCTGAACAGCGAGAGCGCCTACGACAAGGCCGCCTGCTACAGCCAGAGCAAGCTGGCCAACCTGCTGTTCACGCTGGAGCTCTCCCGCCGGCTGGAGGGCTCCGGGGTCACGGTCAACGCGCTCACCCCGGGGATCGTGAGGACCGCGCTGGGCAGGCACGTCCAAATCCCCCTCCTGGCCAAGCCGCTGTTCTCCCTCGCCTCGATGGTCTTCTTCAAGAGTCCGCTGGAGGGGGCGCAGACCCCGCTCTATCTGGCCTGCTCCCCCGAGGTGGAGGGAGTGTCGGGGAAGTGCTTCGCTAACTGCGCGGAGGAGGAGCTGATGGCCAAGGCCACAGATGAGCAGGGAGCCAAGAAGCTGTGGGACATAAGCAGGAGGATGGTCGGCCTGACTGACTGAGGACTGTGTGTGTGTGTGAGAGAGAGTGAGAGTGAGAGAGAGAGAGTGTGTGTGTGTGTTTTTGGATAAAACACAGAGTGTGGTGGAGCCCTGGAGTGACTGTTCTATGAGCGGATGCCAGTGAAGTTGCAGTGCCGTGCCAATAAAAGAGTGTGTAAATCAAGTGTCTGTGAGTGGGAGCGCTGCGGGTGCATTGCGGCGAGGTGATCGGAAAATGTACATATTAAAAAGCCTCGAGTTTTAAAAATAAGCCGCTCCATTGATCTCTCCTTTGCACAAGGACCGAGAAAAGTCAGCACAACTGAAATCCTTCATCGTTATCAGTCATTTGAGCTCAAATGATGTTCCTCACCTTCTATGATATGTAATATTTTAGTCGCACATTGTCATAAAACCACAACAGAGAAACAAAAGGCAAAACCACAGGCACTTACGTATCCAATTGCGCCCCACAATCCGATTGGAAAACGTCGCAATATCCAGTAGTTGTAATCAGAATGGTTTAAAGGAGAGCCGGATGGGGAAGGTCAGGCTCTGTATTTTGGAGCGGGCGCGGAGCTGCAATTTCGCTCAAACGCATGTGGGAACAAATAACTGGTCGGCCGTATCCGGCAAAGTTGGACACAGGATTTCTCCCCCCCCGCGCCGGCGACCTGGCGAGGACTCACGCGGCCATCAAACCGGATGGAGAACCCTCGTCTCCCCAGAGCGGCTCGGAAAAGCACATCCATTTTCCCGGCTCAGCCATTGTACCTGTTCGTGCTCGCCTCAGCATTAGCGCTGATGTATTTATACATGTAGAGAGCCGTGGCGGCGGGCAGCTGTTAATCTAGCCCCCCCCCCCCCCCCCCCCCCCCCCCCCCACACACACACACACACACACACCACCATCTATCGCTGTGTTTGAAGTGTTAATGCTCTCCGCGGAGTCTGGAGGGGAGACGATGAGCTTGACGATGAAGATCGCCAAGGCGCCGCCGCTCTCGCCGCTCCCTCCTGTGGACGGGTCCGATCCGGCGTAGGAAATCTATTACCTCAGCGGGAGGCGGTGGGAAGAGACGGCCGTCGCAGTGGGAAAGGCCAGGCACGCATGAATAAGTATGAATAAATGCATGACAACTCGGGCTCCTCGCATGTCCCGGTGAAATGGGAAAACCTGGGACATCAGTGGCCAATTAGGAGCCTAGTCAAGGGGAGCACGTTGAAAATGAGGGGAAAAGTAAAACGTTGAGAGTTGAAACGTGACTCCTCTCTCTGCTGCTCTCTGCTTGGTGTGTAAAGGCAGCATTTAAGAACGTGTATAGCCTGTCAATTATTGCTAATTTCTATGCATGTAATAGATTATTTTGAAGACAAGTTGTGCCCGTAGACTTTTATGTCAGGCCACACAGATGAATAGTCATGTTTACTAGTGTAAGTGAAACATGCTCCAGCTGTAGAAAATGACATAGCTACAAAGCACTGGATTGTTGAAAAGCCCTGGAAAATTGTATTAAGAAACATGAACAGGTGGGAATAAAGGCCGATTTCCGGTGCATTCTGAGCCTTGATCTCAAAGCAGAGCAAACGCGCCTTTGCGGTGTTTTCTTTGCGAGACACCAGAAAGAGGCGAAGTGTTTGCCGATGTATCCTGGCAGATGTCCTTTCCCCGCTAACCTATTTTTAAATCCACATCGGCGGCAGAGCGGGGCCCCGTGGTGACTCAGCAGACGCGAGTTTGACTGATGAAGGGCCCCTCCACTCCACTGCTCGTTACCTTAAAACAGCAGCCGATTATGCAGCGCGCCACCAAACTTGTTTTAGCGGAGTGGTAAGTATGATGTCCCTCCCGCGACAGAGCACCCGGAACGAGGCCTGAAGCTTCTCCGCGCCGCGTAAGTTGTGCTTTATTAGGAGAACAAAATGTACAACTCAAATATAGAAACATGCATCATGGTTAAAGAAACAGGGTTACAGTGGTTCGATGGGGCGGGGGGTGGGGGTGGGGGGTGGGGTGGGGGGGGGCGTGGGCATCCAAATCTGAGGTAGAAGAGGGGACAGAAAAAAACCTCCGGGTGGGGGTGTATAGAAGAGCCAAAAGATGTAAATAATACAGAAGGCTAAAAGAGATCTGAAAACATTCCATCAATAACAAGAGAAAACACCCACTGTCAAATTCAATCCATCAAGAATCAAGGAAAAACAAAGTGCGTGTTTGTCGTAAGTGATTCATTTGTTTTCGTCCTGCTTGATTCGGCGTCCTCACAAGGCCAACGCAGTTTCAGTCGATTAAAAAATAATGACTCGGAGCAAGTCTGTGCCTCGTCTCTCTGTTAAAATACATCTCAGAGGTTTCAAATATACGCTTGGCAGTTTTTTTCCATTTATGTACAAGTTCCAGGTTTATCAAGAAGGGTTAGATTTGGTTCAGTTGTGTGGGATGTGGTTCTCGCAAACAGCTACATACAAAATATATCACTCAAATCTTACTTAGAAGTATATATTTATACATTTGTAAGTTAAATAGGTACACGCTCTTAGAAATTTCACGCCCGACTCTTCCAGCATGACCTCCCGTCTCAGAATGATTGTAAACGGTTGGCGTCCTCCGCCCTACGATCAAAGCTTTCAAGTGATCAGCAATCGCTGCGTGTTTGTGATTCCGGAACGAAAGCAAACCGATCAAAACGATCAGGTCAGCGGGAGCTGGGCAGGGCATCCTATCAGAGGTCACCCCTGGATGGAGGGAAACGTCAGTTCAGGAGCGTTCCGTAAAGCTGGGCCTTGGTCAGACTGTCCTTCCGGGAAAGTCCGAGGGTGCCGAATTTTTGGTTGTAAGGCGGGGGAGGAGGGGGCGGCGCCGGCGGCGGGGACGGGCTCACCTGCGGGGGTAGGCTGTGCATCTCCACCTGGTACTGCAGTTCGGCGGCCATCTCCAGGGTCCTCTGGTTCAGGGACTCTGTGGAGCTGTTGGGACTGGGGTCGGCGTACTCCGTGCTCTGGCCGCCGGCCGCCACGTTCCCCTCCCTGTCTTTGGAGCTCCCTGAGTGGTAGAGGCTGTGCTCCGACCCCTGGCTGTCCTCCGCCCGGTACAGGTGAGCCTGGCTGTGGGCCTGACGCAGCCCCGGGCTGCACTCGGGGCTGCTGGGGCTGCCGGCCACCCACACTGGGTCCATGGCGCCCGCCCCCTGGTGGTAATAGTCCGCCCCCTCCTGGAAGCTGCTGTACAGCGGCCCCAGGCGGATCTTAGCGGGCCGGACGGAGAAGTGCTGTTCCGAGAAGCTGTACGGGGAGGCCCGGCCGGGGCTGCGGTAGCTGTGGGCGCTTAAATCCTCCACGCTGAGCTGTCTCCAGCGGCCAATCAGCTCCTCCTCCTCGGGGGCTAGCGTGCTGCCCCTCCGGCTGTCTCCGTAGGCCACGCTGGGGGACGAGGAGGGCGGGAGCGGCTCGTAGGGCTCGCTGAAGCAGGACGACATGGTGCGGCTGTAGACCGGGGAGCTGCCGTTCTGGTGGTGGCTCAGCTCCGTCTGCTGGAAGGGGTGCGCGTTCGCGAAGCCCCTCGGGCTGTCCCTCTCCCAGGAGGAGTCACTCTTCCTCTCGTAGTCCCCCGAGTCCCTCCAGTCCATGTAGAGGGAGTGGTGGTGTGGGGAGGAGGCGGCGCTGCTGGGCGGCCCGTTGCCTTTGTCCTCGGAGCCGGCGCCGCTGAAGCTGGAGTAGGAGCTGGACCCGGCACCCAGCGTGGCGGGGAACTTGGCAAAGTGCTCCTGGGAGAAGCCGGCCCTCAGCCCCACCGAGCCCTCCTCGGGGTTGCTGTCGGTGGAGTTTTGAGGCCCGTAGAGCAGCTTCCTCTGGCCGTGGAGGTCCATGCTGGGCCTGCGCTCGCGGTGCCGCTCGTCAGGGCAGTACAGCGCCGTGTCGCTGCTGTACAAGTCGGACTTGTAGGCGGCCCGGAGCCCCAGACGCTCTCCTGGACCCACGCGTTCCAGGATGAAAGTGTGCTCCTGGGTCTGGGGGCTTGGGGAGCGGGAGGCCTGGCTGCTGCTGCAGGCCTCATCCGGTTTCTCCAGCACCTTGGCGATGAGGGAGGCCGGGACAGAGTCTGGGTACTGGTGGCAGAGAGGGGACTCCTCCTCCAGGTGCATGGTCAGACGCTCCTGGAAGTCTGCAGGCAGCTGGAAGTGCCCGGGAAAAGAGGAAAAAAGACAGGGAAACACAATTTAAAGGCGACCTGGAATGGTCGAGTAGGATCCCCATTCTCTGGTGTTAGTATGGAAGCAATGTGACATTGGTTTCATCAGAAATGTCTCAGATGCTATTTTCAAGGCCTTTCAAGATCCTGTTTTTAGACATCGTAATATTCTGTTTTGTGCCCTACCATACTTATCTGCCAACCTCAGTCTATGTATGAACCACATAGTGCACAGACTCCAATACATACTTGCGTTGGCGTGGTACTTCAGCAGTTTACCCACCGGGGAGCAACACAGAGTTCAGAGTGTGGTCAAAGGAGGACACTTTCAAAACAAACCACGGTAACAGTGGAAGAGGTCATGACTGTGTAAACCAGGGGTGTCAAACCTACTCCTGCTCCTGTTCTTCTTATTCTTTCTTTCTGACCACATGCTCTGACCGCATGTGAGCTACAGCACTCAAACAATCTCCAGTGGTATGACTCCATCTGCACACATTAAATCTACGTACAAGGCTAAATGAAGATGCACAAGGTGAAAGAAAGGCTTTTAATGCGTCGTCACTCATAGGGCATAAATGGGCCTTTACTCTGTTTGGCTTTCTTGCTTGCCACTACCATGGCTTTAGATTCATTGCTAAATGGCCTTTACATTCTTTGCTAAGCCACACAGACGAGCAAGCTTTTCTCAAATCAACCAGAGCAATACAGCAATGGCATGCGTGCACCCAGGTCCCCTTCAAGTCCTTTAAATTCTACTATAGAAAGAGGTACGCTCGAAAAACCTGGTCTAACTCACAGGGTTTTTAACAAACACCACACAGATAAAGGCTGCAACTTTTCAGTTCTTTGTGATTTAATAAGACAGTTTTATCTTGTTTTATCTGCAACTGTTTAGCCTACTTTTTATTTGACTTTTCTGAACACATTGCAAATAATTATCAGTAAACAGTAAATAGTAACAGTGTCATTATAGGATCACTATTGCCAGCCTGGAAATAATGGTATCTAGTATCAGAACCGAAATTAAATCAGTATGACAGAACTGAAGCTTCTCTTTTTCTGTATTGTCTCAATGTTTTGCAACATAATAACTGCTATATACTACGTTGCAGTTTCTGTTGCTTTGCACTGCAGGGTCAGTATTTCCACAGAGTACAGTAGTTGACTCTGCACTATGTATATATCTGTGCATAGATCTGTCGAATAAATTACATTTTCAGTGAACAAAAGCGGAAAAATGAAAGGTTAACTTAGGGAAGGCAAAGAATTGCTCTATTCTGAGCATTCCCCAATAATAAAAAGCCTGCATCTACTATCCGTGTCTCTCCATGGCAACAAGCAACAAGCCTGCATATCATCAACAGGAATCTAGTCAGTTGTTCCTAATTGGCAATGAGAGGAAAGCTAATTATAACTTTGTAGATAGAGGAAAGACAAACACGGCAGAGAACACGATAAGACATTTTCCATCATAACACTTTCATTACAACTTGGACCAGGCTAAAACGCCACTTAAAGCCTGTCAACACGTTTTTCATTCGGGGCTTGTTTTTGAACGAGACCACAATTAGCTTTTATGCGGCGTCCGGAGGGCCCGGGCGGCCGCTCGTTCTATACCCTCTCTCTCTCTCTGCGCTCGTTTCGCTGCAAAACAAACGGCCGAGGCACTTCAGCCGCCGCTGAAGAGCCGCTGAAAACGCCGCAGCCCCATTCATCAACATGCCTTCGATTTGCCCCGGCCCACGGGAGCGGCGGACCGCTGGACGTACAGCGAGTGCACGTATAGCCCCTGACCCCGCTTGTGTTTGGCGTCACGCCAGCCCCGCCGTTTTTCACCCTCTGACGGATCCTGTGCCGCTTGCAGCCAGGGTTTCTCAGCACGCCACATGGTGTGTGTGTGTAGGGGGTGGGGGATGGGGGGTGGGGGGGGGTATGCTATAAGCCTTATGCAACACGTCTGCGGTTTGCATTGACGTTTCCATTCTGGCCATATGGGCCAAAGCGTGGAGAGGCAGGCGTCAGCCTCTTTAAAATCCGAGCGTGTCACATGGGCGCGGCACAAGGCCCAAGGCTGAGGCAGCGGAAAGTGGCGCCAAGCTGGCCTGGTGTTAAAACACTCATCGATACACGCACACACGCGCACACACGCTCACACACACACACGCGTCTGTTTTCACAGGCAGCAGCGGCAGCAGCAGCAGCAGGAGGAGGAGGCCGCGCCGCGCTCCCCATTTGCATTTTGCCGCGTACTGTAATTTTTGGCTCCTTGGGCCGCCGTTTGAGGAGAAGCCGCCTGGAAGAAGTCCGAGTCGCGCCCCGTGCCTCGCCGCCGTCACGCGCTCACGGGATTATTAAGGGAGCCGCGATGTGATTACGCTCCCATTGTGACGGGGTGACAGCAGGAGAAAGACTTCCGCTTTTTTTCTTACACGTTTACCATGTAAATTAGCATTTTTTGAGGATTTGATGAATACACTTCAGGATTATGAGGTGTGCATTGCTTATTGTTTGCAACTGTGGGAATATTTTAGATCTTTTTTTCCCCCCATTTGATTAGATTCAATCTCATTGTCATTGCACACTATGCAGGCACTCGGGCAATGAAATGCGGTTTGGATGTGGCTGCACCTGGGTGCTAAAAATACTCCAGAGGATGCATACGACAGGCACTACAGAATGCAGATGATTTCTCATTCATGTGTGACAATGGCATTCATTTCTTTCAAACCAGAGCTAATGTAAATGATTACAAGTCTCCACTGCATCCTTTGTGTTGGCAGAGGGTTAAAGCCATGCTCTGAACCAGGGAAATTTCAGAACTGAATCAAATGATCATTTCAGGAATTGCTTGTATCCTCTCTACTTGAACGTTTTTTTTCAATGTGCTTACATGATGATATTTAATATCGTCTATATCATGATAGCCTCAGTGAAATAGTAAAAGGACTGTCTGAGCTTTAATGGAGAAGAAAGCTCTCACCTCAGAGAGCTGGGCTCGGTACAGAGACTTGTTGCACTGGAGGAGCTGAGCAGCCAGATTGCAGTCCTTCCTGTACAGATCCTGCAGGGCCACAACATAAAGGGAAGACCAGACAAAAAGAAAATGAGATGAAGAGCCTCTCCTGTCCATCTCACTTCAGGTGTCACTCTGACCAACGAAGGTAGGGCTGCGTTTGGCCCTTACGTTGTCTTCTTGCAGCTTCTCGATGGTGAGCTTGGCCTCCATCAGGTGGTTGTTGAGGACGATGATCTCTCGGCTCAGCGCTCGCTTCTCATCGTCGTGGTGCTGAGACTGAGGACAAAAGAGAAGTTTTAACGGAGTAGAGGAGAAGAAGAACATTTGGTCCAGTTTTCAGTTCTGGGGTGAGGCAAATTGATACCGATTGCCACTGGTCCGTTTTTGTCCCCTCCCAAAAACACATGTGCCCTTTCAGACTGATTTCCTGTCAGCGTCCATAGAAAAAAAGAGCGTGGCAAAGTTTGTTCTCCTGTCCCCGGACATTTCCTCCCCAGAGCGGCGTAGCAGTGTGAGCGAGAAGCCCACTCAAAGTATATCGCCGTGTTTATCTGTCTTGTAATTACATTCTCTATAGCTGGAGAGGGGCCACGGGGGTCAGATGGGTTTGCGGCACCTCTGGAGTAAACAAGCTTCACTGCTACATAGCGACTTACTCAGCACCTCGAGGAGGAGGAGGAGGAGGAGGAGGAGGAGAGAAGACGTGAGAGGAATCAATAACACCTGATGAGGACGCCTCAGAAAAATAAAGCTGTTGGACTTAATCTGGAGGGTAAAAAAAAAAAAAAAGGAACATTTTTCCTCGCACAAAAAGCCCAGTGACCTTAAGCTCCCTATCAACCTGGTATCTCCCTGCTGTAGCGCTGCAATCACAGGCCGGCCATTATTATTATCTCGTGTAACAAACCTGTCGGCCGAGCTCTTTCAGTCGTCTATAGACACCTGATTGTCATACAGTGTTCCCGAGCAGGCTGCTTAATTGTATCTTTCCACATGCGAGAGCAACGTCTGACAAATGCAAGTGAGGTGCGGCGCTCCGAGGAACAATGGCTTTGCTATCGCTCTGCCATCGGAAGGAGGACAGCCGGTTGTAATAAGCCGTAATTAACGTCAGTGGTACCAACAGCCGGGCACAGTCATATTCAGACGGGCCCTCCAAGCCTCCCGTGGCCCCTCTAAACCCCGGGACATCTCTGTCTTCTTGCGCCTGCAGGTGCTTCAATATTTTATGACTGTAGTTGAGTGTCAAAAAAATTGGTTGTTTGGTTTATAAATCTAAGAAAAAATGGAAAATCTCTTGTTTTGTGCACACTTTGAATATATTCTGTTTGCTTTCATGGAGGAATATTCAATCCTACGAACATGATGCTGATGTCCTCAACAATACGTTGAAATCAGCTGATCGATCATATGATTAGTTGTAGCTGCTGAAGCTTTTCCCAGTTTTAACCTGGGAATACATCTTTGGCACATGCACACACACACAACACACACACACACGCACACGCACACACACACACACACACACACACACACACACACACACACACACACACACACAGTGTTCGACACTTACATCCCTGTGGATCTTTTCCTCCAGGTCTTGGTTGATCCTCTGCAGTGCTGAGTAGCTGCTCTGTATTCTAAACGACACAATAAACGAAACGGCTCACTTGCAGACGCTGGTGCGTGCATGCACGTGTGGATTAGAATAGCAGGCGAAGAGCTCGCAGAGCTGAAAATAAGCACACGGGCGGGCTCCGCAGAGCCCTGTTTTCACTTCTCCCGTCTGCCCATGCAATGATTTAGTGAGCGTTTATGCCGTTGCGTGGGACCTAGAAGGTCCAAGAGAGCAGATAAAAACTGTAACAAGCTGCGTGCAGGTCCCAGATCAATATAAATCTTTCTGGCTTTGGATTTCATATCTTATCCTATAGGCTGTGTCTCAGTAGTCATTGCTGTCACAAAAGGTCCCTGGTTCAAATCCGGGTCAAACCGAGGTCCTTGAGGTATTTGCATGTCCAATGACATGCACGTTTAGGTTGATTGGAGACTCTAAATTGCTTCTTGTATTATATTCTGTTTTATTACTGCATTTTGTTTATCATGCACTACAAGAGGGTGGAATCTGCAATAGAAGCTTGTCCAAGAGGGCAGGCTTGCATTTTATTTAGGTTGCTAAAACTCTTTTAACGAGAAGTTATATATAATTAAGATATGCAAACAGCCATATTCAATTCGAGCATACTGATGGAGTATACTGAAAGAGCCGAACATACCTCTAATAGAACGTTTCAGTCTTGAGATGACAGAAAACCGTCCCATCTGCGCCTCATTGTTGAGATGTTCAGACACTCTGCTCCACTACTATACAGTACACTTCTACCTTCATCCCTAGGTGAGCAATTTATCTTTCCCCCCTCGCGTTTGAGGGGAAAAGTCAACGGGTCCTCGTTAGCGGCGAGAGAGGAATTACAGCACACGCCATCCTTTTATTTTTCAGGATCTAGAAGTCATCACAGTGCGTCAGATCTCGCCCGAACTGGTCCAGAGCTCAGACCGGCTAACTTTAGAAACAGCACCCATGGGTAAACTCTGTTTTTTCTTTGAGTGCTCGATGCAGCACTCCGTAGCACATCGTATAAATAGAGTGGAAAACAAAGGATCTTTCAGCTCGCCTATCTGAATCAATTTCAACTTAAGATGTTCCGTACTCTCATCTGTATAGGTGCTTTATTATTAAGTCTGCTGACTTCGATGGGTTTTTTTTATAGGCTAGGAAGCATTTGGTGTAGTGGGAGTGTGCAACTGCACTCAAAACAGTTCCTTAATCAAGTTTCTTCTGTAAACTTGACCCCAATGGATAATAAATGGATAATAAATTGTGCCACCTGGGTGGCTCAACCAAAGGTAATTTTCTTAACTTAAGATTCTGAGTTAGCCTCAAAACAGGATTCACTCTCACAATCGCACCTAGGGCCAATTCAGAGTCTCCAACCAACCTTCAGGATGCAAACTTACAACCTCCTAGCTGACAGCACTCATCAGTGAGTCGCTGAGTTGCCTGCAGCTGCCATAACACACCTAAATCCCCCAAAACATCTGTTGGGTATCAAGACGAGATAGAGAAAATGTCTCTATTTCCACTGGCTGCAGGAGCACATAAACTGGCCAAACGTAGGACTGGAATTAGATAAATAAATCTGGCAAAGCACCTTTCACAGGGATAAAACTCACAGAATACTGTCTGAAGAAATAAAGAAATAAAACATAAAACACAAAGACAGGGCAATAAAAACATACAATAAAAATCCAACTTAAAACATTAGACTATATAAGATATAAACCATATAAAAGCTATATAAAAGCAAAATATGGCCAAGAAGGAGGACATAAAACAGAAGAAGTACTAAAAACCGTTTGAGATGAGGGGAAAAGCCAGATTTAAGGGGCAGACCTTCAAATGCTGTTAAATGAAGGTTTTGAGAAGGAGGCATTGTCAGCCCCCCCCCCTTTTTAACTGCGCACGCGTGTGCTGTGTGACTGAGAGAAAGTGTGTGAGGATTTGCTGAGTTTGTGCTGTGTCTTGGATGAACAGCCCCATACAAAGTCTGTTTGACTGATTGATTGATTGACTGACTGACTGGCCGTCTGCCTACCTGCGCAGCTTGTCTGTGAACTTGTCCAGCTCCTCCTGGGCCCGCCGCAGCTCCGTCTCCAGGTACTGCCGCGTGGAGTCGAACTCGCTCTGCAGCAGCTCCAGCTTGTGCGTCGTGTACGAAAGCCTCTTCCGCAGGTCCTCCTTCTGCTCCAGCAGTGAGCTGCCCACACACACGCACACACACACGCACGCACGCACACAGCAGATGATTGTGTTCAGGGCAGATGGTGGAGCTTGTAACTCGGGCATCCAGGTGAACTTCCAAGAGTTGCCATAACTTTTTAATGCTCCCCTGAACAGCCATGTAACAGTGAGAGCACCATGAGAGGGTGATAAAAGCAGAAATGGGCCTGGTGAGAAAGTGCTTTGTATGAAGAAAACATGGAGCCGAAACACCAGATCTCTAATTAAGAATCCGGGCAGGGATACACAAGCCCACAGAGTGTATTCTTTTATTTTTTTATTTTTTTAACGTCATCAGACCTTTTGAGCGCGAGCTCGCCTTTTAAGCTCTGCGGCACATCACAGAAACCCAATCATCAGCGAGATTGGTCCCGCTGCAAGGGGCAGAGGGCGTAATCTAAGATGAAATATGAGCCAATGAGCTCCAATACATCACATGAATAGACTGTGAAGGCTCGGATTTACAGAACAGCGATACTCCCCACATGTAATTCAGTGAGACAGCACAATGATGACTATTTTCAGAGCGTGTGCATTACCTGGGCTTCAATCTAATAAAAGGGCAAGTATGAGTGGGAAAAGAGGAAATGTCTGTTGCCGTGATGGATCTGAGTGTGCACGGCCGCGGCTTAATGGACCCTGTATTGACGGACAGATGGAGGAAGGAGGGTAATGACTCTATCTGCAGCCGGATAACAGATAGCGGCGAGCGGATGGAGATGTGGTCACGTTGCTCTTTTCTCGCTTCCACCTCTCGTTGTCTTCCTTTTAACGAGATCATATGCAGGAAGGTGGTGGTGGTGGGGGTGGGGGGCCCAAGACAAAAAAAGACAAAACAGAATTGGGGACAGGTTCCTCTGAATGCTTTCAGGTATGATCCAGTTCCCGGGCTCATGAATATGCATGATAACATTTATGCAATCAGTGGGATGAAAAATAGAGCGGGTCAGTACACAAAATTACCAGAGAAGCAATTCCACTGTGGTCTCGATGAAATCTAAACTCTAATATTTGTCTTATGAGCCATTTTAACGGGATTTACTGCAAATGAATGGGACACCATCAATATCAACCTATTCACTCTCTTGCCACAGGCAAACTAAAGGGGTGAAATGTACAACATGTATTAAGGATAATGCAGCAAATGTGCATCGAGACAAATGTTTATGCTGGTTGTCTTCCACAAACAACAACGTGTACTTTCCGATCTGAAGCTCTGGTTCAAATTAACAATGAAATCAATGCTAAGCTTTGAAAGGCTTTGACAAGCAAAAGTAGAAATAAAGAACCCGAGACCTCATTCCAGACACCATGTTGGTTGTGCGAGTGCATAATACTGTAAAAGGAGTTTTTTAGTCTTTCGGTGTCTCTTCTCTGGCTAAATTAAGAGTTCCAACATCACAGCTAACGAGTCAGGAACAAGAAAAGTAAATAACTTGGATTTTCAGTCTGAACTGAGAGCTGGTATTCGAGTCCTGTGCACAAAAAAAGGAAATTCCACTTGGTGTTATTGTTGCATCTGCTGCAGTTCCTGTTGTTGCTGCTGTTGTTGTCGTGACCGATTCTCTTTCTATTTTCTGTTGCCCGTGTGGTCCAGTCCCTTCCAATATAACTAATCTAACAGTGCTACAAATAACAATAGTACAATATATATATGGTGGTTTTCCATGAGACAGCTGCACCTCTTGTAGAACTTCGGGCTATAAGAGCATCCTGACATGTTACTGTGCCGTCACTGTTACAAAATATGGTTGAAAGGAGCAGTTTAACGCGCTAAAAGCTAAATAAGCATGGACTAATTGGGCTGCAAATGAAACCAAAAGTGCTAAAATGTATCTTTCAAACGGCTGCCGTGATTTACATGGAAGTCTGCAGCGTCCCACTGAACGGCCGAGCTGGTGAGTAAAACAATACCTGCCCACGGAGCGATTCAATGAACGTCTCAACTGACTGGCTGACATTTCGGCGCCCGCATCGCATTACCCAGAAGTCCCTGCCTCCCACCTCCCCTACGAGTGGCAGGCGTTCGCAGGGGAACACAGGTGTTTGTTGTTTTGATGCAGGGTGAGCTTACGTGAAGTAGCTCCAGGGATAAAAAATATATATAAATAAATATACATATATAAAAGAAACAACAAAAAAACCCACCACCACCGACAACAACAACAACAACAACAAAAAATCCCCCATTAGTGACCTGCTATGTGGACGGGAGCTGAGTCAGACATAATGAGTGCTTTCATTCCGGTGAGATGAGATGACGAGGCAGCGTGACTCCTGGGCTCAGGGAGGCGGGGATGAGGCTGCCGGGCGGCCCGGAGGAGACGCCTCGTGGGCGGATGAACGGACAAACAGATATAGAATAGGAAAAAAAAAAAAGCAAAAACGGGACGGATGGAAAGATGGCGTCGGAGGGGTTTTTTTTTTCGCTCTTACCTCTTCTTCGGATGTTTGCCGCCATTTCGGGGGACTTTTAAGGCGGTTTTGCCAATGTATATCTTTTTCATGGTTTGCCTGTGTTCCTTCCCTCTCATGTGTTTATAGGGCCCGACCGGAGGGAGTCGTCATGTGTGTTAGTGTCCTCTAGGAGACCAGCTAAGCCTGGCCTGCAGAGTTACGCAGTGCTCTACCTGTGTTGGTCCTGCCAAACAAAGCAAAGCAAACACACAGGTTGTCCACTATTAGCGACCACGGTCCAAGCGGGGTTCCTGTTTGAAGGACAAAGCAGATATAGATTTTGCAGTGACCGTCACTTTGATGGCAAAAATCCCCACAGTTTTGGACTTGGCAGGAGGAGAAATGCTGAAAGAGCAATAAGCTCGGCACTAAATTCAAAGTAACGGAGCGCACGGAGGGGAAGCGGCTCTTCCCTTCAAAAGGATAAAAATCCACACGTTGGCGATGCGGCTTTGAAGTTGATTTGAGTTTTTTTTTTTTTTTGCAGAGCACATTTTCTTCACAATGGCAGTTTATCGAGCGAGGGTGGAAATGGGTTCAAACCCAGGTGCAAAAATCATTCCGAGAAAGCTGCACGCCGCACTGCGAGTCCTCGCCGAGCCAAAATAGTGAAGGTCATAACTCACATATCCAAACTGAAAAGCGCTGACGTTTTCAGGAAAATGGGTTTTGGTCTCAGTGCATTAGACCTAACGACCGAGTCCCACATCTCAAAAAATCATATGAGGACAGACAACTTAAACATCAGTGGAAGAAAAACTATTTATATTCCACATCCAGGACGGAGATGAGTTGTGATTCAGATTGTGAAAGTGGTTTTGTTAACAAACCGGAACCACTGTTATTGTTGTATACAGTATATGACAGATTAAAGTCATTCTGAATGGTGTGTGGAGACATTCAACCTGTTTTTTGGTCTGTCTGAGCCACAGCATATACACAAAAAGCATATACAGCCGTCTCTCATTTGACATGACTTAGAGACTAAAAGTGCTCTAAATATAGCAGAAAAACTTGCTCTTGTGTAGAATTCCCTCTCTCTCTCTCTCTCTCTCTCTCTCTCTCTCTCTCTCCGAGGTACACGTTTGACGCATCTGTAGGCTTGGTTCATGTCCTCCTCTTGGTAGCACTGAAGGCTGATGGAAACTCTTTGTGACAAGCGGACATCAGACTTATCAGTAAAAACAAACATCCCTAACCCCTCCCGCCGACCCGCTGGCGTCCTCATCTCCTACATGTCCAAACACGCCGGACGTGAGCTTGAAAGACTCTGACAGGGCCGATACAGTGACGCCTCCTCTCCAAGCGCTTCCACCGCACCTCCACACTTCTCCCAGTACCCCGCCCCCGCCCCCGCCCGCCACCCCACCATCCTCCCGTTCTCCGAGGCGTCCGCAGCACAGGTGCGAGCTGTCAGCCCGCAGACAAACGGTGAGGGTTATCAGACCAGACAGGCCGTCGGAAAAAAACAAACAAACATCAAAGCTCCTCTCCACGATCCCAGAGCCAGGGCCGGGCCGGGCCGTCCACCGAACAGCATCCGGACGTCATGCATGACACCATGTGTGTTAAAAGAGGCGATGTGGAGCCACATGTTGATCCTGTGACACCCTGTTGATGAGAGGTGATCTACGCCATGAGAGACGTACACTCCTCCAGATGGTGACAGCTCACCACCGTCACCGGAGCCTTCACTCCAGCTGCTCCCCTCTGAGTCATCACACACCGGCTCTGGATAAGTGTGCCCATGTGTGTGTGTGTGTGTGTGTGTGTCTACAGTTCGCTGTGCGGGGGTTTCTCTTTGTGCATGCATGTCTGCTTTGTCTGTTGAAACATGTGGGCACCTACTTGTATGTCTGCAAAATACAAAATTAGAGACTGATTCCTGAAATAGAAATTGATTTAAGATTCTGGAGCAATGGAATTTGAATAGAAATGATAGGATGAGGAACTAAATCCATTGTTAATAGAGGAAATGTCACTCAGGCAGAGAGAGAGATAGTATGTTAAATAAATGTGCATGTTATATAGATAGATAGATAGATAGATAGATAGATAGATAGATAGATAGATAGATAGATAGATAGATAGATAGATAGATAGATAGATAGATAGATAGATAGATAGATAGATAGATAGATAGATAGATAGATAGATAGATAGATAGATAGATAGATAGATAGATAGATAGATAGCGAGCGAGCGAGCTAGCTAGCTAGCTAGCTAGATAGATAGATAGATAGATAGATAGATAGATAGATAGATAGATAGATAGATAGATAGATAGATAGATAGATAGATAGATAGATAGATAGATAGATAGATAGATCCAAAGTTAAACTTGAATTCAAGAGCTGAATCTAAATTTGTGAGTCATTCTCAATTTAACTCTGAATAAATCTTGTTCTGCCCTGATGATGAGTGTGTACCTGTAGATCCATCTCTCTGTGTTGTGTGTGTGTGTGTATGTGTGCGCGCTACAACAAAAGCTTTGGCCATTCAATCCCCATTTCCCGGGTAGAATATAAACCAACAGCCTCCAACATAAAAGTCAGAGAGGACAGGTGTACTTAGTGACATATCTCAGGCCACGTTCGGCGTCCACCGCTGAGCTGCCACTAACACACACACACACACACACACACACACACACACAGACACACACACACCTCTCACTGCCTCCCTCATTTACTCGCTCGTTTCTCCTCACTGTAGCCGATCCTCACACTGCAGCAAAAAGCATAGACGGGGCTCGCTCAGATGGCGCTGCCTGCCACCCACTCGTGCCACGCTGACATTTGAGAAGAACTCAGAGCATTGAAAAGAAAGAGGAAGGGGAGGAGAAGGAGGAGGAGGAGGAGGAGGAGGAGGAGGAGGACATTAAAGTTGGAGCCTGGGGAAGATGGAAAGAACAGGAAGCATTTTGGGGGTGAATGTGAACCGGAGTGGCTGTAATTTGGCCAATGATGGGAACGAGCGAGAAGCCATCAGCAAATAACAGAGAGAGAGAGAGAGAGAGAGAGAGAGAGAGAGAGAGAGAGAGAAAGCAAAGAGCGTGGGTGTGATGTCTCCTCTGTAAAATTCAGAAATTCTTCTCTCTGCGTGTTGTTGCCCTCCTGATCGTATCTAGCGTGCAGATAGATGGACTCTCAGGGAAAAGCCCTCGTCGCAGGCCCAGAGCTGGAGCGCCTGAGTGGCTGACTCATACAGCAGCTGCAGAGGAAGATGGCAAGGAAAGACGCGCTCTCTCTGCCCCGGCTGCCGTAGGATTAACGAGGAAGCCGACCTGCAGCAGTCACTCGCTCCCATGACATGTACAGTGTGACTCAACCACCTCGGAGAGAGAGAGAGAGAGAGAAAGAGAGAGAGAGAGAGAGAGAGAGAGAGAGAGAGAGAGAGAGAAACAAAACACCATCTCACAAATTAGGGGACTGGTCTGCGAGTGGATGTGGGTTTATATCTCTGCCTTTCCTTCTCTCCAGCATTGATTAACTCCGGAGTCGACTCCAAAGTAGTTACACACCAACTACCAACATCATTAGCAGAGGCAGGGGATAATGACCTGCCGGTCGGATTTCATGTGCCGCCGACGGTGCTGAGCACAGGGGAGTGTGTAATGACGACGACCCTCCCCGGTGGGATTTTTAGGTGGGGTGGAAGAAAGAGAGGGGATCTAGCTCCAGAAACAATCACACACACTGACGTTTCTTTTCATACAGAGTTAAGCACATTGACAAAGGTGACGTTCACCCAATGGTAAGGCAGGGGTCTCCAGCATGTATGGGAAAAGGCAGGGAATACATTATTGCATACACATCATTCACTCTCATACCTCGCCATTAGGGCCAATTTCAATTGAGAGTCTCCAGCACACATTAATGCATGTTTTCTGAAGACAATGGGAAAACGCAAAAAAGAAAAAACATACAGTGGAGGCTGGACAACACAAGGGGCAATTACATTCCACCATTTTTTTACAGTAAATTTGGTCAAGTTCAAAGATGAGTTTTGGAACGGAGATAATGACATGACCCCAAAGCCACAGACACAAATTCTAGCACTCAGTAGGCACATTAAACAGGCAAAGTCCCACAGTAGAAAATTCTTCTGAGAGCTGTCCCAGCACCTCATCTTCAACCCGACCCAGAATCCTCACACTCACTCTGACACCTCTCACTCACTCTGAAACTCACAAGTTTCAAGTCTGTTGGCGATCGAAAGTGGTAAACAAGTGATTCCATAAGTCTTCAAATTTGTCCCTAAAGTTGCTTTTGAAACAGTTGCGCCATTTTTTTGTGTGTGTGGTTTCCCAAAATAGGTTTCTAAATGTTGTTTTTTCCTCCCCTTAACATTAAGGCCGCCGTTCGCCTTCTTTGCAGCTACAATCAAAAAGAAGATGGGACGGAGGAGCGCTAGCTGCTTTCAAAGGGGTCCAGCTCATTAAAAATAGAACAGACACAAACACACATACATGTGCTCACACACATACACACAGTACAAAGAACACCGCCCACCATCATCACATATTGTTTACGAGTGGAGCTTGAATGGACAGGTAGTGATTAGACACAACAAAGGAACCACCTCTGCAAATCTGCCAGCCTGTGTGTGTGTGTGTGTGCGTGTGTGTCTGTATGTGTGTGTGTGTCTGTGTGTGTGTGTGTGTGTCTATAAGTATTCCTCTTGTGCTCTTAGACACATATAGCAGGCAGTTCAGATGTACTTACTGGTCTATCCATAACTCTCAAGAGGCAGTCTAAAAAGCCACAACTCAGGGATGCATGAATGGAGCTTTTACACAAAAAAAGAAGAGACCATACTGAGAAGACATAGAAAAGCAATACAGCGCTAACAGCTTTGCAGCGTAGTCCCGTTAATGTAGTGGCGTCTAAAAAAAAGTATCGTGAGGCCTCACGATTGGGAACATCCTCGTAAGACAAGCAAGAGAAATCAGCAAAAAACATTCACTGTATGTTTAATTTCCTTACTTCCTCACGGGCTTTTGTTCTCATACTCAAACGTTTTCACACGCCTGGCTAGCTGAAAATCAGGCTTGTTAGCTTTGAAGCAGGTTGATCCAAAAGTGAAGTTTTCTTTGCTTTCACAGTGTCAACAAATGCAGGGGTTGTACTTGACGTACCAGCATTGTATGTCTGCAACATCCTACTCCCGCAGTTTGATCTCTAAGCAGATTAATAGTTGAACTAAGGGATGCAAGTAGCTAACATCTTGTGATTCCAAGAGCATAACCCATAGTTAGCAAATCATGTCCTCTCCAGGCACTTAGTTTTTCTCTCACAGTCCAAAAACATGCACTATAGCAAACTGGAGACTCTGAATTTCACCCACATGCAAATGGAATGGCGAGCTGTCCACTGTCCAGGTTGTATTCCCGGTGTTGCACTGACCCTGGCAACAACAGTGTGTACTAAGAAACTCTGATAATATAGAGACAATAGTTTAGTATTTAGCATTGCTCCATTACTTTCGTTACTTACCATAGATAATGTGGCTGCCATCCATCAAAAGTTACAAGTCACTGTTTAAATTTGATTAATCTGAACTCACATGCTCCGTGAAACTGCAGGTTCCAATGTAAATATTAAATTCATGCCAAATTACCCGAAAATGAAAGGCTGAGTTATTGCAGCTGCTGTATGCGGTTGAAACCATTCAGCCATTTTCACGCTCGACTGCCTCATCGACGGCGAGGATAAATCTGACCTGTGCGATCTGACCGCTGCTGCCGAGGAGGGCAAAGGGGAGCGGGAATAATGGGGCTGAGATGATAAGACGCACTTAATGACCCCCACAGGAGCTGTCACGGCTTCGGCAGAAAGGGGGAGAGAAAGAGAGAGAGACCTAGACAGAGAGAGAGAGAGAGAGAGAGAGCACGGCTGAGTGAGGATAGAGGAGAGCAGGAGTCTGTTAGACCAACTCGATCCACTTAAACAGATCCCAGCTAACCCCTAGCCTCTTCAGACCAGCCGCTCTCCCACACCACTCTGACACACACCAGTGTTCTCCTCAATCGCCACTTCACCTATAACAGCAGCGATTAAACAGGAGCCCAATTCACCCGGAGTGATGGAACGGCTCAAAGTTCTCCCTCACAGTTGTGATGTAAGTGATGTAAATGTTTCCATGGGCTTCACATCGTTTGCATTGACGGACAGAAATGTCAAAGCAGAAATTCTATCCATCCATCCATTTTCCCAACCCGCTTTACAGCTTAAGAGCGTCGCAGCGGTCTGCTGGAGCCTATCTCCGGCCCATCTCCAGGCCCTCGTCAGATGGCCAGTCAATCACAAGATACTCACACATGAAGCATTCGGTCTCACCCCCACACAGAGGGACGATCTAGAGTCTCCAATCGACCGAAACACACATGTTTTTGGACTGTGAGGCAACAGGCGCTATCATCATATTCCCTGTATTAGTATGAGGGACGAGAATGTTTCCCTTGGTTACGTATGTGCATGTATAGTGGCAATGCAGAGAAATGTCTGAATTATAACACTTAGCATTAATCGAAACACCCTTTCTTGGCAAACTATTACTTAATTTCTTGATGAATTTATGTCTGTGGCCTCAGCATTTCCCTCCATCTTTCTGTCTAGGTTTCAAGACAGAAAGATGGAGGGAGAGAGAGAGAGAGAGAGAGAGAGAGTGAGAGAGAGAGAGAGAGAGAAATATTGAAGTTAGAATTAAAAGAGTTCAACATTGATGGAAATACCCCGAGTTGGCGAATAGCAACAATGGCATGTGGTCTTTGTGTTTCTGATATTCAGTCGACGAATGTATTTCCATTTTTCTCCCTGTTTGATGGAAGTTAAAAAAAGAGACAGGGCTAAATTCATATCCACTGACTATGTTTGATAATAATCACAGGAAATCCGTAAAACTATGTCAGACTCGGTTGTTTCCTCGCCACCCATGGACGCCATTTTATTACCTCTCCGAGAGCAGCGCTCAATTTTGGAGCCGTCAATCACGGCGCGAGAGCGGCTGTCACTTTTTTTTCCCTGGCGGTGTCAATCTCATTTTTTGAAATAAAACGCAGGCATTAGAGCCGGGTGGCGGTTCCTGCTTGCTTGACTAACGCTTCTCCAGAAAAAACTACGCAAAAAGTAAACTTTTTCAAATCTGCTCCGTCTCCCCTGCTCCAGTGCGCCTCCATGCAAAATTTACATGTCTGTATCCGCCACAGGGACAGGAGCCCTGCCAAGGGAGGGACAGAGATTGTGAAGTGAGAGAGTGGGAGAGAGAGAGAGAGAGAGAGAGAGAGAGAGAGAGAGAGAGAGAGAGAGAGAGAGAGAGAGAGAGAGATTTCAGGACATTTCATCACTTCACTGGAGGGTGATGGGGAAGATGAGAGGAGGGTGGGTAGGATGTGGAGCCGGGGTCGAGGCTCTCAGGTAGATCCGGCTCTCTGGTTAACCTCGTCGCAGCCTCTTCAGAGGCCACAGGTGACCTTGTTTCCTATTCGGCAAGGAGCACGGAGAGAAGAAAGCCACGGGACTACCCGCTCTTATCTCGGCAGAGCCGCTATAATTCAATTACAGCTGTGACACAGAGGTGAGGACAATTGATGTCTCATATTGGAGAAACACCCCCGTTCAGATTAATTACCCCCTCATCGGCTGCTTAAACGGCTTTTAAATTGTAATCTGCCTGAAATCATAATAATACCATCGGAAATCGAACACAAAAGGGAAAAGCTCGGGATCTATTTCTGCCTGCGCTAGATTAATAATGGTTCATTAGCGATGATATCAATTACTCCTGTAGGACAGTCGGGTTAAAAAGCAGAGAGAGAGGGAGGGAGGGGGAGAGGAGGGAGAAACTGCAAAAAAAAAAGAAAAAAAGCAGACGCGTTCCTGCACCTCGGCATGTTTGCTTTAATTCCTCTATAATGCAAGTTTAATCAGAAAAGTGGGGAGGGGGGCGCGCGTAATTTTGTAATGAGCTCATTAAAAACTGTTTATGCAGGCGTCACGTCACCTCCGTTATCACCTCGGCTTTGCCATTATGGGAGACTGTTGCGATATTAGTGAAAATACAGAATGATCATTGATTGTTAGAGCTGCCACCACCGCACCAGGCGTCACGCAGGGTTATCAAACAGCGTGGGTGCATTCCGACAGGTGACTGTCGGAAATCATACAATCAACAGCAGACACTACTGTGTGTCAACACAAAATGAAAAAAATAATAGAAAAGCTTCCTGGCTTGATCCCTTGGAGGGAAAAAGCTTTCACAGTAACGTCACTGCAGTGAATTTTCTCGCCGAGAGATTCCCTGCATGGAAAGAAAAAACATCCAGAAGCGCCCTTTTTATTTCTGACAAACTATATCCGAAGAGCACACCACATCCTAGCAGCACTGCATCAACGCGCGGGGAGCACGAGCTGCGAGTGCAGCAGGCACGGCACATACAAATGAGCACGCATGTGTTTCTACAGACAGAGGCAGAAACCCAGAAAGATTCAAAGGTGCAAAATGTTCAGAGCGGTACCTTCCTCTCACGCAGAGCTTCATCCTGGGGAGCCAGAGGTAGGATCCTGCTGCCTGAGCCTCGCCGGGAGAATGGAGAAACCCCCCTCCTCCCACCCCAACCCCTCCTCCTCCTCCTCTATATGCTAGATTGGCTTACCCAGCTCTAAGCTCAGAGAAACCCCCAGCATGGGCACTCCACCACCCCAGCACCACCACCACCACCACCACCACCACCGCTGCTGCCGCTGCTGCTGCCGCCTCCAGCACAGCCACCCCAACAGCAGCAGCTGAGCCGGGAGGGACGAGAGAGAGAGACTGTGCAAGAGTGGAAAGACAGAGAGGAAGAGTGGGAGGGAAGGACCTTAAAGGAAGAAGACAGGGAGAATGTGGGGGCGTGATGATGGAGCTCTGATAGATATGTGCAGGGAGAGAGAGAGCGAGAGAGAGAGAGAGAGAGAGAGAGAGAGAGATGGAGATGGAGAAAAAAGAGAGGGAGAGGCTTACCTGATGGTGTCTATGCCGTTCATCTCTTCATCAGGCACCTAAAGGAAATGACAGCATGTTAGAGAGGAAGGTGGAGAGGGGGGGGGACCCACAGAACAGAACAAAATAAAACAGAAGTGGACCAGGAGACGCTCTGCTGCAGCGCATGCACTCATCACAAGCGCAGAATACATATTCAGCAGGCACGCTCTCTGTTTCCCACTGTTTTTGTTTATGTTTTGTCTCCCCCCCACTCTCTCTCTCTCTCTCTCTCTCTTCTCTCTCTCTCTCTTCTCTCTATCCCTCCCCCTCATTCGCTCCCCTCCCTCCTCTCCATCTCTGCTCACGAGCAGAAAAAAAAAGAAACACTCATCACACTGCACCTGGACCGTCTACATCTGCGCTTCACCCGAGGTGAGAGGAGAACAATCGTATCGTACACAGAGAGTGTTAGAGAGGGAGGAGAGAGTGGGTAAAGGGGAGGCAAAGAGGGGTGGGGGGGTGGTGAGGGAAAGAGGGAAGGAGGGAGGAGGGCGAGCGGAAACCTCCATTGCAGCCAGACTGCAGATACATGGCAAGCCCCCCCATGAGGGATGCTGGCAGCAACTCAATATCCTCGTCGAGGTGCTGAATCGGAGAAAGAGGGAAGACAGTGAGAGGGAGATGGAAACAAAGACGGAGGGATGGGGTGGGGGGTGTGGGTTGATGCATAAAGATAGAGAAATGAAGGAGAAAAGGAAGGGAGGTGAGAGGGAACAGGTGGTTCAATCTGTTGAATCTCACATCTCCAGTCCCAGGCTGTTAGAGAGAATACGTTTTCTACATGTTTGCTGCTGCTGGCCCCCTTTTTTTTTCTCCTCAAAGCGATGAATTATGCATCATCTGGAGAACATTCCCCCAGCATTCTTCATTCAGGTTTAGGAGGCAGGCCTGATCTCGTGTGCCATCCTCCGTGCTACTGTGTTATCACCTCTCATGTTTTGGCCGCTCCGCATTCCAGCTGTGATAGGAAGCGGGAATTTCCGAGTTCATTTAGGCAGAGGCGTCAACTGAAACATGGCCTGAAGTCAGACTTCCAACTCAGAAAGTCAAAGCAAACCTGACTTAAAGGGAACCAAGAATGGAAAAAAGCAACTTCTACCCCAGCTTCATTGAATAACAGTTCTGAATTTCAAATGCCAGGTAAATAAACTGATGAATCTGAACTGCGATGGCGGCAGTTTGATAAAGTTTCCAGCAAAATGTCACTTTATGTGTTTTTGTTTCTTCCACAGTATCTGATGACTCCTCCAATTCTGATCAAACGTACAGTATAAAGCGAGGTGTATATACAACCATGCTCTATGGTTGTATTGCTCCATTCACTACTTTTACTAGGAAAGAGGGTAATAAGCTCCGTTTCTGACATTCATTCATGTGAGTGGCAACGCAGCCAATCAGAGCCATGTCCAGGCCAGATAAGCAAAATGAAAGCAACTGCAGTATTGCCACAGCTAAAAATAGGACTGTAAACAGGATCATGGAATACAATCGGAGGCCCCTCTGATTAAATCGGTGCTCCATAGCTTCTATGTTCACACCAGAGAACCCCATGCAACCGTTCTAGGTCGCCTTTAAGAATTCAAGATGGCTGCTCGTTTCGTTCACTGAGACCATACAACATGAAGAATAATGCAAATAATTATTCTGCGAAATAACAGCTCAGCACTAACCATAAGTACGTACAGCACGTTTGATCACTCTGTGATTCATGTTCATTTTCCCACTGTGACTATGTCGATTTTCCTGGCATATTCCTCGAAACCAAACTGTGCACAAATGTCTAGAGCAAAAACTTTCCCGAGAGCATCCATATTTTTCCCGACTTCTCAGATGATGTCACTGCCAGGTCTGATTTCCAATACATCAGTAAGTAAAGGGGGAAAAGGGGATGAGAGCACATTCACCTGCGTGGTCATGAGGGAGACGACCACTGTCGACAGATTATTGGATGTTCAGGGTGAAAGAAAAATCACGAAAGTATTTGCATTGAAGCCGCCCCAGTCGAGTGCGCGTCTCCTGTGAGAGCGCGGCAGAAGGCCTGCGTGTGCGTGCGTGCGCGAGGAGACAAAACTTGGGCCGCAGCAGGCACAGACACTCGCACGCGCAGCGCTGAGATGAACACCAACAGGCTCGCATGCCTGCCTCTCGGCCCCCACACCACCCACCTTCTTTTTTTCTTTTTTTTTTTTGCGCGCGCAGTTGCTAAGGTGACGGCAAAGGCTGCATTTTAATCAGACAATAAATTAAGGCAACGCGATCTTCTCCTTCATCACTGAACGGCAGCGGCGCCGCTTCCTGAGATCTGTCAGGTGTGTGTTTCCTGTAAAAAAAAAAAAAGGGTGACGGCAAATTAGAGCTCCGTCCCCTCGGGGATGCTTCCCACTGCCCTGGGGATAGAAAGAAAAAAACACGTCCGTGTCCGTGTCTGCGCTAAATAATGCAAGTTTGCGCGACTGAGGCGACTGAGGCGGCTCACTTGGAAATCAGAGTCTGGCGGCCAGATGGATCATCAGCCACTGCTGCCACGGACATCACGCTGAGATGGCAAACACACTCACTTCTGATGCAATTATTGCTAATTGAGCCTCCAGGCCTGTCCTCCCCGTGACATGCTAGAAGTCTGGCGCGGTGGGGAGGGGGACTGGTTGGTAACCCAAAGGAGGAAGAAGCAGCAACAACAACAACAACGAAACAAACCAGCTGTTTAGACGGGCTCTTTTTTTTTTGCATCCGGAGCCTTTTCAGCGAGGTCACGTCTCAAGCCGCGCCGGCGAGTGGGCTGAGTCAGTAAATGGCTGCATTGTTCAGTAGAGGTGGATCCTATAGGGGGGGGGGGGCTAATGGCTGCGCCCATAGAAAGCCTGTTCGCCGTCGGTCAACACGCTGCCAGGCGCGCTCACGCCTCGCGGCTTCATCGACGTCTCTCTGTGCTCAGTCCGGACACAAATGCAGATTTGCGTCCACAGTCTTCTTTTCTATCCCTCAGCACCTGTTCTGTATCTGTGAGCGCTCCGGAGAGGTCAGACAACTTGAGTAAACGTTTGTCCTGGTCTGTGTACGTGTATGTATGTGAGTTACTTTTGGTAATTAAGATCAAAGAACCAGTCAGAAGTCAAAGTGAAGACTACGCATAAAAATGATCATTTAAGTTGATACTGAGTTACTTTTGTACTTTCTAACATTATAAATAGCAGCAGTGGCATAATTTATTTCCTTTATGTCGTCATAAAATCTAATTCCCACTGGTTGCATGAAAAAAAAAAACCTGACAATAAAACTTTGTGATCTGTCTCCATGTACCTCTATAAGTTATGAATGATGGTGCAGAAAAGCCCTAGAAAAATCAAGATCAGCTCACTCTAATCATCTACAGACTTGATTTATTCAGACATCACTTCAAACTCTGTGAGAGACAATTTCCGCTCCAGTCATAACATATGTTCCCAGGCCCGGCTTTGATTAAAGACTGGGACAGCTTTCATCACTCACCATGTTGATGCCCCGGGGCAGAGAGGCAGATCGGTAGGGGTATCTGGGGAAGTCGCTCCGAAACTCCGGAGAGGGACTCTTCATCTCGAAACCTTGACAGAACTGCGGAGGAGGCGGGATCACGTTTTTCTCGTCTACCTCAAACGGCGTTTCGCCTTCTACCTCCGGGTCCTCTTCCCTCCTGTCGATGTCAGTCTCCAGATAGGTTTTCTCAGGGAGCGTCCGCGTCACATGGGTCTTCTTCTGCTCAGTTACAGAGCCCTGCTGTTGGGCCATGGAGCAGGGCGGCCTGTAGGTCTTCTCTTCAGGCTGTGCCAAACTTGTGGCAATGGAGCCGGGGGGAGAGGCCGGTTTCCCAAACGCCTGCAGGCTGTTTGGGTCGAGCACGTTGGACGTCACCTCGTCCAAGAACTGGGAAAACTTCAGTTTGGCTTCGACCTTTTCATCCAGCAGCCACTGTTGTTTTACAGTGCGGGTGTGGGACAGTGCGGAGCCCCTCCCCTGACCCAGCCCACCCGTCTCCGGCCCTGCATCAGCTCCATCAGTGGAGCGTGCTGCAAACGTCCCCCAGATCCTCTCCTCTCTGAGTCGAGTCTGGAAGGCTTCCTGGCTTTGCTTCTTGATGGAGCTGTGCAGGATGCAGGTGGCCCCTGAGCTCCAGCTCTCCAGGCTGCTGCTGCAGCTGCTGCTCTTCCTGCTGCCTCCGGGGCTGCTGCTATAGGATGAGGGCCCAATCAGCTCCTCCAGCCAGACCTGGTCACCATTATAAACGGGGCTTGGAGCTCCCAAGGAGGCTCCAAATTTTGGGCGAGGCAGCCCCTGCTTTGCTCTGCCTCTTGGGGAGAGGAGACAAGCTGTGCTGCTTGTCTCATCCATCAGCTCCAGTCCTGTCTGCATGCGTGTGTTCTTTCACTAATTTGTTAGTGCAACTGGCAGCTTATCCACGGTCCGGTGGGCAGCTCCGAATTTAGAGAGTTCTACCCCAATCCTGTCTCATTATTGCACAAGCCTGACCTAGAAGAGATCCAATACATTTTACTCCAGGCACAACAGATGGTTTCCTTCGGTGCCAGGATTACCCCCTGCTATGTCAGACAAGGACATCTATGACTTAAAATGTTAATACAGAAAGTATGGGGATGTCTTATTGACGTGGAATATCGCAAATTATTTCTAATGTTTGCCGGAAAATGCCATAATGTCTCCTTATGCGGAGACACTGTGGGGCCAGAGTTAAAGACAGTGAAATTCACAGCTCCTCAGCTTTTTAATCTGCAGAGCCTCCAGGTTTGTGTGTTAATGAGATGGAATTTTAGCACAATCCTAGCGAGTGTCTTCACTAGTTGAGCAGAGCTTACTCGGAGGGAGCTGTTCTTAATTAGCCTGGCCATGGATAGGAGAGCAGGCAAAGCTTTTTCAGCTTTTTCCAGGTCAGTGGTCGTAGGAGAGCATTGATCCAGCAGAGCACATGGCTGCTGACACAAAGACTAATGGACGGGCTTGTCGAGTAATGGATTACGGTAATCTCATCAGTACCTCTATGAGATGAACTATATGTTTGCATAAAGGAATCTTTACTCTTGCAGAATAATAGCCAGAATAAAGACCAGATGCGGCAGAGAACCAGACACATCTCCTAATGCATTAATCATAAGAGGTGCATGTAATCTGTACCATGAAGACAGCTCTCACATGCTGATCTGTGTATCCATATGGGCACGATGTTCATCAATATTCAGGTGGTTACGTAACCGCATTGACAACACCTCTGTTTGTCTATGCATGAGAGGAGCGCCGGAGCTCGGGCTCTGCGAGTCAACGGCAGCAGCAGTGACAGAGATTTCACACTGCGCGATAACACGGCCGCTTGGTGGATGGCACGGTCGCCACGCAGCAAGGAGCCACCCGGTCTGCTCGGATTGGGGGACATTTCTCTGTGGAGTTCGCATGTTCTCCCTCTGTCTGCGTGGGTTTCTTCTGGCCACTCTGTTCCCCTTCCACAGTACGAAAGCATGCATGTTTTAGGGTTGATTGGAGACTCTAAATAGCCCCTCTGAGTGTATTCCCTGCCTTAGCCCAATATGCAGAGATCCAGCAGACCCTTTCCGACAACTGAATACCAAGCGGGTACGATGATGGATGGAAATCTTGGCTTGTTACACTTCTAGAGGAGCATAAAGTGCAGCGCCAAAGACCTTGTGTAACAATGCCCGGAACACAGAAACAGCCCACTTGTTGCCTGGGACGCAGAGATTTCTCTACAACCAGTCTTTAATATTCCGAGTCATTACAGTCTAATTTGAACGGGCCACAGAGGAGACCTTCAACTCGTACACAACCTACACAGTCTTCCACTTGGATCAGGCAGGGATACTGCACTGTACAGCGCATCCTGTCATGCCGGAGCCAGACTGTTTCCGTCTCCAGGGGCATCATTAGCGCTGCATCCTGATATGTTGGGCTTTAGCCATGACTGGGTGGCCCTGCTGCTCGCCTGCGTTTCTCCAGACGTGGGTCCCCTGCAGTCTGCGTGCTCCCACAGCCCAGTCGCCTCACAGGACACTCAGGGGACCACCCGGTACGCGACCGGAGAGACATATCAAGATCTCTACATCACTGTCGCACCCCTCTACATCATTTTCTCAAACTTTCCACAGGCCTTTCTCCATCCTGCCGCCTCCTTTTCTTGCCATTTTTTCCCCCCCAATGCCAGGCTCGGGCCTCGTCTGTGATGAATGTCTTTAATAATCTCTTTTCAATCTCAGGAGGAGGAGAGGGGTGGGAACCAATTTAGAACTATCGCCCTGACGGGAGAGACAGTCAGCCCGTGGCTGCCCAGAGGTAATGGTGCTGAAATGGATTCCCGCTACAAGTGCAGAGGTGGAGATAATTGGTGATGCTCGCTGCTCGGTGCTTGCACTCTGGTTGTTGCTGCCCGGCTGATGGTTGGCCTGAGCCTCTGCAGGGACCACATTCAGGAACCCTTACTAAGCCTGCATGAGCAAAAGTTAACGCCACAGCTGATCAGCTGTTGCCACAAGGAAGTGGAGGAATCTCCTCGTGCCGCTTACTTGCTATTACAGTAGCTGGGCATTTGGACCACAGATAAAACTCAAAGGTCTGCTGCCTGGACTGGGAGGTCAGTTTGATGTTTCTAAAAACGACAAAAGCTTGTTTAACTGGTGGCAGAATTACGGTAAAAAGAAGCGCACATCAGAGACGGTTGAACCCTTCCACACGGGGCAGATAAATCAAAAGTGCTGGGAGAAAAACTAATCTACTGGTTCCACTTGCAACCACTGAATATCTTGACTCTACAAACTGATAAAACGTGTCAGCAAATTAATAGCCTGTATGAAAGCCCGACCTAAAACCTAGAGTGGCACGCTATCTGCGAGATCGCCGCCTTCCTTCTCTCCTGCTCGTCTTTTCAAAGCGCCAATTGATTTCAGATTGTTAGAAGGCGCTCCGGAGAATTACTTAACCCGTTCCCGGCTTTAGGGTCCTCCTATCGAATGCTTCTGGTGCGAAGCTTTCCTCGCTCGCCTCGTACCTTAGCCTAAGCCTGTCGATAATTACTAACAGGAACAGGTGCGCCCAGCGAAAAGCCAAGAAGAGGAAGCGGCGTGTCATCAGATGAGGCATCAGTAATCCATCTCATGCGGAGACACTTGTCAATGCCTCCGGACCTGTGGGGGTCGCTTTCAGGGAATCACACTGTGCAATCAAATGAGAATAGGCTCAATTGAATGAGGGCCAGCTCACTCTGGAGGTGTACAGATGAGTTTCCTGGGATCCCTGCAGAACACACAGTGAGGTCTACGATGACATCAGTCAGTCGGCAATTACAGAAGCACATAATGTGCACCACAAGGGCGATGAGCATCTGTTTCAAACAAGAGGCGTGCTAGCGCAGATGAAACCAGTTAATAGTTTAATCTCTGAAAAGCATCTAACGACAGCTCTGTGCTGCTGCCGCGGAGGCTGTGAGAAATTAGCCCATTTTCCTCATATGAATACAGTGGATTTACAGCATCTCGATCTATGGCTTTCATTCTGACGGGTTCAGCCGGGATGTACCCTGGAAACGATCTCCGTAAGGATGTGCTGCTGGGGAGGGGGACCAGCTGACCCCGATACATGTCATTATCATGCCAGAGTTTTCTGTCAACAGAGCCTATCATATCACTGTGTGTGCGCGCGCGCGTGTGTATGTGTGTGCCAACAACTCGGTCGCACAGCAAATGGTGACCGAGGCGTCGTGCAGCAGATTAACTGAGCTGCTATCGCACATGCTGACAGGCTCGATGATTGAGCAGATGAAGAAGTAGGCACCACCTGCAGGAAACCCCAAACTTCACTGACAGACATTAAACTACGGACCGGGAGAGAAACTTCTACAGATTCATTATCTTTTCTACTTTGTAGCTTAACTGTTTTTATATATATATATATATGCATAGGCTGGCAGAGGGCTGGGATCGATCCGCCGCCCTCCTGATCTACACGGATGACCCTGAGCCATAATCACCAGCGTTTGACATGAATTGACACGACATAACACAGCTCGGCAGCACAATGCATCCTCTGCAGCGCTCATTAAATGTAATCAAACCTCTAAAGCAGTGACTAAAAATACACAAAGGGGTTCACGATCTGAAAAAATCAAAGTAGGAAAAAAATCCATTACAATATAAAATGCAGCATGACTGGAGAGACTAGACAAAACAAAACAAGCCCAAAGTAACGATCCATGCGAATGAAACAGCCTAAATGCTCAAAGAAATCGGAAAGACCTGACGGAGAGGATGATTCCGGAGGGCCGGGGCTAAAATTGCAGTTTTGCAGTGTGTGGCAAGGAATGGATAAAAGGCAGAGATTAGAGGGCCAGAATGGTTGAGAAGTGGAACACAGACCGAGGAGATCAGACACATAACTCAGGGCGCGACCACAAGGAGCCGTATAATCAACAGGCTCTTGTAGTTCGCTCTGTATTTCACAGGGAACCAATGAAGGGAAGTAAATGTGCGACCGTGGGCTGCTGGCAGCTGCATCCTGACCGAACGGCCCGGCGGTTCTTCACTGTGGCACGCGCGGAGGGACGACAAAAGAGGTGCGAGATAATCAAAGTGTGATCTGTGAAAGATCCGCCGATGACAAGACGCATCCGATCCATTGTCACGACCATCACATCCACAGATCCACAACCGTGGAAACGGCGAAGCCTCTTGTGCCGCGATCTGTCCCAGGAATCCACGCGTCGGGCCACGTTTTATGAAATAGATATTAATTATCTCATTACGCCTGATAAATACTCCCAAGGTATCCAGAATGTAGGCATCGAGGCACCCACGGAGCTAATGTCGGCCCAAATAAATTACTTTCAGGAAGAAAAAAAAAAGAAAAAAAAAACACCTACAAGTTTCTGGCCACCAACCAAGAAAACATATTTAGAGCAAATTGCTTGTCAAGAAGATAAATGCAGCAGCAGTGTATGAGAGTACTGTTTCCACGGGTTATTTTCCCGTAACTTTTCTTGTGGCATCCTCACACACGCACACGCGCACGCGCGCACACGCGCGCAAACGCACGCACGCACGCACACGGGTTGCCAATAATAGCAACTGTGTGATGAGGTTTCTCATACTGAGCCCCATGCTACCTTTGCCTCTAATCCTTTGTTATTAATTATATCTTCAACAAGCCTACACAGTTCTTGTGGTGTCAGCACCGAGTATCCATGGTAACAGCCAGTCGGTCCCGGCTCCTGGGGATGCGTGCACGCACGCGCGCACACACACACAAACACACACACACACATACACACAAACACGCACACTTGCTGTCAAAACTCCGCATCACCGCGAAGACGCTCCGCTGACAAGATGAATAACTTAACCGCGGAACGTACTCAGCGAAATTACAATGCGAATAAAATAACAAACACGATAATAAAAGGATTAGCGTGTCACAACCCCCTCCTCCTACTCGCAGTCTCAAAGGAGGAGCCGGCGCCCATTGTCATTGCCATAGCGATCAGATGGGTAGAAGAAGTGTGTCGGTTGCGAAATGAAAACACTGACCTCATTGAGGGAACGAGACAATGGCTAAAAGTGTGCCGTTCTGCGAGCGGAGGAGTTAAAAAAAATAAAGCACGTTTACTCAGCCGCCGTGCTGGCATACAGTCTCGACTCTCAGCTCAAATTCACTATGTACGTTGTGTGAGTTTTTATACTTCCACTCTGCTCCATCCCGGAGGCGGATTCTTGGAGTTGTTGGACAACAGTTGTTATCATTGTGTTGATTTCTAGGACAGAAACACACTACAGCATTCAATGCCCCCCATTAAAGTAGCGGTGTGGCTCAAATCCGGTTTTTATTGCACACATTTTCAAATGAATTAGAAAGAATGACTGACAGGAAATGCCGGTTGGCTAACGTGATTCCACTTCTTTAAATGGTGTTATCTGACATTTCACTCAGTTTCTTGTACCCGCCACTCGTAAAGCTAAACAGGAGCGCCCTCTAGTGCCATGTCCCCACCATTACCTGCGTGTAACATGAGGGCGGATCGCCATCAGGTGGGGCTGGTCTGACCCTGGGCAGCACTGAATTCAATGACGGGACAGACGAGCTCAAAGATAAACCTCAACTGGTTTTCCTACGAACGGACATGAGTACTGAAGGACAAACGCGCAGCGCTTATTCAGTTACAGGGGAATAGGTGCAACTAAACAGCACCACCTGCTGCTCAACTGTAGAAACACCCAGGCTGGGTGCAAAATGTCTCTATTCTTCTTGTAGTTCTACAAGTATTATCACTAAGAACATGCAAAATATTCAAAGCATTTGAACTCTATGTCACCCTAGGTGTGTATGTGAGAGTGAGTGGCGTGTGCGTGTGTGTGTGCGTGCGTGTCAGGAGGTGGAGGTTGTGGACAACAGGGCATAGAGGAGTGTTTTTATTGGGTTACCACAGCATAAGTACAGTTGTACAAAGTAGCGTTCCACACAGACATCCACCAATGACCAAACGTCGCCATCTTCCTCCTAAATGTTATGCATACATTTGCATATGTCTGCAGTACACAACACGCAGCATGTAAACAGGTACAGTATGTGCAGTCATCCCGATATGAGTGTCGTGTACTGCCTGATCTCCACATCCTGACGTAAAAGCATCCACAACTCACAAAACGTGAATAAAAAAAAACTGAGTAATAAAAAGCGCGAGCTTTACATTATTTGTTCATTTTCAGCAAAGACAGTGATTATCAGGAGAACAGGATGATTCCTTGTAAACCCTCGACACTCTACCCTGATATATATCCCTTTTAAACCAATATTAATATGCCTTTATATGTCCAAGCGGTTGTAAGTCATGGTAACCAGACACTTTATGGAAAAGATGAACAGAGTCTTCTGGTCTGAAGGGTGAAGGGTGATATTGCAATACCACTGAGATCCACTAGGGAATTTGATTGACATTGACTCCCCCAGCCCGGGCCTTGAATCCAAATATGGTTTTATCTGGCTCCAAACATTCAAGATGGCGGCATCCTGTAAGCCTTCAAGAACGGCCACCTCGCAAACCAGTGGGTGACGTAACAGAGGCTTGGGGCTTGGTGGTGACCCAGGTACTCACTGTGGCCGGTTAACCAGGTCAGAACTAAATAAGCTTCTTGGGTGGAGGTGAAACATCTTCAAGAATCTAGTTATCATGACTTACGACTCCTTGGATTAACCTGGATGAATGAGAACCTCTAATATGTTCTAGGAAATGTGCAAAAGTAATGCCAGACGCCAGAACCGGTAAGAGGTTTGGTCAAAGTTTGCGTGTTTGGCCACTTCAGTGAAAGATCCCATACAAAAAGCTGCTACAGCCGTTACATTGCCACATAGAGGCTGCGCTGAGCATGAACCAAAAGTAAAAACCAGCAGGATGAACACAATAAAAGTACATTGTCAAAAAATGTGAAGAAAAAACTGAGAATCGCACAACAGTATAAAGTTTTTTTAAAAAGTATACACACTGCATTCCTATTCCTTATATGAGTTTGCTAATGTTCTACAATGTTTTCTCAAAACAGCATTTTATTTTGCGGGTGTCCGTGTAGTGCATATCAAATACCGTGACCAACATTGAAATTATTGCTTTTTTTCTGGCTGCTCGATGAGTTTACCTCTGTGATACTTCTGCCCGATCCCGTAGGGGACGTGCGCCGCTATGGTCCCCAGCTCCTTGGCCCCCTCGATGTGGAACATCTGGTCGTCAAAGAAGATGTGCGGCTGGATTTTCTGCAGCAGGGGCCCTTTGGGGGCCCCGGCCAGGAAGAGGGCCTCGTCTATCTCCAGGCCCCATTTACGCAGGGTCTTGAGGACGCGAGCTCCGGAGCTGGCCGCACTGCGGGCTGTGACCAGGAAGGTCCGGATGGGACAGTTCATGCGCTGGTTTTTGGCGTAGAACTTTCTCTGGAGCTTCCCCAGAGCTTCCAGGAAACACTTCAAGGGACCCTGAAAAAATGGCCACACCGGCGTTCAGTTGTACAGTTCGTTGAGAAGACACTCGAAGCTGGAAGAGCAGGTTCCTCAACCCCGCAGACATTTTCCATGTTTTGCCCCGCGCAAGCCTGCTGTAATTACACAACAGCAACAAAGAAAACAAGAAGCTCGACATTACGCACAATACCAACCGAGCTGGGACGTCGCGTACCTGAGCCAGAGGCTTGTTCTCGAACTCCTTCTCGTGCTCAAAGAAGGTGTCCAGGCCGTGCTTCTTCACAATGATCTCCGACTCGTCCGAGAAGAGGACGGCGTCGCCATCGAACGCCACCCGCAGCTGCGTGTCGCTCAGCTCGTTCGCCTTCTCCGGCATGAACATGGTGGCCGCAGCGATGCCTGGGGGGGGGGAGAGCGAAACACCGTACTGGGTCTGTCGGATCGACAGGAAGCTTTTCTCTCACGGCCTGCCTTTCCAGAATGGAGAGGGAACGAAACATCACGTCCGAGGTCCCGTTTACCTTCCTCTATGGCCTCTGTGACCTTCTCTGCATCCTTGGAGAGGTACAGGTTGGTCATGTAGGCCTTGAGGTAGCCGATGGGACTTTGCCCTCCCGTCATGCAGAACCTCTCGATGGTCAAGTCTGAAAAGGCATAAAAGAAACCCGAAGACGTGCGGGGGGGATGAATGCCCTCTTAACTGACAGTGATAACAGCTCTTCTCGGCTTGGACGAGGTAATTACTGAACCGAGCGCCGGTCTCCATTACGCCCATTGCTGCGGAGGTGGCAGCTCGCCAGGGACATTACAATAGTCGACGATGTTTGGTTTAGGATGAAGCGTACCGTAGTGATTAATGCTGTTTATGAGGCGCACTCCTACTTGGGCATGGTTGTTAGTCATCAGGACGATGTCAAACAGCTCCTCGCTGTCTGGGTAGAGCTCCCTCAGTCGAGAGTTGACATTCATCAGCGCCTGTATGTGTGTGTGTGTGTGTGAGAGAGAGGGAGAGAGAGAGGGGATGGGATGTTGTGTCAGAGCGTGAGCTTGCAACACACGCTGCAACATTCAAAACCAGGTCTCAGTAGCACAGTAACAGACATATCGGCATCATAGTGTAGTAACATAGGGATAGTGCGATGTCTGAGCAAGAAGTTGAGCCGTCCATGTGATCCACGGCTTTAATCACTGTGGAGTATGAAAATGATCTTCAGGGAGTAGACTATGGGATCTACACTTGAGCTTTGATATGGAAGTAATCTTAATGCAAGACACATTAAGCCTCATTCACTGCTGCCCTGCTTTATTACATGACTGGGAATACAAGTTTGTTGTATGTGAAAGAGGAATTTTAAGGGCAATGAGGGACTTCTATCAAAGGTGGATGGACCCTCTATTTCCTGATCGGATGACAGACCTTTGCATGTCCACCCTGTGTGTGTGTGTTTATGAGTTTCTTCAATTTCCCCACTCCACTCTCACACCTCACTTGTCCCTAAGTGCAGGTGTGAGAGTGGATTGTGTGTGTGTGTGTCTTGTGATGGACAGGCGACCTGTCCAGAGTGTACTCCCACGAGTGCTGGGGATACTGTAAAAGGTACAAAGTTGGTGAGCCAAATTTAAAAAAAAAAGGGGGGGGTTTCTTTGATTGCAGCAGATCTGTTAGCGCCAAAAGCCAGATACTGTACCTGCTCTAACATGACTTTCTGAGGAGTGGCCCAAAATGCATGTCTCAAAATCTCAGCACAATATTGCAAATGAGTACTATTGCAGTTTGTCTGTGGAGAGTTTCCATATTTCACCTATGCGTGTCCGTGCATAGGTGCATGGCTGAATGGATGGATGGACAGCTCTGTGGAGCAGGTTTCTCTCGCCTTGTGTCAACTTCGAGTCCATTTCAGTGACCACACCCTGCACAAAGCTGCTGAGGCTAGAAGACAGCACCTTGGGCCCTGACCGACCTACCTTGACGAAGGGGAAAGCAGCTCCTGGCTCGAGAGGCTCGTTTTCATGCTCCACCTGATGGGCCACATACTTCTCCAGCCCTTCCTCCTCGTAGAGCTTCCTCTCTGCCACCATGTTGAAGAGGGTGCGAGAGGAGACAGCGATGGTGACTGCATACCGGGGCTTGGGCTGTCAGGAGGTGGACAAACACGGCGTCAGCTGAAACGGGTCACAACACGGTGGAGGGATATAACGCGTTAAACTAGAGCCCAGGGCGATGATGCTGATGCGGAGGAATACTCAACAGGTCTCGGTTTGTTTGTTTTGAGGTTGTCAAAAAACGCTTTGGCGGCGGCCCAGTCTTTCTCCTCTCCGTTGTCGTCCGCTGGAGTAGACTCTTGAGGCTTAATTTCGCTCATTTTTCCCAGCAATGAGGAGATGAAGAGGGCCAGATACAGAACGAGGCAGCGGTAACTCAGAGATGAGAAAACTTTCCGGAAATGTAGTAATAGAAAGTCGGGTGGGCGTGTCGCTCCGCTGTGACGTAGCCAAGTAGCAGGCCCGCGCCTGATTGGATGAGAGAGGCCATAAGGAGCCTATGTAGACACCTCAGGTATAGATACATGTCTATTTATGAAATACGTATAATATTACTATGATAAATAATAATTATTGTTTAAGAGTATGAATATATTAGTTTGCTGCTTTGAGATGTACATTTATTATTGCATACATCGGACGATTAAGGGAGCAGAGACAGGCACAGATAGTTACACAACAAATAATAAAAAAGAAGGATGCAGAAGGGACAGTCTGTACATACCAGAGTCAACTAGCTGTTTCTATATAAAGTGCACAGGAAATGATAAGAGCATTACAAAAGGTGCACCTGAGAGGTATTCCTTCATAGTACACAAGAGAGAATCAGAATCTTTCAGCTGAGGATAGATAAATATTTCCGCACAGAAATAAAACTAAATACTTTGCATATTTACATAAAGTTTAGATATAATCATAGCTGCTGTGCAGCAAGGTTTTGGGCAGAATGAAAATTCCAAAGCTGTAGTACATATATCTTTTATAAATTGAAAGTTTTAGAGACTTGGTGTGGCGCCACCATTAGGACTATTGTCTTGTGTTTCCAGTTGAGGACATTTGGCATGGGACTGGACCTTTCTGAAACGTTTGGACAGATTTCTAATATGGAAATGTTGCACACGCTGAGACTTGAATGCACAAACACCAACACCAAGCACCGTCCTCTACCTCACTCAACTAACTGACAAATGGAAACATATGTAGGTTCACAAAGTCACAAAGCCAGTCAGGCACCTGTGCACAATTCAGCGGCTGTAATGGCGGCTGTCAAAGACTCAGTTATTAAGACAAAGATCTGAAAATACACAACCTATATCGAGAGAAAATGGAGATGTTGGTAATTTAAAAAAAAGATTTGTTTGCTCCAAAAGTGAAAAACTGATGATTCAAATCAGTTGCCACTTAACTGTTTGAATCACAGCAAAATTCAACATGCTGTAAAAAATTTGTTTTTGAGATAAAATTCTGATATTTTGCAAGCATCATCTACCAAGACTCGAAAATTCAGTAATTGTTTTAACACACATTAAAAATGTATTTATTGAAAATTTGCAAGTATATTTTTAAAATACCATTTATTTATTCATGTTGATGCACTGCAGGCTCAATTTTCGAATCAGAAATCTGTGTGGATCGCTTGTGCAGGACAGTCTGAAGATGCTGTGTGCAAGTTTGGCGTCATACTTTGCAAAAACTGTGAGGTTAAGTAAGTTTTACTGTTTTTGAAAAACAAAACAAAACTAACTAACAAACAGTGTCATAACAGGGTCGTTACATAGTGCCCTGCACACAATCCAAAGGACCTCCTCAGTTTCTCGAGGAGATGGAGGTGGCTTTGGTCAGTCTTACACAAGGCATCAGTGTAAGTGGACTAGTTCAAGTGGGTCACATCCTCATCTTATACCTTGTTTGACATAAGTAAAACGAAAATGCACACACGACATCTCTTTCTGCCTGTCTCGCTCTATCTCTCTGTCTCTCTCTCTCTCTCTCTCTCTCTCTCACACACACACACACACACACACACACACACACACACACACACACACACACACACACACACACACACACACACACTTACGCACGCTCCATCACTGGTACAGGACTGACCCCCCTCCTCCTCCCTCTCCTCCTCCACCCCCCTCCTCCCGAGTTGGTAGAGTCCGGGACGGAGCATCATGGCGATAGACGGTGAGTACTCGCTCTCAGGTGTGTGTGATACTGGGACGTGTGTGAAACTTTGCTCGGGACACAAGGGGAACGTGTTCTTTTAAAAGAAACACATTATGTTTATGATTTTCTGACTCACCGAGTCTGACATCTGCTCGCCGCACAGCCTCCCCGCTCTGGGTGACAGTACCGCAGTGCTCCGGACGGAGCTGGGACAGCTAGTAGCTCCGGGAGCCGTAAAGTGGACGGAGAGATATGCCCACTGCGAGGCGATAGTGCCGTTACATAAATAAACACGTCTGTGTAACGAGTCATTTCAAAACGTGTCTCTTTCTGAGAGGGGGGGATTTAACCGAAATTCACTCCCCTCTCGCGGAAACTACTTTCTTTGAGGCTGCCGTCAAAGAACTATATCACCTGGCGGACGCATATGATTTATTAATATCGATTTAAGAACAAACGGTGGGCTGGAGTTGATAGATCCCTCCGCTTTTGGCGCCCTCTGTCTCTCGGTGATGTTTATAACGTACACACACTAGGAGGACAGGGAGGGGGAGGGGGGGGGGGGGGTGCAGCCTCGGCGAGTCTCCGAGCCGTTCTCATCCAGCGAGAGTGGCCGGGAGCACGTCGCCGACACGCAGGCTGCGGCCGCGGAGGCCGAGGCTTCGTCCGTCGTCCCGTCACGGGCTCCGCTCCCGTCCCGTCCCGTCCCGTCCCGCCGTGTCACATGCGGCCGAGCGTGCGGCGGCGGCGGCGTTGGTCGACGCACCGCGGCACCTGCGAGGGGCGGTGCGGTTTCGTAACTTCAGCGGTGGGCACCGGCGCTGCGGACAGGCCGGGGAGGCTGGCACGAGCGGAGGGCGCCCGGTGGCAGAGCTCACACTGCGAGAAATGAGCCGTGTTCTCACTGCACTGGATCGTAGCACTGTTGTATTTTAGAAAACGCGGATGGTGCACTCAGTACTCGCATCCACCGGCGTGCTACTCAGTTGCACAGCTTACGCTCGTTTTTATTTTTATTCGTATTTTCTCTGTTCGCGCTTCAAGAAAGTACCGAGCACAAGTTCTAGGCTGGATCTGGTCTGGTCTGGTCTGGTCCGTCTGCCATCCACCTTTTACCTCACCTTTATCTTAGCATGGTGTTAAAAAGAAGCATGTGTAGCTTCTCTTTCAGAGGTTGCATTTCAGAACGAGTTAAGTTGGAGGAGGATGGAGATGTAATATATACATGACCTATGACCTATGAATGTATGAAGGGTCCACCATAGCAATGCCGCATCCCACTAAACTTGATATGTTATGGTCCTCAGTGTCAGGCTTAAGAGTCAGAAATCACTGTGGAGGAAGTGGATTGGATTTTCCCACTTAATTTGTGGGACTTTGGAGTCGCTCCAAAGGTGCACTCCTGCATTGTTAGACTGGCCCGTTTCACAATAAAGAACCGAGACGAAAGACTTTAATATGTCACTCTCCAGCCCTCTTGCGATTGATCTCCCACAGTTTTTAATAAACTTCCACCTCGCCAAGGAACATGCCCTTGGAAGTTAAAGTTCTCAACTTATTTCTGTAGTTTCTTTCGTACAGTTTCTCTTCACTCACTGTACATAAATGAGGCGACTCGTGAGAAAAGCTCTCCTGCGACAGAACCAGTGATTTCCAAGAAGCATTGATCGCGGTATTACTGATCGGTGCGTCTGGCCAAGCGTTCTGTCTCTGCCAGAGCAGCCAACGGGGAATCCGTCTCCCGTTAAGTGAATTGGTCCCGGGAGCATCTGTCTGGTGGCGGACGGAGATTGGAAGTCTGCCTCGGAGCGGTTTTACCTCCGCGTCGGCATCCACTGGTCACCTCAAAAGACGATTCGTTCCTTCCCGGGGGGAGGCCGGTGGTTTGTTCACCTCTTCACCGGTGTACGGCAGGACTGCTCGGCATAACGACAGACCGAAGGAAAGTTGGACCCACAGCCGTCCAGTTACGAGAGCCGCGCTCCGCCCCTGCCACTTAATGGACGCTTGAATTATTGAAGACGCAGGTGTTGTGCCAAGAGAGATATTATGTGCATGCACAAAGCTGCGCCAACGTGTGTGTGTGAGGGTGTATCGCTCATTAAAATAAGCCTCCGGGGCGGGCCATAATTACCGTGGAATGGGGCAACAACTTGGACTAAAATGTCCCATTAACTGAGTGAGCATCTTAAAGATAGTTCCAGATGATATAAAAAGCGTTGCATAATTCATTATAATTGGGTTAAATCTATTATATATTACCATCACATGTAAATGCTTGCTTATTATCCCCTTGTAGGAGTGCATTTCCTGCTGATGGCAGGTAGGGTTAATCTAGAGCCTCAAATCGACCTATGCATGCACGTTTTTGCACAACATGAGGAAACCGTGGCGTCCAGGTGCATGCAAGCTGCACACAGACTCGGCCTGACAGAGAGCCGAACTGGCAACCTCTTTGCTCGGAGGCGCCAGTGCCAGCCACCGATCCAACCGCGTGCCCCAGGTCCTTCCTTGCCCCAGATTCACACTCGACAAGGCAATTAAAGTGGTAGAAAGTGAATGAAACATTCAGGAGGGCTCTGAATCCGATCCCGTTCTCAGCGGCGCACTCGCGTGAACTGTGAGCGCTCTCATCTGGCGCCGGCCCGCGAGTCGTGCTCGCCGCGTCCTCGTAGCCATCTGCCAGCACATCCTGACCCGAGGCGGACACATATGCTGCCGCGCTGACACGGAACCATATCTTCACCTCTGACTCCAAACTTCTCATCGCTCTCTCTCTCTCTCTCTCTCTGTGTCTCTCTCAGGAGGGGGGAGGAACTGTGGTGCCCATGAGCTCATCTGCGCCAGGCGAGGTAAGGCCATGCACACAGGCGCGGGCAGACCCGGCGAAAATGCTGATCTCTCGATTTAGGGCAAGAAAACTGAGATGCAGGCGAGGAAGTTACTTAAAAAGCTGCTAGGGCTCAGTATCAGCTCCAGCCGGCCTGGTGAGCCGCGAGTCTGGGTCCGCTCCGGGGAAGTCCGGCGCGCAGACAGCGTGCCCGCGTGTCGGCGCGTGAATTATGCACGGCGTATCGGGTTCTGGCCCGCGCCGGCAGAAGGCCGGCAGCTGCGCGCCCATGACTTATTCAGCGCCGGGGGTTTTCGTTTCGCGGCGGAGGTGCGTGTGTAAGCAACGCTCCCGGACTGCCGAGCCACTTCTTAAACAAACGTGCCCCACTAACCGCAGCCGCCCGGCCCAGTCGCTACCTGGAAATGAAAAAAGGAAAAGCCGATTGGATCCCGAGGCCCGGCCCGGCCCGGCCCGGAGCGCAGCCATGGGTTCACACACTGGGGTGTGTGTGTGTGTGTGTGTGGGGGGGGGTAAAATGAAAAGACTAAAAGAATGATCCATTCGTCTCATTGACTTGTTTGTGCCGCTCGGACTCTCAGACAAGAACGGTTTGGTGAGAAAGAGGAAAATGTGCTGTAGTCTCGAAATATCAAGATCGAGCTGTCGTATATTGTGACCGCACCCTGTTTATAATAATGTGTGTAGCTTTCCATCCTCTCCCCCCTCTGTCTAAAGGGGGGGGGGGTGGATATGCACATCTATGCACACTTTTGATTGCTCTGGTTCCTTCTTCCCCAGTCGTCCGATGCAGTCGGTGTCACTGGCGGCGTGCCGGTACAGTGGCGCGTGACTCTCGGTGACTTTTCCTGTTTTGTGGAGAACAACAGGCTGTCCCCCCCCCCCCCGCCACCCCCCCCCCCCCCGGCCCGCTCCCAATGTTTCCAGCAGCGTGCATGGTCGGGCGGGATCGTTTTACCGCCGGGCCGTAAATTATTCAGCCGCCGTTGACATTTACAGCGCGGAGGCCGTGCGTGAGGTGTCATCGCGGCCCGGGCCACTCGGGGGGGGGGGGGGTGGGGGGGGGATGGGGGGCAGGGAGCGTCGGCCGGGGTCACTCCGGCTCCATCTGCAGCCAGAGTCGATGCGTAGAGCCGGGACTGGCTGCGAGGGAGTACTCACACGTCGGATTAGCCCCGCTTGCTCTTTGGCTCGGGACCACTTTGTTTTCTTCTCCCCGTCTCGGATCGTTAGCAGCTGCAACAAGTAGGGCCAGTGGAGTGGAGTTTTGGAGGGGGGGGGGGGCAGCAGGTGTTTAAAGGGAGCGTTCGTTGGGAGAAGGTAAGCCTGTGCCCTCTCCTACCTCTCCTACCTCTCTTGCCAGTCTCGGGGGAATTGGGCATTCATCATCCTGGCAGCCCGCAGCAGGCGGCCGCACCGGTCGTCAGGGCTGCAGCAGTCTCTTCCCGTTGCCATGGTGAAACCAAAGTGGGGGAAAAAAAAAAAAGTCTGTCCTTAAAGTTCAGGAGGCCTGAGGGAGCGTGCCTCCGTGCCTTTGCTCTCATCCCTCCTAAATTGGACTCCCCGGTCTCACACCAGTGACCGATTTGATCTCGGTGATAATGATCGCGTCTGAAACTGAGCACCTGCCTCAAACCAACCACGGTCTGAAATGCATCACTACTGTATCTATAATGGTGTGTATCGTATGTCTGGTGTCTTCAAATAGCTTGTTTTGTGTTCTTAATATTATGAAAAACATCAAATCTGTGAAATGCCACGAATGGTAATGATAATTTTCAGTGGATTTAGCGACCAGCTCTTGTTTTAGCTCTTGTCTAGAGTTGGGACCAGCTCCCGACTCTTGTTTTAGCTTTAAACAGGCCAAGAACGTGAAAGGCATGAAGCAGAATATAAATAGTAATATTACAAAACATAGGGCGGCACTGTTGGTGGCACTTTCACCCCACAGTCCAAAAACACGCACGTTCAGCTCGCGTCTCGGCTTGAGATCGCCCCGAGGTGTGAACGTGAGCGTGAATGATGTGCGTGTGTGCGTGTGTACCGCACGTGCGTGTGCGACTGGTGACCTGCCAACGGTGTGTCTCATGCCGTGCGCGTGGTACACACAAAGAAGCGTGTGCGTGTGCGCACACGGTAGCAGCGGGCTTGAACTCCGCGCGTCGGACCCCGCAGGGCTGTTTTTCCTCTACTGTAACCGCATCCACAGGAACTCATGCAGCAAATGTAAATAATGCATACGTACAGGTAAAGGACACCCCAGGAGTAACAGTAGACGCGTGCTCGGCCCTACAGTAGGCCGGTCGGACGTGCGCTGGCTCTGTCATTAGAGTCACACTGGCATTAGTGCAGCGTAATCCAAAGGGCTGCGAGTTGCGAGTAGACTAGATTCCTGAGGACGTTTCGTCTCTCGGCCCGAGACGCCTCCTCAGCTCTGCGACGCCACCCTTCACAAGCGATCGCGTCTCGGGCCCTGTCGGAGTCCCAGCAACGGCAGCCCATCACGCCCATCACTCCACCAGCCAGTCACAGCCGGGGGCCAGAACGGTCCCGTCCAGGTCCCATCCCATTCTGGGCCCCGATTGGAGGCCTGTCGGGGCTGCAGCTTGTCCAGCATCGTCCAGGCGCGGGCCCAGTTTGCCCAGTCCGGCTCCGGGTGGCACGCGTTCCCCTCCGAGGGCGAGGCACAAGAATAGCGGCGCGGGGCCGGGCGGGTGCACGCGGTGTGGCTGGCCTACATTCGCCGCTGTCGATTGTGTCCGAAGACGAGGGGAGGGAGGGAGGGGGGAAAAGAGAGGGAAAGACAAGAGAAGAAAAGCCGCCGACTGCTTCAGAAGTACAACCGCTCCCCTGACGAGGCAGCCGGGGCGGAGCAAGATGCCCATCATCAAGCGCAATGGCTTGTGTTGACGTTTGTTTACAGCCTCAAAAAAAAGTTTTGTTCGAAACGTTTTTTTTTGTGTGTGTGTGTGTGTGTGTGTGTGTGTGTGTGTGTGTGTTTTCCCCCAGCTTGCTGCCATCTGTGTTTCTTTTTATTTATAGCCACTGGGACATTTGTTACTTAGGAACCTTTATTATGAGGCCTGCATATGTTTGTCTGTGTCTGATTTTGCTCCCCTCTCTTTCTCTCCCCCTGCCCCATCCTCCTCCTCCTCCTCCTCCTCCTCCTCCTCCTCCTCCTCCTCAGTCTCTCCCGAGCTGCTGGGCGTCCTGTCCTCCATCGCCGCCTTCATGGCGTTGATGGCCCTGTTCTTTCTGTACCTCAGCAACAAGCTGTCAGTGGAGAGTCCCGACAACCTGTCACAACTCGGCGGCTACAAGAGCAGCCAGCCAGGTATCCGTCCATCCGTCTGTCTGTCTGTCTGTCTGTCTGTCTGTCTGTCTGTCTGTCTGTCTGTCTGTCTGTCTGTCTGTCTGTCTGTCTGTCCGTCTGTCTCTCTGCACCACGTCAACTCCTCCCCTCAGTGCAGCGTCACGACTTAAAGAAATGAAACGTCTGACTGAAGTGTGTGTGTGTGTGTGTGCGTGCGTGCGTGCTGCACTACGGCTGTGTACCCCCCCCCACCCCCTTCCTGATCCACATCTTATGCGCGCGGTATATTGCATTTTAGGACCGCGCTTGAACATGGTGGGCGAGTGCATGTCGGAGTGGTTAAAAATAGCTTTGAGATTCTTACCGTGCCTTTGTTGCACGTCCGAACACGCTCAGGCTACGCATATTCATCATCAAGCGGCTGCCTATTAAGGCTTATTAGTCATGGGCTAAAACCTTAGTTTGGGCTAAAACCTTAGTTTGGAGTTCAGGGCGCTGTTTGTTTGCCAAACAGTATGACGGGAGAATAACACACTGAGAGCAGAGTTCGTGTTCTGATCTGTATATCTGAAGGCTTCTGATGTAGAAACTATAGAAGATATGGAGGACAATGCAAAAACAGTATACAACCAGCAGTAATTAGAGGGAAAACACTCCATATAATTGCCTGTAATTGTAGACAATGTTGCCCAATTAGATGACGACCATAGGTGCATTATGAACGGCCCTGATGACCGATAAACAGGGACTCCTACAGCTAGGTGGTGAGTATGCGTGGCTGAAAACGGGGCCCGTAACCTCTTGCAGCCAGCAGACTGTGTGGCGATCTGGTGACCTCCAGCCGCGCTAACCAGCACGTGTCCGTGTCAGTGCCCCCGAGCAGCTAATCCGGAGAGCGTCCCGGGGCGGCCGGCCATGGCCTTCTTCAAGAGCTTCCAGAGCAACCTCCCGTCCGTCAACATCTCCTCGCTCCTGGACTCGGTGTCCAGCCGCGTGGACGACCTGGCCAACGCCGTCAGCGACGTCACCTACGCCGTCAGCGACCAGCTGACCGAGCAGGTCACCACCATCATCCACAAGGTGGACGACGGCGAGGCCGGAGGCGGCCCCGAGGCGGCCCAGGCCTCCTCCTCCTCCTCCTGCTCCACCTCAGCAGCAGCAGTGGCGGCGGCAGTGCAGGAGGCCAAGAGCGGGAGCAGGAGCATGTGGCCCATGTCCAGGGAGGCGGAGGCGGAGAGCAGCCAGGCCGGGGAGGCCGCCGAGGGGGCGTGCGCCCAGAGCCAGCTGGAGTGGGAGTGGAGGGACGGATGCTGGCGCGTCAAGAAGACCGAGGCCGAGCTGCAGGAGGAGGAGCGGAGGAGGAGAGAGGAGCGGGAGCTGCAGGAGAAGAGGGAGCAGAGGAGGAAAGAGAGGCGGCAGAGGCAGCTGGAGAAGGAAGCGCAGAGGAACAGGGAGGAAGCCCAGAAAGGAGAAGCAAAGGAGGAGGAGGAGGAGGAGGAGGAGGGGCGGGACGACGGTGGCCAGGAACATCGGGACGGGGAGGATGAAGCTCCTCAGTCAGCTGCTCCAGACGCCGAAAGCAGCCCCGCAACTAAACCGAAGGAGGAAGGAGAAGAGGAGGAGAGCCCAGAGAGAGAGGGAGACGATGACGAGGAGGAGGCCGAGCTCTCCAGGTCCTCGTCCGCGGTGAAGAAGAAGAAGTCCGACAAGAAGAAGAAGAGAGGGAAAGGCTCAAAGAAGGGCTCCAAGAAATCGGACGAGGCCTCGGATGTGGAGGAGAAGAAGGAGAAAGGGAAGAAGAGTAAGAAGAAAAAGAAAGGCAAGCAAGGTTAGACGGTTACCTGGATGTCCTCTTCCTCTGCTTCTTCTTCTGCTCGTCTTCAAAGTTAGGAACCTTCCGGAATTCTGTGCCGCGTGCTGCTGTTTCTGCCTCTTTTCCTCAGTGTTTCTGAATCTGTTTGAGGTTTCTCTGACGTTTGCGTGACGGACCTCTGCCCGCGTTGTGTGCAGAGGGAGTGCTGTCGGACAGCGAGGAAGACAAAGGCTCGGAGGCGCTGGCCCAGCAGAACCCCAGCTCCGCGTGGAGCAGCAAGGCCAAGGAGTCGGGCCAGCAGGGCGGCTACAGCAGCGAGGCCTCCAGCGAGCAGGGTGAGCGCCTGCGCCCAGCAGCACGCACAGTCAGGTGGGCTTGAACGACCCCCGGGGCCCCCCGGCCTCCAGTAACGGCCCCCCCGTGTCCCTCCTCGTCCCAGCCAGCAGCATCCAGCGCATCCAGAAGGAGGCGTCGGCGGGCGAGCACCGGCCCCCGCCCTACCAGGACGAGGGCCCGGCGGCGCGGGCCGGCGGCAGGAGGCGCTCGGAGCGGGGCCCCGGGCGGGGCTCCTCGCCGCCGCCGCAGCAGCAGCAGCGGCGGCGGCGGCGCTGCGACAGCGCCCGCTGCTCCAGCGAGGCCAGCGCGGAGCAGGACACCGAGAGCTACCTCAACAAGGGCTGCGAGGAGGACATCCCCAGCGACAGCACGGCCGTGCTGGGGCCAGAGGTGAGGAGGAGGCAGCAGGCACATTCACTGAGACTCCCAATCTCAGTCGCAGACGCATCCCTGTGAGATAATGAACACAGTAGCATCCACAGGCGTATAAACCAAAGTGGGCCTTTCATTTGTAACTCTGACCCCGATCCCATTCGGAGACATTTGCTCCAGCTGGAGGGGATGTAGGAGCGACGGGTCTGGTCTGATCTCACCGAGCCACCCTTTGGTTTCTCACAATCCCTACATCTTAATGATCAGTTAGTGACAGGATGTAGTGATTCTGCCGTTCCACAGAACGTTAAAGGTCTGCGCCATATCCCAGGCATTCACAGCATGTACACTCTCCTCATAGCCTCTGATGCCTCCATCGATGCTCTTCTTCTTCCTCTGTTGTCCTTCTGCTGTAATAATGTAATGCATTTCCTCTTCCTATGTGCTATTTCTTATGACAGTCTTGAAATTTCACCTTTTTGGCTGTAACGTGATTCATGACATATTCCTCTGATGGGCTATAAGATAATGGACTTCACACTACCCCCCCCCTCTCCTCCGTCCAGGACGGCTCCGGCCCGCCGCTCCCCACGGCCTACGAGCCGGAGCCGCTGGCCAAGTACGGCACGCTGGACGTGGCCTTCGAGTACGACTCCGGCGAGCAGTACCTGGCCGTCACGGTGACGGCGGCCACCGACATCCCGGCCCTGAAGCAGACGGGCAACATCGCCTGGCAGGTGCACCTGGTGCTGCTGCCCACCAAGAAGCAGCGGGCCAAGACGGGCGTGCAGAAGGGCCCCTGTCCCGTCTTCACCGAGACCTTCAAGTTCTCCCGGGTGGAGCAGGAGGCCCTGGGCGACTACGCCGTGCGCTTCCGCCTCTACAGCGTCCGCCGCATGAAGAAGGAGAAGGTGCTGGGGGAGAAGGTGTTCTACCTGACCAAGCTCAACCTGCAGGGCAAGATCGCCCTGCCCGTCACCCTGGAGCCGGGCTCCGAGCTCACGGTGAGAACACTCCCTCACTTTTCTGCCCCCCAAAGTCCCTCACAGTGAATGAAATGCACAGAGACGAGGCGTTGACCAGGTGAAAGGACACGTTAGAAGAGACAAGTGGGCTCAGTCAGAGAGTTAAGCTTAAGTGGGGGAAGACAGAGACGATCCATCCCAGTTTTCATGCTACCTCTGCACCTCTACTGGGCCTGGCACACTGAAGCAATAGTCTAAGGACCGTTCCCTGTGAATTGAGCCGGTCCTAGGATGCTGGGTAGGAAATCATGTGTGAGGCCTTCCACTTTCTCAACAGGCAACAGCTGCCGACCTACCAGAGGTGATAGATTGAATCTTCATTATGTCTGAGGTTTTTTTGGGGCGGGTGTGAAGGCCGCAGCTCTGGGGAGTGCACTGTGGAGAGAAATCGGAGGCCACTGACCTCGTAGATTGCGTAGGACCGAAGAAGATAGTGATGCGGGGGAAACGGCGAAGGTCCAGGCTGTTGGTCACCACGGCGACAGTCGTGCCACATATCCTGAGATATCCTGCCCGTCGCACCCTTCCTGCCCCTCTCCCCTCTGATCGTCTCCCTGCCCGTCTGCCTCTCTGTGTGTGTGTGTGTGCGTGCGTGCTCTCGTCCTCCCGCCAGGGCTGTGGCTCTCTGGTGAGCGTGTCCCGCAGCGCCGGGGCCCTGTCCTACCGCTCCACCGAGGACTCGTCCCTGCCCGAGGTCCTCCTGGGCCTCATCTACAACTCGGCCACGGGCCAGCTGTCCGCCGAGGTCATCCAGGGCAGCCACTTCAAGACGGCGGCGTCGGAGAAGCCCGTCAGTACGTACCGCACGCCACGGCTCACGCCCTCCCTCTCTCTCTCTCTCTCTCTGCCCCCCTCCCCCCTCCTCTTCCTCTCCCTCCACCCCCATGAACCTCTCTGGCCTCCCGCCGAGAGCCCAGCCCTCTCTGCTGCTGCCGCTGCTCGTGGTCTTCCTCACCTTCTAACCCTCGGTGCTTCCTCTCTTTCTCTTTTCTTCTCTCTCTCTCCATCCCTGTGTGGCGTGCCGTGTGCCGCAGACGGCCTGTTCTGTTGCATAAAGCACTTCGTAGGCGGGCAGCTCTACATCATGAGAGGTGAGTGCCCGGGCCGTCCCCCTGCAGAGGGACGCGCCCTCAATCGCGCTCCTCGTCCCGACCCCCGACGCAGAGAAGTCCCACGCCCTGCTCCAGTTCGCGCGTCTACGTCGCGGGCGCTTCAGAGGCGACCTAGAACGGTGGACTGCAGTTTTCGTCCCGGTCCTCTGCTGGACCGCAGCGATGGCACCGGTGCCGTCAGAAATGCTGCGCTATGCCGTTTCCAAGACTTTTCCCTGTCCTATTTTCCGGGAACCATACAGCAGCGCTGCATTTTCTCACTCTTTTCCACTCACCGGGACTCCTTGCTACACAAAGGAACTTTTCCCCAAACTCTGTCTTAACTGGAGCGACACATCTAATAGCCATATATGACATATGCGCCATATATGAAGCCATATATGAAGCCATATTTGAAGCCATATATGAAGCCATATATGAAGCCATATATGTAGCCATATATGAGCAAGACTGGTGCATTTCACCAGAAACCTAAGCAGTTTCTGAGTCTCTATTTACCTTACAAGGTACTAAGGCTTTTCCTTTTTTTTTTAAAGCTTTCTATCCATATTATGAAATGTATACATATTTTGGATTTGGCCTCGGGTCGCAAATAAGAAATTCATCCATGAACGAGGATGCTCTAGGCCACCTTTCCTGCACTGCTCTGTGCAGTGGCGATGAGCCACCACTGGGGGGCAGCGGCTCACTGCTCTCCCCTCCCCTCTCCTCTCTGCCCTCCAGACACCTACGTGAAGCTGACCATGCTGGACTCCAAGGGGAAGGAGATGTCCAAGTGCAAGACGGCGGTGTGCCGCGGGCAGCCCAACCCCACCTACAAGGAGACGTTCGTGTTCCAGGTGGCGCTGTTCCAGCTGTCGGAGGTGTCGCTGGTGCTGAGCGTGTTCTGCCGGCGCAGCAGCATGCGGCCCCGCGAGCGCCTGGGCTGGGTCTCGCTGGGCCTCAACAGCTCCAGCGAGGAGCAGCAGGCCCACTGGGCCGAGATGAGGGAGGCGGAGGGCCAGCAGGTCTGCCACTGGCACACGCTCAGCGACACCTAGGGGGGGGGGGCGGGGGAGCCGGCCCCGTCCAGGTGAGCGTCCACAGGCCGCACGCGCACCCTTTACTCTGCCCCCGCCTCCCTGAGGCAAGACTGTCCCCCTCCCTCCCCCCAGCGACTCCTGCCTCCGGCGAGAACAGTGTTTACAGGACGGCGGCGGGACACCCTCCGGACGCCCTCGTCCCGCCTCTTGACACCCGGACCAAAGAGCCGGGTCCGGGACTAGCAGACCCCTCCCCCGCTCCACGTGGGGGGGGGTCCTCTGCCCCTCCGGACTCCCGGCCGCCACCAGCACACCAGACATTTCCTCGACCCGCCACCGACAGGGGAGCGGGCAGACGAGAAGACTGTTACTAAAGGGCCTGACACATGCTGCGAGCTGCGCTCCGCTTTGTACGGTTTGTTTACACGCGCGCGACATTATGCAAGAGTCCATCGTCTTCCCCTTTCATGCCTCCGGATTACCAGTCAAATGGTTTACCCGTCTTGTGACCGTCTCTCCGGGCCGCGTGCCACACAAAGACAGATTTCCCTCTAGTTTCCTATGACTGCGGTCTTGCGTAACTCTAACACTATGCATCCGACGCCACCTTAGGCGAGAGGAACGGGGCCGCGTCTCGGGCTCTCCCCGAGTCGGACACGGCTCCGCATGCCACTGGTATCAAAGAGCCGCCTCCTCCTCCTCCTCCTCCTCCTCCTCCTCCTCCCCCTCCTCCTCCCCCGTGTGGCGCGGGCCGAGCCTCTCTCACCATTCAGCCTTCCTCTGACAACTCAGCCATGTTCATTCATGTAGAAACACGGTGCTTCCCGCCCTGGGGAGGAGGAGGACTATGCAACGGCAGGGGCGGGACGAAGTCACGGGGCGAAAAACAAAAACAAAAAAAAAAATCGCATTCTCTCATTTAGGAGCCAACAGAAGACGTACTGTGCGAGACAAAGCGCGGAAAGAAGCGGAGACGGTGTCCAGAGCTCCGGGGAGTGGGAACGACCCCGCCCTGGACGGGGGCCAACCTGTGACTGGGCGTCAAGAGGAGCGGAGCGGGAAAAACCCTCCGAGAGAGGAGAGGAGACAACGCAGCCACACCCGCCGTCTCCAGCGGAACAGTCCCCTCTCTTCTTCCTCTCCTCCTCCTCCTCCTCCTGCTCCTCTGCTGGCTGGAGCCGAGGGGTGTGGGGCACTTTTTGCCTCGGTGCGCTGATGTCAGAGCTGGACCCTTCCTCCGGGTCCACGGCGCTTCAACCCCACCTCGTCCCTCCCGTCCTCCCGCGGCGGCCAAACCCGGACGAGGCCAATTTCTAGTCACTTAAAGACAAACGGAGGAGAAAAAAACACACACACACAATGCAAAGCCTTCCTACCAGATGAACAAGAAGCCTTTACCTTTTGAAATAACAAGTTTGGCTGGTGTTTTATTCCAAACTGCTTTCTAGAGAGCAACCGTTTCCCTTTTGTTTTGAGAGCGGCGCCGGGAAGACACGTCTCAGACGTCCAGTTTGGTCCAGCTCCCGGAGCGTCAGTAATCCTGAATGAAATCTATCAAATGAAGCAGGAGACAGACGAGCAGATGGAGGCGGCATCCGCACCCTTCCCCACCGCCGGCGAAGAGAGGGACGAGCTGGAGCTCTCGGTTTACCGCTCACGGTCTGCGCTCCGGCCGTCATCCAGCGTCCCGAGACGCGGGTAATGACCGAGGAAACAAGATGGCGAGGTGGCGACCGGCCCAGGGGCTCGGGACATCCCGGAGCAGCTCAGAGTAGAGCCGCTGCTGCTCTGAAGGGGCCCTCGATCTGATTTTCAACCAAATGATGTTGCCTCGATCTGCTCCGATAAGTCATCCTGGTCCTGTTCTGCTGTTACACAGCACTCGAAATGAATGTATCCCCCCCCAGATAAAATGACAGATTAAAATCCCAGAGGTTTTGTCAATGCATATCATGGTTCGATATGGTTTCAAACAAAATAGCATGTCTATACATATATTATTACATATACGTCCCCATATTTATTTGCCCGCAGGACATCTGTTCACGTATGGAAAGTGTGTCTGCCATGATGGGATGGATCACTTCCTAATTGCACACACGGGGACAGGGTTGACCCTCCGACTGTGGACAAGAAAAAGCCGTTTTATATGTTCCCTCTAGATTTGCGTTTGTTTTGACGTGGTTGTGATCACGGAGGCAAAGCTGGATCGCTAACTGAATACAACTCAATCACTAGAATGTATCATGTAGATGAGCAGGGAGACCAGCAATCCATGATTTTCTCCCATTTACCATTTCCGATTTAATATCTCGATAGGGCATCATTTCCAGGGTGGTACAACATAAGAACTCCAGGATATAGAATATATTTGAATAGAGATGAGTGAAAATGTTTCAACTTGGGTCCAAAAGAGATAAGAGCTAGAAATGCATTTATAGAACGCAGTCTCCATTCCTGCCCGTCTGAGGCTTTTATTGTGGGGACAGGGAACCAACCACACCCGGAAGAATCCGAGCTCAGAGCCGCACCTGCACTTCAGCAGACAATGAGCGAGTTACTGTAGAGGCCCTCTGAACACTCCCGTCTCCCTGCACCAGGCAGACAACAATGAAGCAGTCTGCGACCCGATACAACAGCTGGCAAAGACGCGCAAACCACGAGGGACGTCCCACGTCGAGCGCAGCATCTCAGCACCTGGATGCCGAGTTAGCTACAGCAGCTACGTCAGGCTTAGCCTTGAAGGTATCAGACCCTGCCAACCAAAACCAAGGCTGAAAGGTGTTCAAATTCATTTTTCCGGGGAGTTTTCTCGTCTTTCCCGGCAGTCCCCGAGGGCTGCCTCGTAAAGGGCGACGTCCACAGAACAGTCGGGGGACTGTGACCACTGGCAAAACAACGGTTTGTCCTTTTTCCCGCTTCATTTTCTTTGAATAAATGAAACAAAAACCAAATCGTGAGTGGAAAACGCCTGGTTTGTTGCCCGCGGAAGCCCTGGACCTCCACCTCCCTCTTCTTAGCTGCCTGAGCGCTAAGCTATCGGTCAACTTGTCCCCCTATGTCAACAAGAAACAAAGGACTGCCCGCACGCCAAACGACAGCGGTTCAGTTCAGAGAGAGGAGAGAAATGAAAGGCCAAGTCGGATGGTATTTTACCAAGGTGGAGTTTTATTTCTGGCCTTCAACGTGTAGGCGTGACGCCACCCCCCCCCCCGGTCGTCAGTCTGCTGGCGCTCCAGCGGCGGTGCAGGTGGCTGGAGCCGCGCGGCCCCCCCCCCGGAGCACATAGTTTCACAGCCACCCCGGCCTTTCCAGGGGAGCTCATCCAGCTCTGGGCCAGGGAAAACCAGCTGTGTCACTGATCCGGCAAGAACAGAGGATGATGGGGGGGAGGGTGGTGGTGGGGGGGGGGGGGGTTAGGAATGTGAGTGCCAGCCTGCCCCCTCCATGCCCCGGGGGCAGGCTGACAGTCAGCCAGGTGATTACGAGGCCCCTGTAGCTCCGGGAATACCGCTGAATTGCGAGGCCCGGGCCGGCAGAAGTGGAATTTGCTTGGTTTTTGTTTAACCGGTATTGCTGTCTGTCCACCGGAGCAGGTTGGGGTTCCGTCTTCAAAAGAGGTTTTATTGGCCCTCGCACCGGTTCGGTTCATGACCCCGTGTTTCGGGTGGACCCCTCGGGTGGATCTGGGGCGTCCCACCGCCCATAAAACACGTTTGCAGACGGTGCCGGGGGGGGGCTGATCTCAGGTCAGCAGAGCTGTCCCCCCTCCAGCTCTCGGTGCACAGGCTGGTTTTCCTTGGCGATGGAAGCGCTCGGGCTGGGGCCCCTTTACGATCAGGAACAATAAACTACAATGTCTCCTCGTTTTATTTCAACGTGTCATTATCGCTCTTTAAAAAAAGTATTTTTTTTAATAATATATTCAATAAATATACAGGACTCATGGGTTTATGCGTGTTTTCGTTTCATAAAAGCAGCCTCACAATTAGAACCTACTTGTAGGGGGGGGGGACAAAAAAAGTCCTAAAATTATCTCTTTTTCTTTAAAGGGATCTTTTTACGGTCAAACTTCAGTTCAAATTCAAGATTTTAGAAAAAATAAAAATAAAGGACTTTGGATCGACAACACATGATGGGAGGGCTCCGATGGGTCGACTCCTGGTGAAGTACCACGCAGAGTGGGTCGATGGACCGGCGTACGCAATCACTCGCACCGCGCACCCTGAAAATGAATCAGACTGTAAAGCAGCAGACGTCGTACCTATTTGGCAAAGGAAACATTCATCAAGCAATGGTTACCAAAAAAAAAAAAAAAACAAAAAACAAAAACGAACAGACGAGTGGAACCAATATGGCGACACTGTAAAGTGACGTTTCTCTAGGAGCTGGGGAGGTTCTCTACGGAGGGGCCACGTTAGCGTTAGCCTATCTATCTTATACTTCAGGACTGAACAGTTTATCGAGGGGAAAGAGCCCAAAACCTTGACGGGTGTGCTAGCTAGCTCGCTGGCGGAGGGCTGGGAGACCTTCGACGCTCTTGTCGTTGACTGAACATCAAAGGCTTAGCTTAGCTTAGCATGAGCCGCGGAGAGCGGGACGCCGCTTCTGCTTTTCTTTGTGCAAACGAAACAATCACAATGTCGTGTTGGTGGAGAGATGCTGCCGCCCCCCGCGCAGTTTCCAGCTCCCACGCTAGGCTAACGTCCGCTAAGCTAAGTGGAGGCGCCTCGTTCCACGGAGCGGGGGGGAGCCATCTTGTCCGACGTTTCGCCGCTAAACAATCGTGGTCACACTCCCGAGTAGCACGTTTAATCCTACTGAAACCGCGATTACGAGCATGATTCGGCGTCCCAAAGCGTTTTCACGACGATTTTGGCAGCTGCGATACTCGGGGGTGGGGGGGGGCTTCAGTCGGGGACACCGTCGACAGGTTGGCGATCGTCGCACTCAAACATGACTTCACACTGATTTTTACAAACGTGTAAACACTCTTCAGCATAAAAAAAAAAGAGAGAAGAACGAAAAAAAAAAAGTAACGAAGGCCGTCGCCCGCAATAGAGCGCAGATCGGGGAGGTGTAACAAAAAAAAAAGTGGCGGCTGGTTTCCATGACAGGTTCGAGGCATTATGGTGACCGCTGAAGTGGGCTCCTTCTTCAACACGGGTTGGACATGATCGTGACCGGGCCGAGGCGCCGGGCTCTTCAGACGGGGGGGGGGGGGGGGGGGGGGGGGGGGGGGGGGGGGCGCGGCTCAGCCCCGCGTCCCACCTCCCACAGGCTGAGGTTCTGGAGAACGTCCGTTCAACAGTTACACGTTGAAATGACTTTAAAAAAAACAAAACAAAAACGACAACAAACGATGACAAAGAAAAAAAAAAAACCAACAACGACAAAGTGTTCAATAAAATACTTCGACCCTCAGTGCTTCGTCCGTCTCGTACGTGTACGGTTTGCGGCTGTAAAACGGACCGAGCTGCAGCCGTGCGCTGCCCTGGGCATCGGTCCTGATGTCTCTGCTCGAGTCAGGCTGAGTGTTTCCTGTGTGTGTGTGTGTGTGTGTGTGTGTGTGTGTGTGTGTGTGTGTGTGTGTGTGTGTGTGTGTGTGGGTAGAGGGGGGGGGGTGGGGGTCTCTGTACACTGTGTACAACCGTCCTCTTTTCTCAGCAGGACGTCGAGAGGTGCAAATGACATCTGTAGTGGTTGATGACTGGGCGTGACTGTGGAGCGCAGGGGGGGTGGGGGGGGGGGGGTGGGCGGAGTCCACTGGAGAGTCTGGCTGCGTTGGCAGTGCTCCCGTTCGGCTCCCGCTCTTCAGTCCCCCCCCCTCGTCCCCCGGGCAGAACCCAAACCCCGCAACTTTTCCCTCTGTGCTTTTTTCTCTTGTTTCTTCCTGTTGAAACGCGGTCCCTCGCCCCGCCCTCCGCTCCCGTTTTGGCTTCTTTTGTTTTTTAGCGGGTGGGTGGGTGCCGCCCGCCCCCCCCCACCCCCTCCCCCTCCACCCCTCCCCCCCGCGCGGTCCGCACGCTAGATGAACTTGAAGCACTTGGTCTTGTCGTGGGGCAGGCGCGTCTTGAAGAGCACCGAGTCCACGCGGAACTGCGTGTACAGCAGCGGCATGTAGCCGTACACCTTGACGAAGAAGTTGATGCACTTGTGGCGCTCGTGGAAGTGCGAGTCGTCGTGCGACAGCGCCTGCGGGCAGCCGGGGCAGCGGAAGGTCCAGCGGGACGTCACCTGGCACGGGCGGAGACACGGACAGTCAGCGGACGCACACACACCAGGCTGTCCTTTCCATCGAGGCGCGGAGGCGGCTAAAATCGCTAATCCCCTTAGCAAGCAGAGCTGGGCACAGCCGCCCCGCCTGGAGAGGGGGTGTCTTTAGTCTAACCCTTCCAATAAGAGGACAAACATGTCTCCAGCAATCAGGGGCTTATCCAGTTGAATATCTCGCACTGAACTCACCCCTCTCGTCCCCGAGATTGTGAGGCGTTTCACGAGCTAAATGCATTAGCCTTGGACGCTAACGGAACAGCATGATAGCGGCCCCTTTGCTTAAAGGGGAAACATGCAGGAGTTCAAAAAGAAAAATCTCTAGTGAAGAACCAGTGACTTCACTCAACATGTTCCACAAAATGGCGACTTTTTACGCGTACGAATCGCTCTGTGAGAGCGTAGCATCGCGCGTCGTGGAAAAATGAGGACGGGGGCTACGCGCTGAAAGATTTAGAGAGCGACCACGCGGTTCATTCCCGAAACGCGGATAAGCCGTGGTACGAGGAGAAGGCGGTTCCTTAGCAGGGTTCTCTCACTACGCGGGTCATCGAGAGGACGCGCGGCTTCACACTGTGGCACGATATGACATTTACAGCATTTAAGATCCCCCTGGTTTTCAGACCGACTGTAGGAGCCAGCGTCGGCGTCATTAGCTTAGCGGCTTTTAAAAGTTACGACAGTGGCGGTAAAGCCAGTTAAGTCATCTCACTGTAGCGTGTACGCGGGGATGGTTACTTGGGAAAAACGCCCCGAAAACCGAGGCTGAGCGCTCTCAGTTCCAAAAAAAGCGAGGCCGTGTCGTTTCCCCTCCCGACAGCTTCCTCGGCTCGACCGCCATAATTATTTGTCTCGCCGCGAGTACGCGCTCCGCTAACAAATGTCCTTCCAATAAAAATCCAGGGACAAAACAAAACAAAAAAAAAAAGAGAGAAAAAGAAATAAAAATTTCAGACGCAACGCAGCGGCTCGATATTGTGCCTTTTGATTCGGCATTTGAGCGGAACATTGAATGTGTCACTTTGAGTAATGGCAGCGGCTAAGTGGGCAAAAATGTAAATACGCCTCGCGCCCCGGGAGGAGGGGTGGGGGGAGGGGGGGAGGGGAGGAGGGATACGACATTTGTGGATTCCTGCATCCAGCAGGGCCCCGCCACTGACCTTGATGGGCGGCTTGCGCGTGATGTGCGAGACCAGGAAGTTCATGGCGATGTCCTCGCAGTTTATGTACTCGTCCACCATGTCCCGGATGGCCTGGGGCATCACGTACGAGTACAGGTAGGCGTAGTACTGCAGGAAGACATGGGAAGAGGAGGGGAGGGGGGGAGGGGGGGGGCATGTGAGTGACACGGCTATGAGGTATAGAAAAAAAGACGAGACCCGAGGAAGACCTGACCTTGTGGAAGAAGGCAGCTCCCGTCAGGACCATGGAGAGCTCACAGGAGTAGTTGGAGTTGTAGAGCCAGGACTGGTGGTTGAGGTCCCAGGCGTGATACCTCCCCGGGAAGCCCACGATGCGGTCCCTGGCCTCCCGCCACACTCTGCACACAGCCGCCAACGCACAGTCAGCACCGCCTCCGGGTCACGCGCTCAATAGAACTTGTTGCTTAGTTTTTTTTTTTAAACAGCCATCAGCTTGGTTTCACATATGCCCCTCCCCCCTCCCTCCTCCTCCCCTCTCCCCCCTCCGTCCATCTGCTCGGCCGGGACTTCGCATGCACTGTGGCGGCTATCTGCCTCTTGTGGGTGGATGGGGGGGGGGACCAAGCGAGCACTCCGTCGTCTTCTCTGAGCTCGCGACAGCTTCTTTCATAGATAGCCAGAGCGAGGATCGAACTGTGGACTGGTGCCCGGTACACGCAGCTACTCTCAGTGTATCCGATCGGACGCTTGGGAGCTCCTTCTGGGGACGCGGAGGACGCGGGGGAATGTGGTGGGGCCGCCCGGCGTCTCACGTGAGACCACTCCAAGCTCTGACTGAGTCGACCGCTGCCTGACTGCCGCGCCCCGAGGCGAGCGAACACTCCCGGGTAATTCCGGAGGAGTGCGTGTGATGATTTTACGACTATTGACCCCTGTTTGTCGTCCCCCCCCCCCCTCCTTTGCCTGCCTGTCTGGACAAGTCGCCGCAGCGGAGGGACGAACAGAGCGTGCAGAAACAACATTGCTTGATGGTTTAATGGGTTTAAACATGGCCGTCGTGTTGGGCTTATCCCAGCACCGTGTCGGCCATGGGATCACAAATACCAGGCAGAGATAGCGCGGTTCACCTTTACTCGATACATATCGTCACGTCTGAACTGCAGCGACTTTACAACGGTTCAAAACGAGGAGTTCCTACCATCTCCACCATCTATCCCAAGGTGGGAACGCACAGTCACCGACCTGAAGCCGAACATGATCTCGTCGTGGCGCAGGTGAGCGTCGTCGTCGATGGACAGGATGGCCTCCGTCTCCACCACGTCCCAGGGCAGGAAGCGGTTGTTCAGGCTGTTCTTCTCCGTGCGGACGACCTGCAGGTCAGCCGCGAGGGTCTAGTTAGTGGTCACGTTTCGGCCGGGCTGGACCAGCTGGCTGCCAGGGAGGGTCGGACCGTGATGACGGAGCCTCTAAAGCACCCCGCAGGCCGCTCATTACACGCGACCTTCCAGTAAGGATAGAGGCTTGATCCTAGTCCAGGTACTCCTCTATCGCAGCCCAAACACTGCATTTCCGATCGTCAAACGCGAGCGCAAAGTCTCTGTCAGGAGCTAATGGGCCGAACACAAACTGCATTAATATTTCATTTCTCGGCTCAACTCAAAAGCACAGATTGTTATCATGCACGGGTGTCGGACATGTTCGCCTCCTTTTGGTGAAGCCGGCGGCTAAGTTTTACGGACCCCCGCGGAGCCTCGAAAAAGGCGCCGATGCCAGCAGTTGAGAGGGAGCGGGGCACAAACAGTAGAGCATCTCAAACCGGTCTGCACATGATCAACGGCAGGTTTCCTCTGAACGAGTACTCACCACGATCGGCAGGCCGATGTCTGGCCACAGGAGGTCGTCCGAGGGAGGCTTGGGCGAGTTCCACACCACCACCACCTTGTTGAGGTACGGCAGACCGTTCAGCCTCTCCAGGGAGTTCATCAGCACTTCCTCCCTCTCGTAGGTCAGCATGACCACTGTGAACTGCTCCCGGGGGACGTTGCCTCCCAGAGCCGCCTGGAACTCCTTGCCCGAGCCTCCCGTCCCTCCGCCGATGGGCCTGAAGCCGGTGCCCGAGCCGCGGAACTTGGCCTCCGAGGGCAGCACGGGGTCCAGGGGAGTGTGAGGAAACAGGTGGAAAGGCCCCGGGGCTCGGTTCCACGCCCTGTAGGTGTCCGAGGCGGTGTATGTGAAGTTGCGGAGGAAGCGCGGCGAGGCGTACGGCGGCTCTATCTCCGCGGGGCCCAGATCCAGGTCGCCATTGTCCGCCAGGTTGGCGTCGGTCCCCGCCAGTTTCCCGGCTTTGTGCGGGATCTCCTGGGCGGGCTCCTCTCTGATGGGGGCCGCGGGGACCTGGATGCTTGTCCTGATGCTGGCCAGGAGCGTGCTGAGGACGTTCTCCGACGTAGAGAAGTACGTCTCCCAGAGGAAGCGGCCCTGCCGCCTCATGGTCAGCATGTCGTTGTCCGACAGGCTGCGCAGCAGGAAGTGCAGCTCCGTGACCCGAGGTTTGGGCACGATGATGGCGGCCTCGCTCCAGCGAATCAGCTGGTGGTAGGGCAGCCTGGAGTGGTCTCCCAGCACCACCGGGATGGTGCCCACCTCCAGGGCCTCAAAGAGCCTCATCCCGCAGCCAGCCGAGGCCACCAGCTGCCCGTCGCCCGGGGCAATCACCAGGGTGAAGGTGGAGGCCTTCAGCACCTCCAGGCGCTCCTCCCGCTCCCCGCACAGAGCCCACTCGGTGGGTAAGCTCGGCCGCGGGCTCTTGCAGGTGAACTCCACCAGCACCTGGTCCAGGTGGCTGTCCTGCACCGCCTTCAGGGTGCCGATGATGCGGTCGTCGTAGTCGGCCGGCGGGTCCCCCTCCATCTCCTCCTCGAAAGACTGCGGCGGCGCCTCCTGCAGGCTGCTCCGCAGCGACTCCACCCTCTCCCCCTGGAAGGTGAACAGGTACTTCCTCTTCACGGGAACCTGAGGCGGTATTTCCAGGAAGTTTGGCTCCGAGAGGGCGTGGACCAGCGGCGACACGACGAGGTCGAAACCCTCGCGGTACTGCTGCTCCAAGAAGGTGGACTGGGCGACCGCCGCCCGTCCCGTGCTCACATTGTAGAGGAAGTTCTGCGTCATGGACTTCCTGGTGAGGTGCACCAGGACGTGATTGTGGCCGTCGGACCTCCAGTAGGGGAGGGCCTTGAGTTGTTTCTCCAGCTCGGAGGGGGGCGGGGGCGGGGCGGAGGACTCCTGCAGCTCCCCCACCAGTACCAAATACAGACAGGCGATGCTGGGGTTGTCCGTGACGTAAATGTTGCTCTTGGCTGACGCCGCGAAGGCCTGCTTCACCAGCGGGTCGACGTAGTCCGCCCACGGGTAGGCCCCGGTGTCGTAGACGTACACGGGGAAGCCCGAGGTGAGCGGGCAGCGGGCGTAGTCGAAGCAGGAGCGCAGGCGGCAGGAGCGGGCGGACTTGGGCGGGGGCAGGCCCGGGTCCTCCTTGTCCGGCAGCAGCCGGACCGGCAGCGACAGCTTGGGCTGGTTCTGGGCCATCAGCTCCTTGTAGGAGTGCTCCGTCTGGCTGATGACGTTCTTCAGCTGCAGCAGGTCCTGCTTGGCGCTGTCGATGCTGCGCTTGCAGGCCTCGATGCGCAGGTTGAGCCGGGCGATCTCCCCGTTGAGCTCCTGCCGCTTGGCCTCCAGCTGCAGCAGCTCCTCGCTGACCGACTCGCGGATGCGGCACAGGTCCTGCACGTGCTTGGCCTCGCACAGCTCGCCCCCGGGCCGCGGCCCGAAGATGCGCTTGTCGGGGCCGCCGGCCTCGTCTATGGTGGTGAGGTAGTAGTGGGCGATGAGCGGGAAGAAGACCAGGATGAAGAAGAGCATGAAGCTGAGCCAGGTGAGGCGGACGCGCCGCAACACCCACGGCTGGCCGCCGCCGCCGCCGCCCCCGCCGCCGTTTCGCTGCATCGTTGCCTCTCAATCTGCTTCCCGTAACAACAAGGAAGCGTTTCTATGGGGACCAGCGGCAGCCATGGTGCGACCTTGTCGGTGCGGCGGAGAGATGGGTACTAAATCGTCGAAGCCGGGCCGTAGCACTGTCCTCTCGCACGGGTCATCTGAGGGCTCTTAGCTCCAGTTGAGAGTCCGGGGGAGGGGGGGGGGGGGGGGTAGAGGGGTAGAGGGGTATACAGGTCCCGGGTTCGGCCTCACCTGTACTCCAGTATGTGCTCTGGTGAGCCCGCGCACACGTCGGCCATGGCTTTTGTCAGCTTCGAGTTATGCTTCAAAGGAAACGTCCCGCCGGAGAACCGTCCTGCGTGCGAGGAGGGGTTCCCCTCGCTGAGCGCTGCGGCACCAGCATGGCCGCCCGCGGGTCGGCGAGCGGACGTGGCCTGGGACGTCGCTCCCCGTCCCGCTCTCCCCTCACAGGGATCTCCCTTCACGAACGAGGATCCCGAAGTATTCTGTTGCCTCTCGGACCGGAACCTGCGGGGGAGAGGGAGCACAAAAGGAAATGAGTCACAATGACGATCTCCAGCAAGACCGGAGTGACCCGTAGGAAAGAAATCTGAAACCCGGATATATGAACATGCATTTTTATGTAATCACTCATTTGATAAAGAGAGCTCATTAGATACATTCTGGCTCTCTTCGCATGTATCAAGGACACGGTTGCACAAGGGTTTACAAAAGCCGCATGACCCTGAGGTTCACACAAACATAGCTTTATAGCTTTTTCCTAATCAGCCGCTATAAACGCTCCTCAACACAGCCGGGCTCTGCAGCTCGTCCCGTTTCTCACCGCACGACTGTCTAGAGCGCTGCACAGCACCAGGGGGTATCTCTGCTCCTTTCAATTTCCTCTCTCCGAGTCACACAGAGAGAGCTCCAAAAACAGACAACGACGAGGGAGAGCCGTCGCGAGTGAACTCCGCACAGCGAGTGAGCCGGCACCTCCGGCAAATCTCGTTAGCAGGCCTCCCCGCCGCATCCCCGACCTGGTCGCCGACTCAAATTACCCGGCCTCCCCGATAACGGCCCAGGCCAGGGAGAGTGGCGCGGAATCGTCTTCACTCGGGCAGAGGAGGAGGAGGAGAGGCTCCGCCAGCCAGGGAGACAGGGAGCTGCCGTGGCGCCATCGCTTTGATTTCGGAGTTTCCGACGCGTCGCCCACGAGTCAGCCTCCGGAACATCACGCGAGGCCCCGCGAAATCTACTTTCCTTCCGACGAGATTCCCATTCGACCCCCTCCAAATTCCGTGTTTTAACTTTTCATTTCGCCCCGTGGAGATCAGAAGGAGCAGTATGCTGGCTGGACAAATCCAGCGAAACGGATCAGGCGCATACGCAGGACGGGCACGCCGGGTTAGCCCGTCTGACAGGGACTACGTGCCGTTCCGGGCATCGCTCCACCTTGTTTACACTGCATGGCCACAAACAAAACAGAGCTTCTTCTTTTTTTTTTCCTTTTCTCCTTTCATTTTTCCCCTCCCAACAGGATTTTTGACTCCACATGCACTTCAATGGCTTCGCGTCTCGCAGCTGCCAGCGTCGCTGCACTTCTGGGAGCTTGTTGAAGTGATGAGCTCTTGCTTTTAAGCTGCCTCTCTCTCTCTGCTTCAACACAAGTGTGTGTGTGTGTGTGTGTGTGTGTGTGTGTGTGTGTGTGTGTGTGTGTGTGTGTGAGAGAGAGACAGATGTGAACATAGCAGCAGCATTGTTTTTTTCTGTTCAAGTCAGCTCAAGTGTTGTGAAAGAGATCTTATAGTAGGGGGAGGGGGCCGGTTATTAGTGAATCGCCTCCACATTTCTGCTGATAATCGACATTGTAAAGCCTATTCATTCACTTCAATGGGGGTCTAGAAATGGTGGCAAATAATGGCAACCATCTCGTTTCTGATATTGAAAGAGATGTAAGACAACAAGGGAATCTGATGGGAGATGTATGAAGTAATAGTGTGACCTCCCCTGATCTAGAAGACAGTTTGCACGACCATGCCTCAGATTCTGCACAGATCTGTGCAGAAGCTACGTGTTTTATTCCCACACCTAAACATTCAGAGGCAAAGGGGCTTGTAAAAAAAACATTTGATGCATTTCTGATTAAATTAAAGCTCCACAGCTTCTAAGTTAACACTGGCGAACAAGGATAGACGGATGCATTGTTCTAGTCGCATTAAAATTCAAGGATTTCTTCCTGCGTTTCCAGCAATGGAAATAATGGGGTCCTGGCTGTTGTGTTCTCTCCAGATCATCGTAAGGATAGCCTTGAATGCATCTGCAATTCGTCTTTGAATTTCAAGCCCCTCAGGGGTTACAATTCCTACATCCAGTAGGAGTGGAAGTTCCTGCAGCTCCCTTCAAACAGGCGTAATCTGAACCCCAGCACGGACCATCTCTCTCCACATGCAGCAGGCAGCCTGCAACTCGACGGAGCAAGGCCCGAGGATGTCGGCCCTGCGATGCGCCGAGGGCCAAACAGGTCCTTATCAACTACGCCGCTACAGCAGCAACAGCGGGAGCCGGGCTCGAGGGAGCGGCGCGGCTCACGCTGACACCAGAGGCAGGCAGGAATGCAGCCGGTGTTTACCTGCGGCCGACCAAACAGGCCGGCCCGATAAGGCCGTCGTTCTGCGGCATTCAAACCCCTGCACGGGCCGCAGCGCTCGCGTTACGGCCCGGCTAAGAGCGCGCAGTGACAGATAGCATCTCTAAAACAAACACAGAGAAGAGCTGTCTTTCATGCTGCCCAAGTCGCGTAATCACTTCTCCCTGCTGCCCCCATGTGACTGCTGTTTCTGATGTCGGCAGATTACCGCGCTCCTGGCTGAAAAACAGCATCTGTGTGTGTGTGTGTGTGTGTGTGTGTGTGTGTGTGTGTGTGTGTGTGTGTGTCTGAAGTCTGTCAAGGAGACGAATGGGAGGAGGTGGTGGCCAGTCACATGACAGGCACGTGGCTTCATGTTAGCCTAAAGTGATGGACTTCCTGCTGCTACTTGCCTCCATGTAGCTGCATGTCTGGGTGCACTGTAAACCTCACATACCGACGGGCTGCACAGCCTAAAAGGACACGCATCTGAGATGCTGAAATCTGAGAAGACCCGGCACTGCCACGTAACAAATGAATAGTCGAGCATCAGCTGATGGTTCATTTTCTGTGACGCGGAGAGACAAATCGATTGAGGTTTGACTTGCTACATTTCAACAGTCTGTCAATTAATTTTTCAGTTAACCGATTGCTTGCTCTTGTAAAACATCGACTACAATTTGCATTTGCGATGCCCAGGTAAAATGTGAAAAGTCTACATTTTGTATAACATAGACAAACTCCAGAGAGAGAGAGAGAGAGATAGTTACCTAAATAGTAAGCCAACTGGCCGTTTAACTGAATAGCTAGCTAGATGATGATAAATGTATATTTAGCTAAAAAGCATGCTATAGCTAGAAAAATAGATATAGTTAGCATGATAGCTAGTTAGCTAGATAATGAGCTAGACAGAACGCTAAATAAGTAGACATCCATAGTGATTAATACAGATAGAAAACTACAGAGCCAGCTAAAAACAAAAAAAGCTCGATATTGAGAAGTAGACATTTATTCAAAGTTAGCTAGACAGTCAGCGAGACAGACATTAGCCACAGAGATACACATGGTAAATATAGAGAGCTAGCTAAAAAACAAAAAATAGATATAGAGATTGATTTATTTGTAGTCAGCTAGACAGCTAGCTAGAGAGAAAATGAGCTAGATAGATCAAGCAGCTAAATATTCGGATCGTTAGCTAGATTGTTGGCTAATTAGAGAGACAGATCGTTGGCTAAATCGCTAGACAGGCGGACAGACATAAACTTTATTGATCCCTTAGGGAGGTGCTGTCAGGGAGATTTAGGTTCCAGAGCGCGGCACCGCAAGTTGGACAGGACGTACATTAAATAAAGACGCCTGAAAAACTACAAAACGCAGAGGTTCTATGCGCAAAGACCGTTGCAGTTGTGTAGTGTCCTTGGGATAAGAATGGAAAAAAAAAAAAACACCCAATGAAGCAAGTTTAGAGCGTGTGCAGACCCGAGATAGAGAACAGAGGCCGAGAGCGCGGCGTGCTGCTGACTGCACAGGGACGTCTGCAGTGGGATGAGGGAGCGGGGCCACGCGGGTTAGCATCAGATATCTCCTCCGGTCCTGAGGGGCAGCCACAGGGCGGCCATTACTGGGGTCGTCTGTGCCGGGGCCGGGAGCTGGGCCGGCTGAACCCTGAAGCTGACCCCACCGCCCCCCCCCCACCCCCCCCCCCCCCCCCCACCCACCCCGGCGCCCGAGGCGCGGAGTGACCGGAGAGGCGACGAACGCACAGCGGCCTGATTGACTGCTGCACGGCTGCCAGAGTCGGGGGCCTAATGGCAGACAGATGCTGGCAAACGCCGCTGCTAAGCCTAATCTGCAGCCAGAAAACATGCCGGTTTTAAAGCTCCGCCCGTAGCTGCATCTGGGGTGGGGGGGGGGAGAGGCAACACACACACACACACACAAAAGAGAAAAACTGGAAAATACATCTCAGTTTTCGTCAGTCGCCGCACTCTAATCTGCACAATGTCTTCTCTGTGCCACAGGCAGTGTAATCTGACGGCTGTCTGCATGGAAAACACACACACACACACACGCACACACACACACACACACAGAGGGAAGCATTGATCGCTCCGGACTTAGTTTGCGGGGATCAATGATAATGCCATCATCGCCCACTGCTGAGCTGCGAGGCAGTTTGGTGTTAAGCGCCTACGGGGGGGGGGGGGGGGGGGGGGGGGGGGCTGCTCTTGTAGGTCCCGTTTGCTCCGTTTGTAACACTTGTAGGCTTAAAGCGTACAAGGCGGCGCAGGTGTACGAGCGGGCGATCGAAAATATTTCCCTTCGAGAAGGCATACAGGCGTGCCCGTCCTTGCCTCCACCTCATACAACACGATCTTGAGTTACAGTATTACAGGTAGCAACAAGGAGACGGCAGCTGCAGGTCTGCGGTGACCCCCCGGTCTGCCGGCTCTTTGCCATGTTGAATTACTTCCTTGCAGAGGAAAGGGGAGCCAGAATGACTTTCATTGAGTCCATCCCAAAGCTCAAGGTGTACACAACAGCTCCAAAAAACGCCAGCATAAAATGTGTACGTGATGTAGGGCTGCAGCTATCCAATCTTTTGGGGATCGAATATTCTGTCGATTTTTTTCATCCATCAAGCGAGGAATCGGATGAATCACGCTTTAGTGTTTTCAAACTGCTGCATCAATACTGTGTTATGTAGCATAAAAGAGAGAGAGAGAGCAGGGCAGAAACATCCTCGGTACAGGTCGGGTTGGGGGGGGGGTTTGTGATGGAATTCTTCGAGTCACTCGACCAAATGTGATGGCGAGTACAAGTGTGGCGCCAACAGTGCCGTCTCTCGGTCCCAATACAATATGCATATGCCAGCCCGAGGCAGCGGCTTGGTCAAGTATCAGTGCACGTACTGACACACTACGTCGACTCAAGCACTCAAGCCTGGATGCGTACGTGCTCCGTGCCCGGGTCGATCCGATCTCCGTCGTTTAGCGAGGAACGTGGAGTCGCGTTCTATCGGGCACAAACGCTCCGTTCTAGGTCACCTTTAAGTCCCCCCCACCCCCCCTCCACCTCTCCATCGCCCGCACCAAAGAAAATCGATACGGCCTCGATATCCCATCAGACACCTTTAAATCCAGTGGCGAGTGGTTTGTAGAGGGGAGAGGAGGAGCTGGAGCGCAGATGACCCAGATGGAGAGTAGCTCTGCTCGGCGAGCGGCGAGCAGGCGACGTCTTAGTCAGCGGATTACTGGCCGGACCTGTGAATAACGCAGACTGCACACGCGGTCCCATCCAGGACGAGCGGGAAACGCGGCGAGAGAGCGCGGGCTCCATCTGGTGCAGGGAGGCCGGGGAAAAAGAAGTGCGAAGGAATGCGACGCTCGCCAGGCGGCCGAGGGAGGGGGGGGGGGGGGCGGGGGCGATTCGGCCGGAGCGGGCCCCGGGGCGAAATGTCTTCATCCCGAAGTCGAAAAAAAGAATAACAGCGGCAGGTGCTGAGCCCCCCCCCCCCCGCCCCTCCCTCCCTCCCTCCCTCCCCCAGCCTCGGCGTGGAGAAATGAGACGTGGCTTCCAAGTTCCCAGACGTTTGCGGGCGAGCGCCTGTATAAATGTTTGAACAGTCTCTGCACACTGGCTGGAGCTTCCCCGAGACCGTCCTCGCATTCCTGTACGGAGGCGGACGGGGCACGGCGACGGTCCCACGTGGAAATACCGGGATTTCTTTTCTAATACGCACACAACCACCATCGACTGACGTTTGCGGCGTATCCTGCGACAAAGTTGGGAGTGAGTGCTCCCGGCGTTGTTGTGCCCCCCCCCCCTCCCCCCTCTTTCCGCCCACTCACGAAGCATCTAACCGAGCTTTTGACAGATAGCGAGACGAATTGAGGGATTCGAGGGGCCGACAGGAAAGATCACACAGCCTGTATTTTTAATAAGGCCCCAGGCAGCCGGGGCTGAGAGAGGTAGCTACGGCAACGACTGAAATATTAAGGAGATGGATCTTTGATTTTCCTCTTAACGTCTCGGGTTTAGAGAAAAAAACCTGCGACGATGAGACCGACGGATCTTCCAAACCGCTTCAAGTGCTCTCCGCCACCTCGTCACCTTTGACTCGCCGCGGAGTCAAACGGGCGATAAATAACGAGCGGAGACGGGCGGCGTGCGCCATTTGTCACTCCCGAATCTGGCTCATTTTCACTGTCTGCAATCCGTCCCCTTATTCTCATTCCGCAGGGCCCTAGATCCCGGGGTCAGAATCAGGTGGGATGACAGTTCAGCTCTCCCCTCCTCGCAAGCACGGCTCGTTCGTCCCAAACCACGGCGGCCGAGAGGGAGAGAAGCGTCCAAGGACGCGTCGAGGGCTCATTCCAAACGCGGAGGGATCAGAGGGGCCTGTGAGACGGCCATGTCATGTCATGTCATGTCATGTCATGTCATGTCATGTCATGTCATGTCATGTCATGTCATGTCATGTCATGTCATGTCATGTCATGTCATGTCATGTTCTCGGCTGCACGCGCGGGCGTCAATCGGGAGTCGTCCTCCTCACCGCTCCATTCGGGTCACGGAGGCGAGGCGGCGCCGGCGGTATCGACGAGCTGTCCGACGAGGGCAATCGATCCGGGGGCAATTTTCGTCAATCGAGCCCGTCTCGGCTTTTTCCCGGCGAAATGGCGGACGGCTCCTCCTCCGAGGTGTTTCCGAATCATTTAACGGGGAAAAACGAGTTATGAAGAAAGGTTCCCGTGCGGTGGTTCTCGGCTTCCTCCGGCACTCGAGGAAGAACCAGCTGGGTCTCCAGGTTCCCCTCCTGATCGAGGGGGGTGGAGGAGGGGGGGGCGCAGCTCACCGTTGTGCTCGCGACGCAACTCTTCCCCTTAATTAACTGCGATTTCACGGCGAGGATGGCGGTGGGTGGGTGGTGGTGGTGGTGGTGGTGGTGGTGGAGGGGGGGGGGGGGGTCGGAGTAGGAGGGAAAGATGGAGGCAGCTGCAGGCGGAGGGGCCCCCGCGGCACAGCGGGGCTGAGCGAGGGGAGCAGCTGCTCCCGCCACGGATCACGGCGCATCCGTGCCGACGGTTGACCGAGCCGTCTCCAGGACCCCCTTTCCCGCCCGCGCGTGCGTGCGTGCGTGCGTTTCGGCTCGGGTGGCGCTCCCGGAGGGCAACGGGGAGTCGGGAGGACGCGAGGGCGGATGTTTTCCATCGGCAGGTTATCCTGGTCTCCAACGGCTCATCGAGCAGAGCGAGCGGCGGGATTCGGCGCTCAGGCGACGCGCTAATCGGCCGGACGCAAACGGAAACGTTCATTTCCTCGAAACGTGTTTTTTTTGCACTTCAGCAGAAAATGGCTTTCTTTTCGGCACGAACGAAGGGCAGCGCTCAACACACGCCTTGGACATATTTACTTAAAAGTAGGAGAGAAGGTCAAATCAATCACGCTGCGGCGCAACAAAGCTCCTTTGTGCTGCGTTACACACTTAAAGGTGACCCGGAATGGCTGGATGGAGTATTCAGCCTCGTTCTCAGGTACCAACGCAACACTGGGGCACCAGAAATGCCTCGGCTATTTGACAAGTCCTATTTTCCTGTGTGGGACCATTACGGTCCTTTTCAGGAGGTATCGAGTGTATGCAAAACAAAGTCAGAACACGCTCGCGCAAGTGATCGCACAATTCTACGTTCCTTGGAGCACAGCAACTTTGTTTCGCACCGAGTGGTTACTGGAGTGACACAGCTATGGAGCGTGTACACATCCAACCTCCTACCGAGCCAGAATCAGAGGGGGACTCTGCTTCTGAGGAAGAGCACACAAACCGCTTCGGAGGTGACGCCCATGTCTCCATTACACTGGACGCTTACGAGCGATACGTCACGCGTAGGGCCACCTATCCATCAGCTCGTCAGTTTCGGTCTCGCAGAGGTCCGCACCATCTACTTGACCGGAACATGCGCGTTTTAGGACCGTTCGTGTCCTCACCTCAACTGGGTGACGCATGGTCGGGGCCGTCTCGCTTCTGGCAGGTGTTATTTTGAACCTGTGACCTCCTTTCTCTCAACAGTGCTAATCACGCAAACTTCCATCCATCCATCCATCCATCTTCTTCCGCTTATCCGGGGCCGGGTCGCGGGGGGAGCAGTCTAAGCAGGGACGCCCAGACCTCCCTCTCCCTGGACACTTCCTCCAGCTCTTCCGGGAGGATCCCGAGGCGTTCCCAGGCCAGCCGGGTGACATAGTCACTCCAGCGTGCCCTGGTCTTCCCCTGGGTCTCTTCCCGGATGGACGTGCCCGGAACACCTCCCTAGGGAGGCGTCCAGGAGGCATCCGATTCAGATGCCCGAGCCACCTCAGCTGGCTCCTCTCGATGTGGAGGAGCAGCGGCTCTACTCCGAGCTCCTTCCGGGCGACAGAGCTCCAACACTTGATAAAAAGCGATTAAACGCCATGTTAATAACAGAGCCGTTAATGGTAAGACCTTCGCTGCGTCGGTGCTGGAAACTTTCCGGAGGGCTCTGGCGGGGGCTGCCCCCGCGCTATTCCCCTTTTATGATCCTGGAAGGCTGCGGGGACGCCAGCCAGGCCCTTACGATCATCAGCAGCACGGCGGCGGTAATGACCCGGCGCCGGAGCAATTAAGCTCGCCCTCCGCCTCCCACTCGCCGCAAGATACGAGCGTGCCGACCTTTATCGCACCGTCCGCGAGCGTCCGCCCGCTGAAAAGAGAGAGTGAGGAGAGACGGCGCCGACCCGCACGGAGGAGCCGACCCTCGGCTGCCTCGTCACTCGGAGAACGAACGCACACACTCCCGGACTCCGCGCCGCTCCTTCTGAACCCGGGGCGAGCACCATTCTGCCCGAGCACACGCGTGGATTTAACCGGCGGAGATAAGCAGAGAGAGAGAGGGAGAGAGAGAGGGAGAGAGTGTGTGAGAGAGAGAGGGAGGGGAGGGAAGGAATGAGTTCATAATGACAGATGGGCCTGGGCGCCGTCCAACCTCCAAAGCTCCCGCAATATGACAAAGATTACACAGGAGAGCAATCAGAGGGGAAAAAAAAACATACAGAGGAAGAAGAGGAGAGGAGAGGAGAGGAGGGAGAGGGGTGGCCACGTCCCGGCGGGGGTTGCCAGGTTCGTCTTCCGACGAGCCAAGGTGAAGCAAGTGGGAAAACGTGTGCGGAGACGAGAGTTGCCGTGGCAATGTGGACGCATCTGTCGACCGATCTGTGCACATCTTCGGCGAGGCGGCTTTGTGTTTGCACGGGCTGGGAGAGCGATAAACAAAACGCATCGCTCGCTCACACACACACACACGCGCGCACACACACGAACGGAGGCTTTGCGGCGAGCGCTAATCTGTCAGCGAAGCCCGTGCTGTAAAAGCGCGGCGGCACGAGCTGCCCCGCAGGGGCGAGCCGAGGAGAGAGGCGCGCTGCCTTGGTGAGAATTGAAAATGTGACAGCCAATTAGAGTGAGAGCAGACATACACAGACACACGAGACACCACCCCCCCCCCCGCCCACACACACACACACACACACACAGCTCCAACTTCTGAAGAATCTCTGGAGGGACGTTCTGACACCTTTTAATTTTCGTTCGCTGGAAGGCGGCAGAGGCAGAGAGAGAGAGAGAGAGGTAAAAACGTAATCGTGCATCCTTCCGAAAACAATAAAACAAAATCAAACGAAATTGGCTCGCTGGCAACAGATTAGGGAAAGCCGCTATGTCACGTGACATAGCGATCTGAAAATTGGTGAACGCCGAGACAGAGGCTCGCTATGTTATCAGCAAACAAGGGGAGACGTCTGGTACAGTTTGAGAAATGACAGCGAGCATGACCCGCATGATCCGCCATTGTAAAGCGAGAGGTCCACGGCGGTGAAAAGAGGTGTCGAAAGCCTCCTCCCCACCTAGAGTTTCTCCAAGCACGGCTCTGACTTCTGAAAAGTCTCCTTGGGGACACTCTGACATTTTGTTTTTATCCGCCTTTGCCAGAAACTCACGGGGCAGGCAGAAATTCAATCGCGCATCCTTCCAAAAAAACTTTTGGCTCGGTTAGCGCAGTTACGGTCGCTCCTCCTCAAAAGCAAAAGCTGATTTTGACGTGGAGCGCAACTGCAATTACTCAGCGAAGGGGAGGCAGAGTGAGTGGGCTCCAGTCACACACACACACACACACACACACACACACACAGACACGGGTCCTGGGTGCAGACTGCAGGCGAGACGCACACCTAATTGTCCCTGATGTGGAGTGAAAAGCAGGATTTGAGCGTTTTCTCGGCCTCCCCTCTCCCTGCCTGCACTCCTGACTTCTGAGAGCTTGTCTACTCAAAAGAGCCGGGCCGCTTGTTTACAGCGCCGCCGAGGTCACGCAACGTGTTAAATATTCAAAGCGCGGGTTGCAAAAGGAGGAAGGAAAAAAAAAACACGTTTCGGAACATCCCTGAGCTCCGCGAAGAAAGACCGAAGCCTGAACTCCCCGTCTAGGGGAAAGAACCCCCATTTGCCGCCATCGACTTTGTTTTCAATCGTTTTCACTTCCAATCCTTTTCACTTAATCCAGCGGTGCAGAAAGAGTTGGACAGGGTGACCGAGAGGGCAAGAATGAGGAGAGGGAAGGGAAAGGAAAAAAAAAAAAAAAATCACATCACATCTTCTCCGAAAGATAAAACTATCGATGGCCTCCGACGCGTGTTCAGGGCTGTGGTAAAAATTAGCCAGGGCGACTGAGTCTTTAAACACATTCGCTGACCCAGCTTTCTTAATGAAGTCTGCGAAGCTGGTAGACTGATGGTCTGAATTAATTGGCCGATGGCGGAGCCGATAATGCTGACTGATCGCGGAAAACCAACGCGGAGCAGCGCGGGAGAGAGACGCCGGCGGCGTGGCGGGGTCAGAGGTCAGGCGTGAGTGGTGACCTGGCTGAACTAGAGGCCGCCTTCCTTCGAGATAAGGCTGAACAGCTCGGACTCCATGGAACGGGAGGGAGTCTGAAGGGGACCGACGGTTGAAATCCTCCCGGGTTTGCTCCCGGGGTTTTTCTACAGCCTCACCCAACGAGACCGAGACCCCGGCTGGAGACGTGGTGGAGTTGGAGACAGGCACAGGTCACATTTTAAAGGGTTAGGTATACCTAAGGTGACCAAATACCAGGCCATGCCCGGGACCAGGCCAAACGGAGGGAACAAAAGCTTCTAATTTGTAATATCTTTACACTTTTATGCCCATAGAGTCGGGGTTAGGGTCCATAGCAATGTGCAGGGTAAGAAACGACCGCTTGGCACTGTGCCCCTTTACCGCTCGTCTCGGTTGAGGAAACATTTGTACGCACTTGACGGGAACTGCTGATAACGGGGTTCAAAGGGAATCTGAGAGGCCTGAGCCTGTCACCAGCACACAGGGAATCATGTTTCCATAACCCTGTGTCTGGGAGACGGGCTTTTCTGAAGTAGCGGCAACCACAACAAGATTAGAGGGGGAAACGCATTTCAGGTGCCACCATCTGGCAGAGAAGAAGACGACCCACCCTCACCGACTCCACGTTTCATTATATATATATATAGCACGAAGTCACAGTACTAGTGGAATAATCGCGTTTGCTCTGACAGATAAACTCTTCTCAGGCTGAAGTTGGAACAGGCTCCACGTCTGTGTCCTGTGACGCGGCACGTCCCCCGTCCCCCGTCCCCTTGTGACGGGGGCCAGTCGAGCACCCGTGGAGCCTCGCCTTCACGTGGGGTGGGGGGTGGGTGGCGATGTGTGTGCGAATGCCTGCAACTGGTATTTGACCCATTCATTACCAAAAATCTAATTACAGGCTGCCACATGGTACTCATTTAACCATTTGCATCTCCGTAATTACTTTAGGCCGAGATGAAACGGCGCAGGCTGGTCCGGGGCTGCAAAACAGGCCCGTCTGTCCAGGCCTGGCAGGAATGAGCGCAGCGTCACCTAAAAATGGAAATCGGAGCCGCTTTGGGGACCAAAGCGGCCTCGGCAGCCGGCATCATGTGTGGCTGCTCTCACGTCACAGCCAGCAGCCCGTCATCGCCTGTATTTACCGGTACACTACATAATTCCTCTGCAACTGCTGGTTCAGCCCGGCCCTCTACTTAAATCTCTCATAAAAGCTTTTTGTAGGTGCCCCAGGACGTTTGGTCGTTCTCCTCCTCTGGTGTTAACATAGGATCTATGGAGCGTTGGCTAAATCAAAAGTGCTGGCTTGGAAGCCCCGTTACAGCCATTCTTTTGGTGTCTGGTTGCTTTCAGGTTTCAGCGTGGAAAAATTCAGCATTGCTACATCAACAGGATCTAATCTACATATCGAGCGTTCATCTCCAAGTGGTGGTGCGCCGGTTTCGGTCCAGAAAAGATAAGCTCGTCTAATTTGTCTAACCAGGTGCAGGGTATTTTTTCTCCCATCTCGCCTCAGTTAAACTTAATTCCTTTCATTAATCAAGCCCTTGGCACGTTTCACAAGAGGAAATGTCACAATTATTAAAGGCAGGGCCAACTTTAATTAGCGGCCCCGGCTGTAATCGCGCTTTATCTGGAGCCAAGTGAATTGCGGCCGTCACAACCGCGAGAACTTCCACGGTTTGTCCGAGCCAGGGAAAAGAATGAGGGCCGAGGAGGAGGAGGAGGAGGGCGGTAAAAGGGGAAGAAAAGAAAAAAAGAAGAGTCCTTTTGTATTCCGGAGCGGAAGCTGCCTCTGTGATTGAATACGTGTCAAGTTCACGGCATCGGGGGTCTCCCATGTGTCAAAAGACACGTCTCCTCTCCCTGGCGGCGGACACGTGCGAGCAGAGGAGGAGGAGACCTGTGGAATCGCTGTGTCCACGAGAGCGTCCCAGTTAAAAACCAGTAGCTGGAAGGAGGAAGGCAAGACACGAGACGCGACAAATGAGCCCCCACCCCCTCCGTCTCCTGATTCCGGACTGATTATTTCCTGCAGCCAGAATAATAAGCAGCCGTGCTGCGGGGACGCATGAGCACAAGGCTGGCAATCACACTGTTGGACGGATGTTGATCAGAAAACAGGACTGTCACCACTTCAGGGCTTTCTCTACCAGCGTATTCTGAATTTACACCAAGATGAGGCCCGAGGCACGGCTACAGCAGCTCCACCGTGGACCTGTGCTATTACACGCATATTTAATTAGAGCAGAGGAGGAGCGTGGATGTACGACATGTACAACATGGATCGAGTAATGGATCTGTCTATTCTGTGAACGACAGTGTTATGAAAACCAGCCACTGGGTAAGGGACCCAGCACGTGAAAATGGCTAATGTGCAACAGGGTGTGCTGGACCGGGACGGCCAGAAGAATTTAAAGGGACCTCAGCCCTATGTGTGCTAGCCACTTGCTAAGAGCAAGATGGTGGACAGATGAGGTTTGATGAGATCGTGAAACGAGGTCCACCCATTTGCTGGACCCACTTCACACAAGCTTCCTCTGACCGACAACTTATTGTGACGATTGACGTTTCTGGCCTTCGGAGGTTCCCAAAATTGTGAGTGGACTAAAGTGAGTGGAATATGTGCTTTTTTTAACACATATTAAACCTGGGGGGGAAAAAAATCCAGTGGCGTTTCAACTGATCAAATAAAGTTGTGACGATGGTGCGGCTGAGAGGCCTCCCACTCGCACATTCATATTGCGTGCCCGACAACACATCCACTGGGGACAGACTGAACCAGTTTGATCCAGGGGAAATCACCACATGGTGCCGAACAACTGTATGTTGTTCGGCACAGACAGAGGCACGCACATACACACACACACAGAAAACCTTTGATGACAACAGCTGCCGTCACACACCATCTCGCCTTTCTCACGAACGAAACGTCGCCACATCAGACAAACGTTTGGAGCGGCTGAATCCGCGGCAGACTTGTCAAACACAAGGGTAACAAAAAAGAAAAAAAGACGGCGCTATTATGTCGGCGGCCCGCTCTTTGAGCCTCGTGACTCATTCGTGAGGCTTCAGAGGGGCGGGGCCAACCGTCATTGGTCGGGTACACCTGTGCGTCTGTCGCACCCGGTCCCCGGCAAGAGCGTCACTGCGTGCACCTGCCGGCGCGTGGTCTCGAGGCCTGGTCGCGCTCTCGACGTGGAAAGGAGGGGGAGATGCCAACAGCTGCGCAGTCCGAATCCGGACCGTCTGCGAGATGGAAGTGGCGACTCCAAACGTTTGCCCTCCCGGGTTGATCTAATTGCGAGGTCTCTGCCAATTTCATCAACAGCCGGCGCTCCGGCGCGGCACCATCGGCAAACTTGGCCAAATCCATCAACGGGACTGGTTTGTAAGCCGTAGATAATCGCACTGAGAAAACCAAGAAAAAAACTCCCGAAAGTCACTTGAATCCACGGAGAGCTGTCCTGCTTCCTTAAATAAAGCCAATTCAAACACGTATTATATATGTGTATATATAGCGTATGGCACTTTGATGTTGTTGCGGCTACATTTCCTCTGTGGTGATCAAGTTGTTTGGCTGATGAAACGCGAGCCAGACGCGGCAGAGGACTTTCTCTGCGGATTCGAACAGCTTATCTTGGCTGAAAAGACGCAAAAACATTTCTCATTTTCAGGTGATTACACACTAATCATCGTCAATACACAAGATGTTTTGGCGACGATTATGCTGATAAATCCCCATAAATCACACACACTCTGAACCCTCGAGCCAAAGAAGCCAAACTGCGTTGGTAAAATGTCGGATTTTAAATGAGTATTCATGAACGTCCGTCATCTTATGCACTTTGTATTGTATCAGAGTCGCAGTGGCAGCACATCTACAGCACACAGCTAAGGCCACCGCTAAGCTGCTATGTCACCCTCTGGCCTTATTTCCATAATTACAACTTCATCGTTTGGTCTCAGACGCTTGAAAAGAGGACAGACGGTCCATCGTATGTTCTCAGAGGAAGAACCACGAGGACGTGACCCACCCACACAACTCCAAGCAGTAGTGGAGCTCGATCTTCAAATTCCTCAGCACGACGTCACCATCGCTCGGCTGCGGGGCGGCCTCGGACGTGGCAGCTGGACGCTCGTTCCTTAATGTGGCGCTACTAGCGAAGCAAAAACCGTCCCCGACTCTACTCAGGGCTTCATGTTTGACCTCGAGCCGCTAGCTCGTTTGGGTCTCCTACAGACTGACATTACTGACACCAGTTAGCAGTCACACCGTAAATATCCATCCAGGCCCCGGACAGGTCACAGGACACACACACACTTCTCCCTCTCACACCTAGGTAGAATCTAGATTCTCCATTCAACAATAATACGCGTTTTTGGATGGACGTGCATCAACCAGGGTGCTGCCCCTGGAAGCCTGAGGTGCCAAAAGTTTTCCAGAACACATGGCCACCCACAGAGTCGGTGTGTGTGTGTGTGTGTGTGTGTGTGTGTGTGTGTGTGTGTGTGTGTGTGTGTGTGTGTGTGTGTGTGTGTAAACTGACCTGAAGATTGACATTTTCCACATCAGTTTCCGGTTAATCATTTACATCCCCGACTGAAGCAATTACCACTTTGTCCATTATTAGCTCAGCTCCACTTTCACGTTTTTTTCTTTCATTCTAATGTCTCACGTCTTGGCTTTCCCTCGCAAATATTTCCCAGAGAAAAAAAAAAAAAGAAGCAAAAAACACATTTAATGGGCGACGCAGCAAAAATTAACACACCAGAGCTGAAATCCTGCCCCCCGAACAAATAAATCCTTGCTATCTTGCCACAGCAGTGGCAGCAGAGCGGCTGCCCCCCCCCCTCCTGAGAGCCCCCCCCCCCCCCGTGCAGGCTGGTGCAGACCAGAACAGATTGACTCAGCCCGACAACAGCTGCCAGGGCCCCGCCAGCGCCGTCCTCCAGACACTGATGGATTGTGGGAGGGGAGCCAGGGTGATTAGCCCCCCTGACATGGGAGAATTATTGCAGCGTACCACCCCAAAAAAGAGGCTGCACGGACGGGGTCGGGCGATGCCCCCCCCCCCCCCCCCGCCCCTGGGTCCGGCCGCGCGAAACGCGGGCAGAGGGGGCTCGAGTTCGACAACAAGTGGCGGGGAGCGGGGAGTGAGTCAGCGCGGAGTGAAATGCTGAAATCGTGGAGATAAAAACGGCCTCATTGTGACAGCAATTACACTCTTTTCACAGGGCGAAAAAGAGAAGGGAAAGAAGAAAGGGGGGGAATAAAAGACCGACAATCAAATGTTCGCTCCTGCCTCGCAACAAAGTGTTTATTTTTAACGACTTCTGTCAACGTCCTCCGGTTTCTTGATCTCGACGGTGACGCGTCCTGACTCGGGCCCCGCCGAAGGTGGCCACGAGGACCCGGGAAAAGGAACTGGCAGGAGAAAACCTAGGAGGCCAGAAGCGGAGCGCTTAATGAAGCCGGTCTGTCCGACAGGCGTGCTGAACGCCTCTCCCTGCCTCTACGAAGCCGTTAATGGCCGTTCCAGCCACAGCCTCTCGGCCCGGCCGGTGAATTTTTAGCACGGCGGGGCAACAGATTTAGACCGCGGTGGAGGGGGAATACCGCGGCGCGGGTGCAGGTGGAAGCCGCGCCATCACGCCTCATCCCAGCTGCGGCAACACCTCTGGGAGGACTTAGCGGGGTTTAAGGACATCAGAGGGGTTAAACGGGGCGCTTATCCCTATTCTCAGCTGCTAAGATAGAAGCTACGAGACATGGGTTTCGTCAGATTGCCTCAGACGCTATTTAAGAAGCCCTTTCACAATCCCGTAATGGAGCGCTGCGCTCTGTTTCTGTGCAGATCTGCTTATCTGGCAACTACACGCAACATGTTCCTTGCAAAACAACTCGTCCCAGACTAAGAGGAACCTGTGACGATACAGTGATGGAGCGTGTACATACCCAGTTGTTTTCTCTATGGAAGAGGAACCAGATAGAGAGGGATGGCAGACTGCACCAGAGACTTCACTCAGCTGTTGTCTCGCTTAGTTAGTGTCACAGTCGTGCTTTTGATGATGATGATGATGATGATGATGATGATGATTGGGCCGTGATGGTGTTTTAGGACCAGTCGTTCATCTTTGGCTGCCAATGGGCTCCTTATTGGGCCGTAATCCAACACGATCTTTCTGGCAGACTGCGACACCATAACTTGTTTGGATTCCCGTTTTTGTTTACCTGCCTAAGACCCAGGCCACCTCTAGGTCTATGGGACCTCCTGGGGGAAGTATCTGGCCGCTCACCTGCTTATGTCTCACTGTGTTCCCCGGCAGGTCACTGTCTGCTGTCTGCTGCTGGTAGCAGGCGGCCTTCGGGTGGTTTTTAGATAGCAGCTCCCTGCAGCGCCTGAAAACGGGAGGGAGCGACGAGAGCGAACTACAACGGAGACTGTCAGTGTCAGACTGCTGAACGTGGAGCTTAAATTCAGTCTAGACAGTCGGCAGGGACGCAGATGCACGCGACAAAAATCGCTCTTATTATCGCTTGATAATAAAACTTGCCGGTGACCCTTGCTCTTCATCATCAGGGCCCAAATCTAAGATTTAATTGTCCTTCAAATGCAACCAAGTCGCTCAGTGGGATTTATTCTTTCCCCACGTTTATAATTACCAGCGTCTGTGCAGGCCAGGGTGGATCTACAGCCCTCACACAGGCAATTATGCCCACAGAATGGCTTCCACACATGTGAAAATGAGGGTGGGGGGTTGGGGGGGGGGGGGGGGGGGGGCGTTGCGTCCAAGAGGAGCCGGTTGACTGGCACCTTGTCACATAATGAAATGCTGATTCTGCCATTATTCTCAATTGTGGCATTTGTTCATTAGGCTTTCACCGCTGGCAGACATCGGAGAAAAGGGGGGGAAAAAAGATCACTTAAAGACCGCATGACAGTCACGTACCTATGGGAGGAGAAGATCAATACCGTCAGCCACGGTGGGATACGCACGCTGACACATACAGCCCACATTAATGCAGGCTGCGGTCCCACCAAACCATAAGAGGCCGGGGTGTAAAGAAAAACATTTAAGATGGGAGCTTGGGGAGCTTTTTTTTTTCCCCATATTAGACGGACAAAGATAGAAAATGCATATTTTAGATCTGGACAGATTCATTTAATCACTGCTGCCGCTTCCCTCCCGTCTGCCCACTTTGCCACTAATATCCATCTATTTTTAGGGCCCTCGCGCCCGTCTTGAAATCGTTTCCCAGGACCGCTCCGGCAGCCTCAGCGTGACAGAGAGATTCTGATGCCATACACTTATGCATGTCACGTTTCATACGGCTGCATCTTGCGTTTCGCCTCCAGACGTCTGATTTAAAAGATGTGCAGTCTGCGGTTATAAATATCTATGAAATAATCGCGTGCACGCTTAGAAATCAACAGCCCGTGCATGAAGAAGCCTGCTAAACCGTCTGGGTCTACTAACGGGCTCGAGACGGAATCTTTTTCCAGGACAGCTTCATTTTATCTGGGACTTTTTCATTTTTCTAACATTTTTTAGGTGTTTGACGACTAGAAAATGGATCTTCCACACCACAGATTATTTTACTTACTTTGTTACTTACTCTAGTGCATACAGGTTGAGGGCGGGCAATACACTCTGGACAGGTTGGCAGTCCATAGTCCATCATAGGACACACACACACACACACACACACACACACACACACACACACACACACACACACACACACACACACACACACACACACACACACACACACACACACACACACACACACACACACACACACACACACACACACACACACACACACACACACACACACACACACACACACACACACCAATTACTGTCGCCTCAAAAGACCTACACATGCATGGTTTTTGGGCTGTTGGAAGAAACCCCCAAAAAAACCCTCAGGATTTGAATGGTAGACCTTGCTATGAAGCGACAGAGCTCATCAACTACACAGCTACCGTCTGGCTATTATTAGTGCGATCCATCTATGTGACTTCTTAGTTTAAGACAAACAATCGCTCAATCAGTAAAACCGCTGAACGAAACGGGCCTCTTTCTTTTGCCGTGTCTGTTTTTCCCCCTCAAACAAACAATGACACAACAACACTGCTGCGGTGGCTCACAGCCCGGAGCCAGGGAAAACAGAGGCGGAAAAGAGGAGAAAACCTCCAAATCAAAACATCAATCTGTGCCCAGCTCCGGCACCTGCTGACACACAGTAGCGCTGAATGAGTGAGAAGCGACTGGCCCACAAAAACCGCCCCGGCGCTGCCCGGGCCATCTCCCAGAGATGCTCATTAATCTAACAATACGTGACAAATGTAACCCGTTGCATAACTAAAAAAAAAAAAAAAGTGAGGAATGCCGGTTCGGACGTGAGAAAATCGACAAAACGTCCAGCGCAGCCTGCCATGTGAACCGTGTCGCCTTTGCACTTTGCGCTGCCTCAATAACAGCAGGTGAATGTTTCCCACAGCCCGGATCGGAGCGTCCGGGACGACCACGCAACGCTCGTTTTCTGGGACTCGTTTTCGTGCCTTGGCCGCCCTGATCCCCTCAGCCTCACCGGGATGGGTTTTGCGGTTTCACCGATCCACTGCGTTAGACTCACGGCTCATTATCGAGGGCGCGCCGAGTGGGTTTCGCGGCATCCCCCCCCCCCCGTTACGCAGCAACAGGGATCCCGTAGCACAAGTGGCTCCGCTGACTCTTTAATTCAACTTGAGCCGTTTGTTTGAGAAGCTGCTAATTACAGGGGGGGGGGTTGTGCGAAGTCATCAGTCAAAGCAAATCACACATCTGTTTGCTCGCACACCTTCCAGCTACATCGTCCTGACGTGAAGCAACAGAACAGAGAAACACCAGACAATGGTGTTTTATATATATTCACTGCTGCAGTTTTCATACAATCATCTGCTGCACTCGGGTCCAAAAACATGCATGTTTAGGTCAACTGATGAAACTAATTTATTAGGTTTGAGGTGTCTGGCCAACAAATACACATATCTTATACTTGTTTATCGGTAAATGACCGAGTCAACTTCTCAATCAACCTTTTAAGAATAAGAATAAACATAGATTCTGCCTGACCCATTGACAGCTATGGCTGACTGAAAACAGATATGAAGCGAGTCTGACATTTTAAAATCAACTCCCCCTGATAAACTGAAGGTCTTTCTCAGACATAAACAGACATATGTGACCCCTTGAACTGTAGTAGAGCAGTCAGACCTACCGTCAGCTGTCCCATCGCTTTTTTTCAGCAGGGTTAGGCATCATCATGATGCTCAGATTAAACGCACGGTTTTCGATTCTGGGAGCTTTCTGGTGGTTTTGGAGGCTGCAGTCTGTGTAGCAGCTGAGCTGCGCTGTGTTATAGAGGGAGGTGACTCTCATAACCTTCATTTGCACAGACAGGAGAGAGGCGGAGTGTGATCATTGGGGAGTTTTGTCAAAAAAGAAATGACCTAGAAGATGTGGAGGCAACTAATTCTAACATTTCCAGCTTTACCTTAAGGGACCAATGTATGTCTAGCAAGCCAGTGCTAGTTCATGTTCTCTAAAGAGATAGATGCACAGAGATACAGAGATAGAGTAACACATGCCCGACAAAGCAAGAAAAGCATTCAAAAGCTATGACCTTTATCCAGAGACAGCAAAACAGATGTTTGAAGTTAAATAACCAATAATTATAACAACACTATTAATAATAATAGTGCATGAAAATGGGGCACTCTTTCTACATATGTGATGGCTAGTGGAATGCAGAAACAGTGGGCAGTGCGTTCAAGCAGATCTGAAGCTTATTGTGGTTATTGTTAATAGTGTAAATGTTATACAGCTGTGTCCTCCCGCCAGGGAGGGTGGACAAACACATTGTCACAGTATTTGAACGAATAAAACGTGACATTTCAGAGCCCCGCATGTTGCAGTTGAGGCTAAAACAGATAAAATGTGCCGTACAGGGTGTCATTTGTTATGCGAGTCCTGGCACCTCAACCTAAAAACTACACCGGCTTGGTTGACGTGTGCCTCAGTCGAGATCAGGGCAAAACATCGACCGTGCGGAGCCCCGACTCCACTGACTTTAGGGGGGTAGGGGGGTAGAAGGGGGCACACACAGTCCAGGAGCACTCTAAATACCCGCATCCAGCACAATGGGAATGGAAGTGTAGCGTATTAAAGACGGACTGGGTGGGATTGCAGGGGTGGGGTGGAAAGGCACAAGGGGCCATATGTCTCATCTGGCCAATTAGCTAGCCTGCTAGCCAGCGATGCCCACCACCACCACCACCACAACAAGATGCAGTTTCTCCCTCTCCTTCTACTCCACTGCTGGAAGAGGAGGGAGAACAAGCATTAGCTTCATTAGCTACTCACCCCGGCACAAACACTCCTGAAAAACAGACTCCAGGACAGGTTCGGTCGCACCGCGGAGAAGCCTCCCAGCGTTACGGGCTGTGAGCGGGTGTCCACCTCGGTGTCCCCCCTGCGGACGAGGCTGCGGTGTCGGTGCGTCTTCAGCTTGAGCTCAGCTCCGTTAAAAGCTGCATTGTTGGAGCAGCGACGGCCGGACAAACAGCACCGACAGCGGCCGCGGAGCATTGTGGGAGACGGCGTTGCTTTAAAATGCGTTGCGCTGACGCTCAGTGCGAAAACGAGGAAAAGGCACCACCTAGTGGCCAGTCGCGCGAAGATCCGTACCCGGGAACACGATCCGCGCCGCGCATCTGCCGACGTGCACACGTCATCACGCGTTTGCGCCAGTTACGGAGCAGAACGTATACGTAAACGTTACCGCCATATTGGTAAGGTAAAAATAAGAGATTACACGCAATATGCTAAACTTTAAACGTATTCTCAGTGGAAAGTGAGACTCAGATACGAATACATTTTTGAAAAATGTTTACCACCAGTTTCTAGAACATGTGCAACAACCAGTAGGGGCAAAGTCTGGTAGCTTTAAGTTTTTATTGAACCTTTGCTTTATTTTTGTTGCTTTTTGGTAAGTACTCATAGGTACGTCTTTTGAAAGAGGAGTTTGTTCAGGAGAGGAGCAAATCTGGAGGATGTTTTTATCCTCAAAGGTGACTTGAATCATGTTCCACCAGGGGAAGCGATGGTGAAGTGTGCAATGAAGACTATTGAGGCCATTTTGAACAATTTAAATCATCCACTTCACTTCACTTCACATCCACTTGCTCCATCCCAGATAGACCAATAAATGGTGGTGGAGGACAGTTTCTCTGTCCTCACTGTAGGAAGGAGAGGCATATATATATGTATATATATGTATATGTGTATATATATATATATATATATATATATATATATATATATATATATATATATATATATATATATATATATATATACTGTATATATATATATATATATATATATATATATATATATATATATATATATATATATGTATGTATCTGTATATATATATGTATATGTATATGTATATGTATATGTATATGTATATATATATATATATATATATATATATATATATATATATATATATATATATATATATATATGTGTGTGTGTATAAAATTAATATCTGCAAGAGATGGTATTTGGAATATGGCTGTGACCCTACATATTTATGTGCAAGTGTTATATGTATTGTCCCAGTCTTGGAAAAATAAATAAACAAATGCAGTTATGACAAACAGAAACACTGACTGAATAACTGCATCCATCCATAGACATTAAGAATAAAGCAAGACCCTATTCTTTCAAACATATTTCCAAGTTTTACATTTCGAGGAATGCCTGGTTTGCACCTTACTGGAATCAGAGGGGACGCATAAAAAGAAGGCAGAAAATACACCAAGAACAGGTTTCCAGTCCATCACAAGGAACACTCACACCCTGAGGCAATTTTGAGTCTCTAATTGAAAACCCATGCCCAAACCCAAAACTCAGCAGACAGAATCTGTATTTTTAGCAAAAACTATATTTAATTTATAGAGACAGGGTTGGAGGGTGGAGTTACAGCAACAATCAGCTGGCATTAGCAGTAGGAATCTAACCTCTGTCTGAATCCATTTTCAGGTGTCAGCTCAGATTAGATTTCTGATATCAAACAGTCCATCCCATCCTCCTGGAGAGAGCAGCTAGTGCTGCTTCCTCCTGAATGAATGGACACCCTGCCGGAGGACACAATCACAGCACCGAAATAGAGTATGAGAGAGTACAATGTTAAGGCGAGAGCCATTGTCTTCTCATTATGTGACTCATGAGTCCAGTTGGTATGAGGTTTTTGCTGGAAACAAGATGTTGTGTTGATGAGGGCACAGGATAGGATGACAAGAGGTCTTTTCCAGCAGGCTTTAAATGCAGCTGTGCTTTAGATACACTGTGTCTACAGTGTGTCAGTTTCTGAAATCACAATAAATGTTACCATTTAGTATTTAAGGTCTTAACAAACACTATTCAAACTGAAAAAAACATACACAGTTCTTATAAATGCACATACTATATCAGTATTCAGATCACGCGCGCCAATCTAAAGATTGAGTTGTCAAATAGCGCCATCTGTTGACCAAACAGTTGACCCAACAAAACCTTGCAAATGCCGCTATCTATTCATCCATCTATCAAAAGGAATCACTGACATCTCTGCCAAATACTTAAAAGATGCAATTTACCCAACCTTAATAGCTTTATATCCACTGGTGTCGAGGAGATCTGCCTGTGCCTATCTCCGTCTACATAGGGCTGGCAGCCTTTTCTGTGACCTTTTTGCTCTGGCATATCTTAATTTTCTCATATAAATATTCAAATGTCTAGTCTCAAGAGCAACTTTCTAGGTACAACCAAAGATATGAAGGTAACCACAGGGATGAAGAACGGTAATCATCATATACTCCTGGACAGACTGCTTTCACCATTAAGAGCTGCATATTCAGGACCAGATAGCCAACTGCAATTCAAATTAGATTAGAGATATAAATCTGTTTACAATAAAGGTCAAATGCTGCCTGAAGAAACTCAGTTTCAAAAATCACTTTACATCAATTCAGTTTGCATTGACAGTGGGCGTTTAACGTGATAGCAATATGGCGGCGACCTTAACGTACTCCAGCGCCCTCACTTCCGTCGGAAAACCTGACGAGGCGGTGACGTAGTTTCCGCACATGCGCGGTGGGAATCGGGTCTCCAGGTACGGATTGACACCGGCTTCAGCTCCTCCCGACACCTACGCCGTCCGCGGATGAGGAGGAGGAGGCGGTGATGAAGGCAGGTTGTCCGGCTTGAATAAATGCGTCTCTCTGTCACTTGTGTACCCCGTGTCGCCGGTCAAAACCCTGTGGTGCAGCTGTAGCTGTCTCCGGACCGTGTCCGCCATGTTTCTGTCAGTGCTGGACCCGCTGTGGAGGACCTGTCTGGACTGCGTCTCCAGACCTTACACCGTGTTCCTCTGCTCCCTCACGGCCGCCCTCTGCTACCTGTGGGGCCGCAAGTGTCAGGTCAGTCACCTCGGTCAAGGACAGCGGCATCAAGGACTCAACCGGTTGTCGGGTGTTTTTTTTTCTTCTCTTCCTCTATATCCTGTATCATGTTTAATTCACTGATAATGCGTTATTTCCTGTCTTATATGTGAAACCGGTATCATTCTTCTGAAGTTTCTGAAGTTACTGTATATTCTCTGAATCTTATATTATTCAGTTTTAATTACATTATTTCCCAATTATATTTTCTGTTTAAGTTTGAACATATTATTTCCTGAATTTACATTTCCTGAAATATCTATCTATCTATCTATCTATCTATCTATCTATCTATCTATCTATCTATCTATCTATCTATCTATCTATCTATCTATCTATCTATCTATCTATCTATGTAGTTGTCTATGTAATGTCTATGTCACTGCGTTTTATTATACTCCCAAACATTATTAAACTTGATTCCCAATCGACCTCCTTTTCTATCTTCTCCTCTGCAATTTGAGGTTGATTGACCATAGAGCACAAACCTGAGCCCAGTGTTATTTTACTATGTTGTACAAACATTGCATCATAAGGACATTTAAGGACGTGTATAAGTATTTGCTGTACAAGTGCTCACCTTCGACCACTATGATAAGCCATGACTTACTGTATAAAGTGTCCGTGTTGACTACTCAGTGAATATATGCTTGATTAATACCATATACTGTGTGTATTTAACATGTCATAATGTCATTGTTATAATGTAGTTCATCTAATACTGGTATTCTCACCCTGCATAAACACACACCAATACACACTGTGCCCCTAAAGCCTCATACCTCTGAAACTGTCCGACCTGACACCACACCTGTCTTGTTTCGCAGGCCGTGTTCTTTGTCACTGTCTTATGTTTCATGTCTTTGTGTCCTTCCTCAGACCCCGGCTTTGGTTTCCAGCAAGGCTTTCGGTGCGTTCCTCCACAAGCACTGTCCCCTGGTGTCGGAGCGCTTCAGTCCCACCCCATGGTGCTGGGGAGGCCGGCTCCAGACCCTGGTGTGTGCCCTCCTCAAGTCCAGACCCGCCGTCACCTACCGCAAGTACGGAAACCCTCCCTTTGATCTGCTGTGTGTCACTGACGGTCATCCTGATATCTGCAAATGTGATTTTAATGGATGAAGGAACCTTCACACCTCTACGATCGTTTTTGTCGTTCATGAACTTCCTCTACTGTTTATTTATCCCTTCGCCCCGTCCCTTAGCGAGCTGATCCGTACCGTAGATGGCGGTCAGATCAGTCTGGACTGGGTCGACAACCAGGACAGCGCCGCCTACCCGGAATCCTCTATCCGGCCCACGCTGTTGATCCTCCCGGGCCTGACGGGGAACAGCAAGCAGTCCTACGTGCTCCATGCCATCAACCAGGCCACCCGCCGCGGCTACAGGTGCTCCTGCCTCTTCATTACGAGTCTGGCCTCCATTAGGACCCGGCGCCTGTTCTCACCTTCATTTTCTGCTCCAGGTGTGTGGTCTTCAACAACAGGGGAGTTGGAGGAGAAGAGCTGTTGGTAAGCACAGTGACTGCATGACAACACCTTCACGCTCGCTTAAATGCTTTTGTCGTAAGAGGATGACAAGTGTCCATTGGATACAACCCCAAAAGTAGTAAGAACGATGCAAGCTAGCACACACTGTGACGCTGCTATGCACCCTAGAGTATACATATTGATGACATCAGAGGGTTTTCTCCCCAGCTGCCTTTAGTGATGTGGTGAAGGTCTCTTCTTTGGATTGTTTAACATCCAGAATAACCCGTAATGTGACACAGTAACGTTGCATGTGATGCTCCTGCCCTCTGCTTGCTTCAGACGCCGGTCACCTACTGCGCTGCCAATACCTCAGATCTTGAGCATGTGGTGCAGCATGTCAAGGGACTTTACCCACATGCCCCTGTGCTTGGTGCTGGTGTGTCTTTGGGAGGGTGAGTTGGCGTTCAGTGCTTGCAGACAAACTGTCTTCAAGGGACGGTTCCCGTGCTCGGATTCTCTTCTTTGCGCTCCTCTTTAGTCATTGCCTCGTTGTCTGTTGCGTTCCCTCACGCCTCCTCCCCCCACCGCGTGCAGCATGCTGTTGCTGAACTACCTGGCCCGTAAGGGCACAGAGTCCGGCATGGTGGCAGGCTTCACCGTCTCTGTCCCCTGGGACGCCCTGAAATCCTCGGCCTCGCTGGAGGAACCGCTCAACTGGCTGCTCTTCAACAAATACCTCACCAGCGGCCTGTGCCGCGCCGTCAGCAGGTCAGGCCAGTCGCACCCCCATCAGTCCTTGACTTTAGGTCAAACAAGATGAGATAAGACGAGCGTTTCCATTTTCCCCAATGGGAAATCATTTACATCACACAACTGATATTAGTCATAAGAAGCGCAGTAAATAGGTGTAAAGAAGTAATTAATGCAAAATAAATCAAGTAAATCAAAAGAAATAATAACTCAATAATAACAGTAATAGTAATGGAACAACAACAATGATAATACTCATAATAATAACAACAGTAATTAACCTTTATAATAATGGGACAAAAGGATTTAAAAAAAATGCATTTTCTTTTAAAATCTCAAACAGGCACAGGAAGGTCTTGGAGAAGGTGGTGGACATCGACCATGTCCTAAAGGTGTGCTTTCTTTTTCTTCACATCTCTTCTTTTCTTTCGGTCTTTTTTTCCCCTTCTTTATCATCATTGCTGCTTATCACTGAACTGCATGGTCCCTTTCCCCCACCTCCCCTCCCCTCCCCTCCCCTCCCCTCCCTTCTCCTCCCCTCAAGTCACGGACCGTGCGCGAGTTTGACGAGCGATGCACCATCCTCCTGTTCGGCTACAAAACCTGCACGGACTATTACCGCGAGAGCAGCCCGGACAGGAAGCTCCCCAGCACGGCCGTGCCCATCCTGTGTCTCAACGCCGCAGACGACCCCTTCTCCCCCGAGCACGGTGGGTGGACAGGCTCCAGTCACTCTACGTCTAGGCCAGGGGTAGGCCAACCTGTCCCACACAGAGCCGCTGTGGCTGCAGGTTCTCGTTCCGAGCAGGCAGCAGCACACCTGATTTGGCTCATTCAATCAACTGATCCGCGTCTTCAGACGGCTGATTGGTCAGTCTGTGTGCTGTGGACGGGTTGGGACAAACACCTGCAGCCACAGCGGCTCCTTGTGGAACAGGTTGGCCACCCCAGGCCTAGGCTATGTGGCGTATAGTGCCGACTCTGTACAACGAAAGCTGCTCCAGTGGTTTCATCTCTCGGCTCACCCCGACTCTCCCGGCCCCCGCAGCCTTCCCGCTGAGCATCGTGAAGGGCCTGCCCAACGTGGCTCTGCTGCTGACGGCCCACGGCGGGCACATCGCCTTCCTGCAGGGCCTGTTCCCCCGGGGCGAGAGCTACATGGAGCGCCTCCTCGGCCAGTTCATCCAGGCCGCCTTCGAGCACCCGGGCGACATCAGGAGAGCCTGCGGCATCAAGGAGGAGAGGGCTGCGAGCTGATGGGCCCACCGCCGGCGCCGTCCACCCCGACAGATCCCGCCTGTAGTATCACGTGCCGCGTAGAAGCATAGCGTTCCCTAGAGAGTCCACCCAGTCTGCTGAAGTTCACCGTAGCCGTTGGGTCCGCACCGAGAATCACCGGCCCGCATTGTACGACAAAAGAAAAGAGCTCACCGCGGCCACGCCAATCTACCTCCTCGTCACCTCAGGTTCTGCTGTCATTGAGGAATCGGAGCGGAGTCGCGAATGAAGTCCGTAACTCGCCTTTCCAGTATTCAAAGAACCCTGACGCTGATTGCTTAGCTGTCCTATCGTGTATTTCATAGCGTACGAGCGCTTTCGACGTTCTCCCTCCACGGCGCGTAGGTCGCTTTCGGATCTTGCTGTTTCGCACGCAGGCCGTCCCAGCCTCACACACACACGAAGGGCAGCGCCGAGACCCGTTCAGACGCCCGAGCCGCCTCTCAGTCCCAAAACAAAACAAAACAAAAAAGGCAATCGGTCCAAATGTGTAAATGTGTCCTATACCTGCATAAGCTTTCCCGGGACGTTGTCGGTGTGTCGGACAGAGACGGCCAGTTACAACTCTGTGTGTGTGTGTGTGTGTGTGCGTGTGTGTGCGTGCGTGGTTTTGCTGCCGCCGTCAGTGATTTCATATAGCGTGTGGTGCTGATTGTATTTTATCTTCTCTGTGCAATCTTGCCTTTTGTTTGACTTTGACATCGGGTCTGCACTGTGGTCGTTTCCCGTCCACACGACCGGCCGGATCGGGGGTGGGGTGGGGGTGGGGGGGTGGAGGGGCGGGGGGGTAACAATTGACTTGACGTGTGTCTGTCCGTGCACTGAATGTCTTTCCGGGTCGTATCGAGAATGTGCTGACGCTTTTATCACGCGTGTCACCAATCGTGCACTGATGATTGACGTCGTATCATGCCACTGCCATGGTGCTCTTAATTTATGATTTCTGTCCTTTTACCAGCCGAACACGGATATTTCAAGGTCACGCAGCTGCAGCCCGTCTATATATAGCGAGTCTTATGATGTTATCTGATGTTATTTAAATCACTGGCCTTTAATTCCTGTGCGTCTTCACTCGACCTTTCTTTTCCATGTTCTCCGATGTATGAGCTCATGCAACAACTTTGTTCGTTATGAAGTATCTGTTTTGTATTTTTGGGCATTGGACTACAGTCAAATTAAAGAATGACAACACAGCAGGCTGACGTGTCAGTCACTGATCGATGAACGAGGCAGATAATGTGATTTATCTCAAGTCCGTTGTCGATGTGTCGGTGCTAATGGGAAAATGTCATGTAACACGTGCCCCGCCTGCCACCGGGTCTCAGAGCTCAGACCTTTCCGAGCTGTTTTATCTTGCGAGCGGCTGGGTCATTAATGTCGTTGATTAACCACACGGAGTATCAATAATTAACCGCGGACAATAAAGACCCACGCCCTCTGTCACAATGCTCACCCCGAGAGCCTCATTGAGATTCGTGCGGTGATGCCACAGCCCGGAAACTGTCGAGGGGGCGTGTGGAAAAACGGGAGAGCGAGGAGCGTTCCAACCCGTGACTGGGATTCAGTCGGGCTTGGATGGTCTCAGGCTGCAGAGTTTCCCTCGACTCCAGAGGCTGATGTGCATGTGTGACTCAGAAAGACTCGGCATGGTCGTATTATGAAGAAATAGTCCAGTATATGTTTGAAACTGGTTTTTAATGGGTTTAAGAAAAAAGATTAGTGGGAGGAGGGGTGAAAAGCATTTCCTGCTTTGCTGCTTTGCGTTATACGACTTACCCCTCGTGTCTTCTTCTACTGTGACCTTCTCTTTGTTTACTTTGTTTACTACTTCTTTCTTTGTTTACTTAGTCCTGGCCTCTAGTTTACCTGGTGTCTGTCCTCCATGGCAGCAGAAAAAGATCATGAATAAGATGCAGTTGAATCCATCTCACCATCCCACATATATAAAAGCTAAGCACGAGTTTTACACCCCAACTTCAGCTCTCTCCCTCTCTCTCTCTCTCTCTCTCTCTCTCTCTCTCTCTCTCTCTCTCTCACTCTCTCTGGCCAATCCTCCTCATCTTCCTCCTCTACCTGGTGTGATGGGAGGGGCCTCAGGTTATCGTTAATGATTCAGCCCCAGTGCGGCTGAGATTGACAGAGAAGAGGAGGAAAGACTTGGGAGTGACAGACAGTCTGAGAAAAGTAAAAAAAAAACAAAAAAAAAACATACAGTCGGCTCTGCAGGGCAGCAGTGGCAATGTGAGCCCAGAAGGTGCGCAGCAGTGGAAGAAGATGAAGTAATGCCCGAGAGGGTTGCCGCTCAGGTGTGTCCGGTCTGCAGATAGTCTGGAGGGGAGGTCGGACAGGATCTGGAGACACAGTCATAGCTTCTCTACACCTGAGAGTGGATCCTGTGAGCAGCTCAGAGTGATCTCAGAGTGATTTGGCTCCTATGATCCACGCGGCCCTCAGAGCCCAGACACGCAGTCGTCTTCTGTCCTGATCCACGCACCGGCTGCAGGTGAGTGTCACACTGGTTTAATCTGACCACACACTGTCTCATGGTGCAGGTTGGAGAGCTGGGAGTCACTTAAAGAGATGGTCCCGAAGGCATGTGTACAGCTGCGTCACGTGGCTCAACATGTGTAAAGTGCAGATCCCTCACTTTTACAGCCTCATAAATGGGAAAACACACAGTTTTATGGTTTATCTCAGTGAGGAATTACAGTTGTTATGTATGAAGCAAAAGGATGATGACCTGAATGGTCATCATCACAGAGAATGGGCTCTCGAGGTTTTTCATAACAAACAATCTTATCTCATACAGAATCCACCTGTGGATATGTGATGAGGCATTATGGAGTTCACAATATGTACCTTGTATCTGTATAAGTGTGATCGGTCCGATACAAACACCTCCCTCACACACCTTTAATATACAAAACAGAAGAAAATACCAAAAAAAATCTCTGCTGATTTCCAGTTTCCTCCTCTCTCTGTGAATCATTCACTGGAAGAGAGTCAATATTTTAATAAGACACAAGCTATAAGTGTATACAGCTATTTATAGGATGTGACTGTTTGAATCTTGGTCACCCCAGGCTAAAAACACACAGCTAATGGTTTACCTTTGTTGAATGCTGAACCTGCAGACACCGAGGCTTATCGTCAAAATCTCAGCCTCTCTTGAGAGCTTTGAGAAGTTCCTAGAAAGCTCTTGTGTGTTCACAGCTCAGTTAATAAATCATCCTTCTACTTTGCAACATCAAGCGACTATTGTAATGGGCATGAGGCTTTGTTGGAGTGCAGATCTGAGAGCTCCAAGCACTGGGGGTGAACTGTGGAAAAAGGAAAACCGATCCTTCACCACCATGCTGCACTTTTTTTACTTGTGTCCTACTTTGCATCTTTGGCAGTGCAGCCATTTTATCTCCCACTCACTGTTTGTTGGTCGGTAACTCGGTTGTTTTATGATTCGTTTTAACATTCGCTTTTGCGTCTAATCTCGGAGCCGTCCAATGTTCAGGGTGAAGCCGTGGTGACTGGTGTCATGTGACCCGTGGGGTGATCATTGGCAAACAGCTCGTCCAGCTCCAGCTTTATGGGAGCAGATGTGTGTCGAGTGTACTGGTCGTCTGACTGTCTGCCTTTTGTTTGTGTTGATCGTAATGTATGGCCTGTCCATGGAGACCTAAACAGCTTCACATCAAGGGAAAATTGATCTCAATGCACTTTTTTCTATTGAAAAATCAATACAACACACGGTTCCACACTCCACAAATTACACAGCAGGGATGGCATTTGATCGCAGAGTAGAGGGGACAAAGAAGATGCACATAAGCCGGCGGCCTGCAATAATGACGCCGTCTCGCACAATTCTGACAGGTCTGGTGCCATTTTCAGGATGTAGTTGCCGCGATAGATGTTGAGCAAAAGCGGGCAGGGTGTGACAGCATTCAGTCGGCGCCCTGTGGACTGTCCATCATTAGTCTGCATTATTCAGCAGGGCTCCTGCCGCCTGCACACAGTGGTGCTGAGCTCGGTGCCACCAGCAGAATAACACACAGTTCCATGCCTATGCCCAGGTGAACCTATTCTACCCACATTCCCGACACCTCCATCATAATGTCACTCGCTCGTTTTTTTTTCTACTTGTAGCCATGGAGAAGCAACTTGAGGAGCTAAAGCAACAGCTAGAAAAGCAATGTCTCATAAACCAGGAGCTCCAGAGGCAAAACAAGGACCTGGGTGAGTGGAAACCACAGCTCCTTCACACCGAGGGGGAACCAGACCGTGAACTTCAACACCACGACCCAGTGTGGCCTAGCGTGATGCCACAACACCGATGCACAGAAGTCAGCAGAACAATTAAAACTGCGTCTGGCTGACTACAGGGACACTGGCTTCAGGCCTCTGTTTATCTTTATGGATTTTAATTTTTTTATCATAATCTCCCAGCTAAGTGAGTTTTTACTCATTACAGTTTTTGAATCGTTCACAGACCACGTCTTTGCTCTAGTCCTCACCACCTGCAGCAAATGAGCATCTATTCAGCTATTTACCTACCTACGTCAATTTCAGCAAAATGTACAATTCACAACTTACTGCATGTTGCATGTGCTACTGCAGCCTTTGACATGCTTTCTGCCTTCATATTCGTAGAACAACGATTACAGGAGAAAGAGAAGCTTCTGCAGGAACTGCAGAGTCAATATCATGATCTGGGTAAGAGTTCGCCAAGGGCACCAGCAGCTGGCACTCATATGCATTTTACAGACACGTTTACACACACACACACACACACACATGCACGCGATCGCTCTGACCTTTGGTACAACATTCAGCTGAAACATGACAGCCGTTTACAGTAGTTAACCCTCCATTTATCCCCCACACCCGTATTTCTTTTTCTTTTACACTTTTCAGAGTTTCCCTCTCAGAGCAGTAATGAGATTGAACCAGAGGTCAGGAAGAGCCGCGCGGCTGTCATTGCACCCGAACCGATCCCGGAGACCCTGGAGATTACACGCACCAGAGTCAAGAAAACTGCCAGGTTGGTAATTGGTGCCGCAGATGAGAGGATCTTAGCAAGGATGTGCTGGGTCTTTTCCTGCCCCCTTTTTCATGCTCTGCCATCACGGTGGATGTGATCTAACTGCCTCCCGTGACCATTAATAATGAACAATGTGCCTGTTGCGTGGCCGCGGCCCATAATTTCACTGACCTCTCTCACCTCCCGTCTCCAGCGAGACGAATCTCATCGTCAAAGCCATCCAGAAGAACGACTTCCTGAGCCGCCTCGATGAAGAGCAAACAGCCATGATGGTGGACCTCCTAGAGGTGTTGGACTACAAACCGGGGGACGATGTCATCAAAGAGGGCACCGAGGGCGACAGCATGTACATAGTAGCAGGTGCGGCTGCCTGCTTTCGAATGAAATTATAAGACAAAATGGACACGTTGATGAAGGAGGAAAATCTTGTATTTCGTTCCTCCATTCTGCAGCTGGGGAGCTCCGCGTCACCCAAGGAGGCCGCAGCCTGCGCAACCTCACCACCGGGGACGTTTTTGGGGAGTTGGCGATCCTGTACAACTGCAAACGGACGGCAACGGTTAATGGTTAGTGCTTGGGACAATGTACGCTGCAGGTACAGACAGATATCATAGTGGCATCAGTCTGTCCATCATCTGACTGCACCCCGCCGTTTTGCATCAGTATGAAGTTCTCCCTGATTAGGAAATTGCCACCACCCACTGAGAGCAGTGAACACTTTAAGACAGGAGCTCGGTCGTAAACATGCCTGTTGATGTTGCAGCAAAGACTGCGGTGCGTCTGTGGTGCATGGAGCGCCAGACATACAGGACCATCATCACCAACAAGTCCAAGAAGAAGCGAGAGCAGCTCATGGGCTTCCTGAAGACGTGAGTTTTAAACACTCCACTGTCATGTCATGTGTCCTGTAAGACCTCTTTGCCGAGTGTTGATGGCTTTCAGTGGACCATACAAGGCAAGACAAGGCAGCTTCATTTATGGGTCTTGCCCAGAGACAACTCAATGTGCTCTACATAGACATAAAAACCTACAATAAAAAAAATAGATCAAACCATTTTTTTTATCTGGTTGTCACAGGTCTCGTACTCTGAAGGACCTGAACGATGTCCAATTGTCCAAAATCATTGACTCCATGGAAGAGGTGCGTATTCACCACACACATGCCCTCAGCAACTGTGCTTGTTTCATCTACACTGATGTTTACTACTTTTAATCAAAGCCAGGATGGTTCTTTTGTTTCTGGATGACTAACATGATTACAGCCAACTGAGAAAAAGGCATTTGATCTTGGCATTTGATCAAAGGTCTTGGCCACACAAACATATTACATACAGTAGTTAGTACATTATTAGAGTGCATGAAGGTGATGTTTCTTTTGTCCATGTGCACGATTCAGGTTAAATACCAAGACAAAGATGTTATAGTTCGAGAGGGCGCAGAAGCGAACACTTTCTACATTATCCTCAAAGGCGAGGTAAAGCACGGACTAAAATCTAAACTCAGCATTCAGAGCATACGGATGCACTCATTTGCCCTCCCCTCCCTCACTCCCCGACTCACTTCTCCCCTCAGGTCCTGGTGACAAAGAACGTCAATGGGAATCAGAAGCAAATTCGCAGGATGGGAAAAGGGGAGCATTTCGGGGAACAGGCCCTCATACGGTAACCATGGCAACACAATACATGCCTGAGGACGTCAGTCTGAGCCTTGTGCAGCATCCGCACTTCCTCTGCTCGTCAGTCAGCAATGTGGCAGCTCAACCAGTTCGACTGTCTTCACACTGTGAACGATCGCAGACTCAAAATTAGCCCCGGATAATATTTTAAATCGAGCCATTGTTTGGGATATGAAAGGATGATGGCAGCTTTTCAATCATGAGAGCAAATTAAGTTTTCCACTCCTAAATTGTTGCATATCAGGCAGTAGCTTGTAATTGTAGTTCAGTTCAGTGCAGTTGTAATTTCAGTGCATCATCATCATTTGTCACTTCTTAAAAAAGTTGCTTTCCTTTATCAACATTATATGAATATGCTGGAATATGCTGGAATATGGAATAATATGGAATATGCTGCATTTGTGTGTGTCTCAGTAAATCCTCATGTACAGTGTTTTTCCTGCAGGGAAGTCTTGAGAACTGCAACCTGCACTGCAGACGGCCCTGTCACCTGCTTCTCCATCGACAAGGAGTGAGTCTGGCTCTCATTATTCCTGACATTCATGTCCATCCATTAGCCACTGCGAGGCTCATCAGAACTATGTAGCTTCACATCTGCCCTCGCATTCAAATGTGCCTCGAGTGACCACTCATCTTTGCCACTCGAGATGCAAATGAGGGATTTGAAAAGACCAGAGGGACACATGTTGGCAAAAATAGCTTAAGGCAGGACTTCCAAAAGGACTTGCAGTTTTGGGAGTTTATAAATGTGGCACTTACTGTGATCAGATCACACAGGATGAAGTGGAGTCAATGCCAGAAAAAGAGTCTCTGAGGTTACTTTGATGTTCTGTTCACTCAGCAGCTGTTGTGAGTGAAAGATCCTTGAAGGATTGCTCTCTCTTGCCTCGTTTATGCCGTGTTTGTTTGATGTACTGTTAAAAGTATGGCTTGTGTTTTCCACAGGGTGTTTGAAGAGACGATTCCCATTGAGCAGCTAGAGCTGTTTGACGAGTACGTACGGCCACCTCGGCATCATGACGTAAAGAAGGAAATGCACTCTGTCATTCATTTCTCTCTCAGTTTCTGACTCATGTCTCATTACTCACAGCTCTAAAGTGCTGCAAGAGGCACAGGCTCCAGAGGTGAAGTCCAGGTGAGCGGCCGCCGGAGATGATTTGGAGGATATGGGAGAAGATTTCACACAATCACTTGAAACATCCAAACAACAGATTTGGTTCAATGTTTTTTTGTCTTTTTGTCTCTCGGCAGCCCCAGCTCCACCATGAGATTCAAGGATCTGGTTCCAGTTTTGTATCAGGAAGGTCGCCATCTCGGTGATCCTGTCACTCTTGGTGTTGGAGGGTTTGGCCGGGTTGTACTAGTGAGTGTCTTGTTTGGAGTTTCACCATTTTGATAGTTGCTAAATGTGAATGTTTTTCTTAAAACAAATGCAAGAGATAAGACAACACATTATTAAGTTGGAAATTGGTTGTCTATAAAAGAACACTCAGAGAAAGAAATTCAAGGCATTGGACACTGGTTGGACATGGTTGAGTAACAGTCATTGTTTTGCTGTCATTCCTAGATGACCACAGTGAATCACGGGGCATACTACGCCATGAAACGAGTCAGCAAGAAGCACATTGTCGCCAAGCGGCAGGAGGAGCACATGCTGTTTGAGAAGAAGATCCTGAGAGCCATCCAGTGTGACTTTATTGTCAGGTATCCACCATCAGCGACGCATGAGTGCGTGCAGGGGAAAAAAAATACCGATCAATGATGAATCGAGATTTCTCTTTTCTCTGTAGGCTTCATGCTGCATTTAAGGACACTCGATACATTTACATGGTCATGGAGTTCTGTGGTGGAGGAGAGATATGGACCAAACTTAAAGAAGTGTGAGGATACACACACACACACACACACACACACACGCACACACACACACATGCAGAATCCCACAGCTAGCACTGCTTGGCATCACTCACACTTGAGTTGTTCCTCTGTATAAATCACATTAAGAAAGACAAGTTGTTTTATTTGCAGCCTGAACAGTCATGATTTTATTGGAAGGGAACTTTATTTATCGTCAGTCACAAATCCACAGCCAGAAACAGCCAGAATACAGCTGAGGACGTTTCCCACATTTACTGTATGAGACAAACAGGAATATCTTTCAACTGCTCACGTCTGTCATTTTGTTCAGAGGGCGTTTTGACGAGCCCACCTCCGTGTTCTGCACTGCCTGCGTGGTGGAGGCCTACGCCTACCTCCACAAGAAGAACATCATGTACAGAGACCTGAAGCCTGAGAACCTGATGCTGGATGTGAAGGGCTACGTCAAACTGGTAGGGGCTTTTAACATCATGTAGTCGACGGATGACAATCTACAGTATCTTGATGTGTGATTCCCTTAGGTGATGTCGTTTTTGTTGTGATCATGTTTATTAGAAAACTTCATGTGGCTGCACCAAGCTGCTGAAATGCTAGTGTTCAAGAGCGGGTTTTGCATCTTCACAATTCCCTGCATGTGTGGTGTGCGCGCGTCTCTGTGCAGGTGGACTTTGGTTTTGCCAAGGAGATGGTGCGTGGTGAGAAAACCTACTCATTCGTGGGCACTCCCGAGTACATGGCTCCAGAGATTATCAAAAACCAGGGACATGACTTCGCTGTCGACTTTTGGTCCCTGGGAATCTTGATCTATGAGCTGTTGGTGGGAAGGTAACACAAGCTACTGACATATTCCAAAACATTTGTGAAGATTTAGAATCCATGTGGAGAATGAATGAGTCACAGTCGACCAGTAGATGGCAGCAGGGAGCTGTGACTGACATCTGCAGAGTGTGCAGTCACAGGTTACCAAAGAACTGACTGGTTGAGCTCTGAGCCATTTTTATCTTGGATGTTTGAAGGATTAAAATAACGACACTTGCCTCCTTTTTTCCACCAGCCCTCCCTTCTCAAGTTCAGAGCCTCAGAAGATTTACGCCAAGATTTTGGACGGCGTGCTGAAGTATCCGCCCTACCTGAGCGAGGCCTCCAAGTCCATCATCAGCAAACTCTGCAGGTCCGACAACTGTAATTTCGCGTGCTGTCACATGCATTCAACATTAACTCAGTGTGCTGCTGAAAACCTGCGATGAAATAGACCTGGATCATGTAATATGCATCGGAAAAATCCCCTGATGAAGAGTGACTGACTTCACAGCACGCCACTCCATTTCCCGCCGGTCTGCACCAAACACTTCGAACGTGGGAATGAATATCCTAAATTTGGTTATGAAATCCGATTGTGGATCTGAATTGAAATGTATTTGAGCTGAAATGGAACAACGCTGGTGTCCTCTCGCGTCGACTTTCAATGTGTTCTTGTCTTTCAGACCTCGACCGGGTCAGAGGTTAGGGAACACCAAGCACGGCATCAAAGAAGTCCGCCATCATAGGTAACCATGGCAACGGGTCACATCCATGAGTGTTAGACAATAATGTGTGGATGAAAAGACACTTTGAGTGGTCTCCAGATGGCCTACTTACCATCTTGTCTTATTCCTCAGCTGATGATCGTGCTCCTCTGTCTGGCATGAATCATTTAGAGAATTTCTCACTTTTTCGCCTCAGTATGTTGGACTTGAAATCTTCCTCCCTCCTTCCCTTTCCTTCAGGTGGTTCGGCAACATGAACTGGCACAAGCTGCGTGTGGGTCAGCTCGATGCACCAACAGTACGACTCATCCGCAAGGCAAGAGAAAAAAAAGCATTTGTTTACTATCAGGAAGGAATCCGAGAGAAAGTAGTGAGGATAAGGAAGAGACAAAGATGGAAGGGAAAAAGGCAGCAGTTTGGGACATGACTGAGCAAGTGAGGAGATTTAAGAGGACACGAGTAGGGTCTCTCTGGACCTTTTCAGAGAGAAAGAGAGAGTCTGTAAAAAGAGAGGACACCTTCTACAGCCTTTGAAAAACAAGTTGCAGATAGTGAAGAGGGGAAGTTTCTAAGAAATAGACAGAATATTATAGAGAGCTTGTTAAACTGACACTGAATCTTCACATTTGCAGTTGCTGCTTGTTAAATGGATGAGTGTGGTTTAGTGCGGTTCATTTTCAGGAGCAAGTGAAATCTATCTTGCTATATTCTTGGTCAGTTTTTAACTACATTTTTAGTTAACAGTTATTTTATCCGTCTCCAGGGGCCATCCTACATCAACTTCGATCGTTTCCCTGTTGATCAGACCAAAGCGGAGGAGGAGTTCTCAGGCTGGGACAAAGACTTCTGAGACCTTCTGAGGCCTCAAGAGTCACCCGCATCACCCAAACGTGGAACCATCGACAATCGGGAAAACCTTTGCTCCCAGCCAAAATGCAGTCACATGATGGCAGTGTTGGAGTGGATCTGCAGGGGAGCCACCGCTGCCAAAATATTTATTAAGGCCTCTCCGTTGCTATAGAGAGGCAAGTGTGGAGATGGCGAAGGGCCAAAACTGTGAGGAGGTGCGAAGACGAGATGTTAGGGACGTTCCGTTTCCAAATGCAGCGCAGGGAGATTTTGTGCCTGTTGGAGATGTGTTAACAACATCATCTGTGTTGTATTCTTCACCAATTAGAAAATACCAAAATATAACTGCCCGTCTTAGTGCTTCGTCATATGAAGGGGGGGGGGGCTTGAGTCATGTTGTGCAATCTGTGAAAAAGGCTGACAACACAATCGATCGTCATATCTGCATTGCTCTCTGATGTGTCTTTTGGATCTACGATAGATTTAGAGGTGAGAGAAAAGGTTTAATCCTCCAATGTTTGTGAAAGATGTGTTTTTTTTTACAAAGTGTTTGTTTTTAGATAATCTGCTCCACCTTTGCGTTTGCAGATTAGTTTTCACGCACCTTGATTTTAATGTTAAACGATCATTCAAAAAAAAAAAAATCCAGACCAAAATATTCGACATGTCTAGCAAATAAAAGTGCTCTTGTACGTTATCAGCCTGAGTCAGCTCTGTTTATTCACTCACTCTTGCACCGTGGCTGAATCCCTGGGTGTGACGCGTGCCCATTTTGGATGGCAAACAGCGCGAGGGGATATATTGTACTCATGAAGATGTTATCGGAGTGGGAAATGGCCCGGGACAGACCCGTGCGTGTTCACAGGTCTAATCTCATGGACTCTGTGTTTGATCCTCTCTGGCTCTGGAGGCGAGCACACAGCTGTCTGTCATGGCAGCAGGTTGTGATGCTGGAGGAAGGAATCCATTTGTTCCTTCCTGTTAACGCCTGTGACTTCCCCACTGAGACGATCTTTCCACATCAGATAAAAGTAACCTCACATGAAAGCAATTATGTCTTCCAAAGGGGGAAAGATACACTCCCAGATGTTTCCCCGCCTGCTGAAAACACCTCCACGTCTGGGGTGTAATGCACTGACAGCAGTGACAGCGGCGGCCCAGAGGATGTAGCCTATAGTGCAAAGTGATCTCTCCACAGGAGGTTTCCTGCTCTCCTGCACGTTCTGTTCACATTTGTTTGCCTTTGTTAAACCTGTGGTCGCTGCTTTCAACACCGAAAGAAGATAACAGGATTAAAAATAAGGTGGGGGTTATTTTAGGCTTTCCTGGCACTCAAATGATACGAGAAAAAAAATCACGTAAGAGAGTCTGGACTTCTAGTTTGTGACACTCAGATGTAAACAATGATTTTTTTCTAAGTCACAATTATGTTTTAAGATTTTGTGAAGTGGGATTGACTGAAAATAAACTATAGTTTAAACTTGAGTTTCTGTCAGGAGAAAGAATAGGCCGCGTAGTGCTTAACTATGGCTTACTGATGTGCTTTTAATTGACTGCAGTTAGCAATTGAGACATAAATGTCAGATATCCTATTAAGACCAATTCCTCGCTGGTTTGGATCATGTGATTTACTATAACATTTGCTTTTTTTCATCTTCTTCAGATGATATGTGTAAGTTTTTCTCATTTCTACTGAAGAGCCCAAGGCGATTGTTGTAATTAATTTCTTTTTTTTGGTGTTTTTTTTTTCTCCCCCAAATGATTGAAGTACGATGAATGATAAAATTGTGGCAGCCACGAGGCAACAAAAATGTAAAGAACTAAAAAAGGAAATGATTGAATAGCAATATGATGTTAGGTTTGATTTACAAGGGAAGGTCAGTATCTGCTTGTTACTGCTTCAGTGCTTCATCTCGTCTTGTTCTGATGGTGCCCACTAACTGATATGCTGCAGTTTTTCTATCGGGTGTGTGCTCATTATATTAAAATAGACATGAACAACCCCCTGGTGTGTCTGTGTGGAGTCCTCCAGTGCTATTCGCTACAGCAATTTTCCCAAAGAGGCTTTAGTTTCTTTTCAGACTTTACTTAGGAATTATTGTGAAGCTAAACAAACAAAGATTGTATCTCATTCATCTCGTCATATCATTTTTAACTTGGTACATTCACATACAAATATAAAAGTAACAAAGCTATCTTATTGCTAACTTATTGCTATCATAATGATGCTGGCGGTTAGCACATACAGATTGGTGAACGTATGATCTGCTATAATCTCTGTTGATTAGCGGAACATTACAGGATCTCTACAGAAAATGATACTCAGGCAAACGTTTCCTGGCCTACTTCCTGTAATCTGAACTAGCTACTGAAAAGCTGAAGGCACAAAATTATCATTGCCACAAGAAAATCTGTGTTGAACACAAATAAAAAAAACTCCCAATCCAACATGGATACAACGGGAGTAATCGTGGGCTAGGATTTAATGATTTGCACCGTTGTCTCTATTATTTGCCTTAATTCAGAAAATATCTTTCCTGGTTGACTGTGTCTGTGGTCTTGAGATAATTGGCCTCTGGGTCTAGATCTGTGTGGAGGCCACTTAGACTGCTGTTTGCTCTGTGCTTCGCTTTGCCCCTAATGTTGGAGAGCTCTAAGTGGGCAGCTGTGTCCGTGAAGTGCAATTCGAATAAATGAAAAGACGGTCTGCTCATCCTGGCTGATTTCATTACCACACAGTTTCTATCCTTTCTAGGTTTTCTCTTTTTTTTTGCTTTTTCAACACTGGTGTGTTGATTCTGTTTCATAACTCTCCAACTTCCAGTCATATTTTGTTTTATGTTTTTGTTGAATCTTTTGTGCTTTACAATATTTCTAAATTACAATATTTTCTAAATTTTACTTTTGCTATGTAAGTTACAGAGTGGTGTCGATGATCGCCCTGATCTACAGAATGTATCTGTGTCTATCCACACACTGATTGTGGCATTTCACAACCTTTTGTGTGTATAGGTGTGTGTGTGTTTATGTGTTGTGCATATAGATTGAGGAATCAGCCATCTCAGCATAGAAGCATCAAGAAACACAAAAATCCACCTAACAATGAACACATGCATCAATCTGTGTTGTGATCTGAAAGACTTGATGGAGTTCACAACTCACCCCTCAAACACAATCAGAAAATCCTTAAAACACTATTCCATCTGGCTAGTTTAAGGTTGCAGCAAGACGTATTAGGCACGGGCCAGTATTCACCTTCATGTGGTTGAGTTTCACATTCCAAACATAATGCTTAGACTGCAAAAATGACTCAGAATTACCTGAAAGCTGAAAAATCAGGAAATCCTGATTCCTCCTCTCCGTTTAGCTGGTTTTGGTCTCTTACATTGCTCATCAGCCAAAACAGAGATGAGACGGGTTTCAAAGTGGAGTGATAATTCTGTCGCTTTACTTTTCACGCTTTTGATACTTCCTCATTTACAAAAATGTGTCTGCCGTTCAGAAGCTTCTGCAGCGCCTCTGTGGCAAAGATCTGCAGTGAAAAACTCGACCTTGAAAGCTGAAATTCGACGTGACGCTCTTGCTCGCTGCCTATTTCCCTCCTGTGTTCCCCCGAGACGAGACACGTGTTCCTGTTTACAGAGTTGGGACTCTCATCTTGTGTCAATTCGTATGTGACATTTCCTCTGAGATTTCCTTACTCGTCATGGTCCTCTTTCTCTCTCTCTCTCTCTCCCTCTCTCCCTCTCTCTCCTCAAGAGTGTTTGAGCTGATGTGGCTGTGCCTGCCTATTGTATGTCCCGATGCCTATTGCCTGTCATCTGCGTTTCACTTTTTAACTCACCTGTTGCTCCTCTGCTAGAATGTCAGACTCTGAGCTGCTTGATTCGCTTTCACACCTTTGTTGACACTTCAGGATGGGTGGGCAGATAATTATGCGTGTGTATACATAACCGTTATTGCGCTGCCCATAAATGGCAACACTGTCTCCAGCTGCTTGTGTCTGCGCATTGTACAAATACCCGCAGTATAAATATTTTGTTCCTCAGGATCTGACAGTCAGCCCGCTTTGGATCCCTTGTAATCACATTGAGGCAGCGGTTATGAAACGTTCTAATTGAGGAAGTCGCGTCTTGAATAAATTGCAGCCTTGAATGAACCTCTCCAGTTTTGGCAGCGAGTTGTCTCTTTGTGTCTTTTAAATAAACGACTCGTTAGAGCCCCCTCAAACTCCGGAGACTGTAATTGAGTTGCTCTTCAGTGCGTGTTTTGTGAGTGGGTGTTCGCGCGGACTGACCTTGATTGCTCAACCCCCCACTGTATGGAAACGCTGCTCATTCACGAAAATATCCTCCAGACTGATTACACTGTGTAACAGCATGTGCTCATTTTGTCAAATTTATGCACGTTTCAACCCTTTGGCCTTAGATTATAGTTTGGTCCCTTGTCTACCAATCCCCCCAAACCAACCCCCCCACTCGCTCTTCCACCCTCTAGGGACCATCCGTTATTTCAGTTTTCCAATGATTTCTGCGCACCAATCAAAGTTCTAGGAATCTGCTCATGCATGAATCCCCTATGTATGCAGATGACTCTGGAGCTGCTCCCTCATTTGGTTTCTGTGATTGGTGGCTCATGTGCGTGAATGCACTTGAGTCCCTGTGGATCAGCTGCACTTAAAGGAGCACCACATGTCTGTCCTCTGTTTCTCAACACAGTCCTGCTGGTTCCAGCCACCATGTCTGTTTCATGCTCGGTTCCACCTGTGCTTCCCCCGCTGAAACAAACCACTGCATCAGCTGTAAGAAAAGGCTGAAGCTAATGAGGTCAGATATGCTGATGTGTCTTATAAAAATCCTTTTTGGATACAGGTTGAAACATGAAAGCACAAACTCTTATGGTTGAATCATGGTCACACAATTTTATACTTTGTACTACTATCAATATCTTTCCATTTTAAAATGGATTACAATAAAATTTAGTCTGAAATATTGGTATATTAATACTAACGTCATGCTTGCTACATCATGTTATTGTGGTTTATCATATGGCTGGCATAAACCACCATTTGTGGTATTAAAAAAATCCTTTAAAATCCTGTTTTTCTTTCCTTTGAAAACTATGTTCCAGGTTAAACAAATTAAGCCTGTCCTTTCCCCGGTGCATGGTCCAACTTAAAAATCAAATTATATCATTTTATTTCCTTCTCCTTACTGTCTACGCTGAGGAATAAAACAATGTCATCGACCTCGAGAAAGTGAATGGGCAGAACAGCGACAGAAACAGAGATTGAGCGGCAGAATGTGCAGCTGCACTCAGACGTCAGTACTATATCTTTTAGACAAAGGAGCTGTTAGACGTGACGCTGATGTGGACGGCAAAATGAATTTGAAACAAGACAGCCGCGGTGACTCCGGTGACTCACCGTCCTTCACATCAGCCTCGACAGCTCAGCGCTGAGGCAGAACAAGCTAAATCTGTCTGACTTTTCAAGATACACACTTGGAGTGCTCTTTGTCATACTGATTCCAGCTTGGATGAAAATTTTGTATCCATATTCCACATAAGTTATCGGTCTGAAAACAGTTGTGACATTATTGCATTGCTGCCCCAGTCTCAGCTGATTAACTTTGGCCGCTTCTGTCAGTGCTAAGAAAGTGAAGTACCTGGAGATTGTCGGGGCATGAAACTGCGGCTTTTACATTCCCAAATGTTGTAGCACTACGTCATGGATCAGTCCAGAGAGATTTATTTCGATGCCCAAAAGATGGTCAAACAGTCAAGCTCATTTTTTATGAGGTGACCTGATTCTACTAGCCTGACTATTCAACAACAGCACAGCCAGGGGCATAGCTTTGTTGACACTAGTTCTGCTCACATTGTCAGGATTTCCTGATTTTTCAGCTTTTAGGAATAAAAAAGGTCATTTTTGCAGTTTAAGCATTATGTTTGGAATGTGGTATGTTTATCATGGGCAGTGACTAAACATTAGAAACAAAAACATTGACTGTGCAGGGTTGAAGAGGCAAAAAAATGCTGTGGGTTCTTATTTTTAACAAACACTTTAACTTATTTGCGAATGAGAATAGCTCACATTTTAATGCTCTTTGGATTTGGTAGGTTTTGCATCACGTAATTTTTTTTTTTCAACCCCTATTACTCAGTTGTGTACATACTGAGTTGATGTTTTCTTGAACTCAAACTTAAGTCACCAAAACTTACAAACTTTCTGTTGGAAAGAAAATAGCAGTCAATTTCATTCCACTGATATGAAATCATCTGATTACCTGAAAGAACAATGTGATTTGAGAGTACTTCTGTGAATCATCTGCAGAGAGAAGAACTGGCACTACTTGTTCCCTCAGACAATTTAACAGCAAATTGCTGCAGAAAGTTCTAAATCATAGTTTTTGAGGGCACAGTGCCAAATTATAGATGTGTCTAATGAAGGACTAATCTTAGAAGCATATAGCTGGGGTGCTGTCATTACTATTTATCAAGGACACCTTCTCTATCTATATATATTCATGCTCCACAGGGAGTTGATGTGGTAAAGGGCACCATGTCATTCATCCTCCCAGCGTGAGAGGATATCCTATCTGCAACGGACTGGACACGACAGGAAAATGCTGTTAGATTCAGGATAAGGTCAAAGTTTAAATCATTCCCCTCAGGACTAAAGAGTGGGTCCTTTTTTTGGGAGGCTTGTTCACTTTTGGACTTGACTCTGATATAAAAGGTCACCCATTAGGAAGGGTGATCACACTTCTGGACTTAAATTTTTTTCTTCGTTTGCGAGAGCAGAGCTTAATACCAAACCTCTCATCTGGCTTATATGAGGTGACATCTCTAGAATCAACATGATGAGTCTGACATAAGGATTTAAGCATCACATGGTGCAGTGGACTAGGGAAGTCTAGAGGGAATCAGGCTGCCCATTCCCCCTTTTTTCCAATATTTACGCTAAGCCAGACACACACAACGGAGTCATATTGATCTTGAAAGTAAACCATTCAACCATTTTCTTACCCACTTTGTACCTTAACAATGTCACAGGGTCTGCTGGAGTCTCCAGCACATATAGGGTGAAGTCAGAGAATGAACTCCAGACAGGCCTCCAGTCCATCACAAGACACACACACACCATTCACTGTACATAGAGGTTGTTTAGAGTCTCTAAATGAAATACACATGCTTTTTAGGAGGGAACCAAGAGAAAACCTACACACACACACAGCAAGAACATGCAAACCTGGACCAATGGTAAGAATAGATGACATTTCAACAACCTCAAATGCCCTGTCTCTTCACGTTCGACCCAGAGCAATACACATCCTGTTAAGCTGTGTTGTTCCAGCAAATGCATGCGCCACTATAGGGCAGGTGAACTGTGTTTCCAGAATCAATATCCTAAAAGTCATTCAACGATGAGCTTTGCGGCCACAGCGGCTCGGCGCAGCATATTATGATTGGCTCAAAGAAACTGATCTGAAAAGGAGAGACAGGGAAAGACATTGTAGGGCCCATTATCGTGCTGAATAATACAGAAGACTTAAACAGTCTGCGAGAGAACTGTCAAACGAAGTCGATACACGCACACACACATCAGACTCGCCCCCACACACACGCACACAGACACGATTCCCCACCTGGCTGTCGATGCGCGAGGTGGCTGCGGCTCTCGCCGTGTACCTCTCCGGCCTGAGATGATGGTGGATGGTGGCTGAGTCACCACTTTTCTCTGATGTCACTGCAGACAGAATCACTAATGAACCCACCAACCTCCGGCCGGGAAGACTCTGTGGTCGCCCCTCCACAGGACACAATATCCCCGCTCTGTGCTTCGCGGTATATGCGTAACAGCTGTCAGAGTGTTTTCAGTGATTGCATGGCATCGATAATACGGTCCGATAGGATATCTGACTCGCTGCTGTATGTTCAGGCAGTTGACTATTCTACCCCGAGACGTGTCTATCGATCCGCTGTGTTTGAGCATCAGCAGCATAGCCCCTGTGCCAACAGAGAGCTCATATCTGTGTGAGTGTTTGGGTGCCTCTATATAAAGCCTGGAGTGAATCACTCTGGCTCCCGTTTGAAGGGCACGGATGCACCGATTTTGTGTCCTCGCGGTGTAATGCAGCATCTGGGGTGGCGCTTATGGTCCTGTCTGCGTGGTGACAGAGCAGAGACTGGAACTGTCACTGTCACTCTGTGTCTCAAGTCGTTAAGTAACCTGTCACTTCACATTAAGGGACGACGTCACACGGGGCCCATCACAGTGGCTTTTGTTTCGATGGTGCAGTTTCTGCGTTTTGGGCGTATTACCGACGGTAGTACGCACAAAACACATACAACTAAATAAGCTGGAGTCAGAGAAACGCCACATGCCTGACAAAGATGCACAAATTAAGAGGAGGTGTTGTTGCAGCTGCTCAGCAGAGGCGGCTGGTTTTCTGTCCATGCTGTGCTTGTGAGCCATGAAGAACAGTTTGCAACTTGTGACTCAGATCAATTTGTCAGTCCTGCAGTGTCTGTCATTGTTCCTCCGATTACACACCATTGAGTACTTCACCACTGGGCTGCACAGAGCAGCCGCACGCAGGTTACATAGATAAGTGCAGTGTGATTATTTCGGGCAAACATTAAATGCTAAAAATACAGCGTAAAAACTCTATCATGAAAATATGTTCTTGCAGTTTAGTGCAGAGGCTTGTTATATTTCCAGGAATCAGCCCCTCAAAGAAATGCTGGTTTCAACAGAGGACACAGGTTTGATTCGAACATTTCACTAGAAATGACAGTGCTCAGCTGAGAGAGCACTTAGCCTTGAACATAACAGATAATACAAAAAAATAAACCTCCTCTTCCTCTCTCTCTGAATCAAAGACTAAAATAAGGTCAGGTCATCTGCTTGAAAGTGAAGTCACTGAAGGAAGACCATGACATGCAGCGTTTTTATGCATATAAAATATTTTATTCTATTCCTCTGAAAAGGTTGTCATGAGCTGAGGTGGAACACCCACATTAACATATCAACAGAACACACAGTTGCTGTATTTTAATTCAAATCAAAGCAAAGCCTGCGATTATAGACACATCTGATCTATAAACACAACATTTACAGTAGCATGCAACACTGTACTGTGTGTACATGACCGCAGACAGGAATATTGGATTTTTTTTTTACTTTTCTCACAGATGGGTCTGTAAAAGTTGAAGAAGAAAATGTTAATGCGTCGACATAATGATTTTTCATTGAAAATATCTCCATGCATATATTTTGGGAGGAGGACCAAATCCAAGCCTTTGTGGTTTAGGAAAAAATTGTTTAGAGGTGACTGATGCAAATTTTAAGACATAATTGTGTTTTTGTTTTTCTTTTTGTCATGGCCATTGTGCGGGCTTGCGGGTTAAAAAAAAGCCTTGGGGTTGTTTCCGTCGCCTTTGCATACGTAAACGGCAACGCGGGAACATGTGCTTACATTCATAATGAGGCATGTCTCTGCCGTCATGAATGAACAGATACATTCAGCATGCGTGAACTGGGATTTTGATGCCGAGACGGACTTAATTAAGGACCGTCACACTTGGGAACGTGGAGGACGTCATGTAAAAATGCTCGCGTGGGTGGAAACCGAATGGGTTCCTTCTACAACCCCCCCCCACCCCCCACCCCCCCTCCCAACACAATCAAACATACCAATCCCCACATGTGGCCTTACAATCCTGGTGTGTTACGTAACGCTCCCTCCTCAGCGCTGCTCGACTTTCCTCCTCCTCCATCCCTTACTGGCTGTCAATCACGCGGCCCACCGGGAAAAAGCAATATGACAACTTCAGGGGCTTGGCTGTGGACGGCTGCGGATCGTTCCCCCCTCAGGCAGCTTCGCACTAATCTGCCAGTAGTCTCTTTTTCAGTGGATCGCAGGTGAGAGCGGCGTGCAAGCGTTTTGGCGCTTTTGATCGCCTTATAGAAACAAGGTGGATGCTAGAACGCAGTAATGTTTCATGGAACCTGAATGCTATAGTTAAATCTCTTAGTGGCTCCTGTTTGACTTGATTACACGTGACAGCTGATGACCTTACGGTGCTCTCAGTCGCTCTGCACAAACTGATGCTCATCCTTTCAAGAAAACCAGGACATTCAGTGAAAACGGCAAACACGTGACCTATAAGTACTGTCTGTGATTGGGCTGACCCAGCGACTCAGAAACACGCTTAGATATGCACTCCTGCGCTCCTTGACCTTGTGCTGTAAGGGTCTTTTTTCTGGGATGCAAAGGCTGTTTGCAGATTCATAAAGATGGGGTCACGCATCATAGGCCAATTAGGATGGTCGGACAAAGTGGACGTTGCCCTTTTCCTGACAGAATGACAGATCGGCCAACAGCTAACAGATTCAGTAACAGTACAGCGTATTAAGAAAGCTAAGTTTGAGTTGTCCATGATCTCTGGCGATGCATCTTTAAAATGATAATCCAAGAGCGAGATTTAGCTCGGTAGCAAGGCCGTCATAAAATGCTACATTATGAGCGGAAGGCCATGGAGGGCGTCACAGAGCACTGAATCCCAGCCCAGACTGACGCTTCAACGGGGAGGAGATCTATGAGGTTGATAGATTTTACAGAAGACAGCCCACAGTTAAAATGACCAGGGGAAAGCAAAGATACACTGAATCTATCAAAAATGAGTCCTGTTACGCATGGATGGCTCTTAAAAAATACAGACAGAGGTGTATAAAAAGTTGCTAAAAACATCTCATGTGTGATTCGGTATTCCCAGGAAGGAGTAATCTCCTCGAAATTCATCCAAAATGTATGTTTTAGATAATCTTCCTGCACGTATTGCATTGACTGTGTGTGTAATTGTACAGTTTATCAAATGCTGTAAACTAGTTGTGATTTGTCAGTTTACTTAATGAACCCACAGCGGTCCCTCGAAACGTTGTGAATCACCGATATAGAGGGATGTGTATCAAACTGAGCTTAAAAACGCTTTCTTGCTGCTTTAATCCACACAAAATCAGCCAACGAGAGGCGTTTATCGAATTCAATGCTGCAAACAGAGGTTTCCGCTGGTGTACATTCAGTGTTTGCTGGACATAGAGGACCTGATCTCCGTCAGCTCTGGAAATGTTCCCTTTAACGTTATATGTGAAGGTGGTGATGAGAGCTGCAACACAAAGAGAAGCATTAAGGTAAAAGTATTTATTGAGAAAACACTGTACCGTATGCACAGGGTGATTTTCCAAAGGGGGGAAATATGATGAAAGCCCTAAGCTTTAAGCCCTAAGGTAAGAAAAAAAACCAAAAAAAACCTAAAAAACAGAGCAGTGGGTTCAAATTTGAGGACACGGTCTGAAATAATAGAAAGTGCTGCTGATCCTTTGATCAGAGTGGAGACCTCTCAGATTCCTCTGCCAGAAAAACAGGATCATTACTTTGGTATATTGGAGAGTCGGGTCTGATCATTGAGCCTGGCACTGTGCGGTTAATGTAACGAACTCTGCACTTTAAGACTGCGAGGAAATGGCTAATTCGCACTGGCAGGCAGAAATGTGACATTTTCCCATTCATTAATCCTATCTCTGGAAGCCATTACTCCACTCGGAGGCCATGTACTGAAATATCCATATGATCTCCTTTCATTTGATGCCTCCTCATAAATACTGTCGAAGATGCATCCCTGTCACAAACGTACAACGTGCCTTTATGGAAACTGTGCTCATAAATAAGTAGGAGTGGATGGGCAAAGCACTGCTCTGCCTCTCATGCGTCACCATCTTCACATGTTCGGTGTGGTTTTCAATAAGGCACACGTGGATTATTCCCTACGGTGAAAAGCTGAATGCCAGTCATGGTGGAACAACATTCGTCTCTTAAGTGAGGGCAGACCGACTGAATGAATGGAAGGCATATAAATTCATACTGAAAGCAGTGTAAACTAAAAGACAAAAGAGAAGCCACATTCCTATTGTGTTATCACAGGACCGCTGCCTCGACAATACCCATTGATTTACAGAGCGGGTTAAACCATGAGGTTCCTCCTTACAGTATCTGATGCAGATTTCGGGGCCTCTGGGAATTCAAGATGAGCACAGACACATCTATTGCTGTCTAAATCTGACGATTGCATTAATCAGAGCCTCGTTTGTGGATTACATGACATGGTGTCCAGTGTGTGGCTACCTCCATGTGGGCTTTCTTTCCCTTTCGGCTCAGGAGAGAAGTCTGTCAACCCTCTGTCTCTGATACAATCAGTGGTTCCAGTCCGGAGCCTGCACCTGATTTTGGCCGTCGAACACATTGGCACGAACATTATGAAAGGAAGTCAAGTCTCCTTCGAGGGGTGTTTCGTGTGAGCGTTCAGCATGCACATCAATGCACGAACTCCGACGATTGATCCGTCTTTAAGTCATTCTCAAGGTTGTCAATCCACGGCCGGAGTGTAATCCACCTGATGAATGCGCATCTGTTCCTCATCACAGATTGATGAGCGCGGGAGTGTGTGTATGCCTCTGTGTGTGTGTGTGTGTGTGTGTCTGAGAGCACCGTCCGCCCGCCCACCCACGTGTTTTCAACCCTGACTCCTCATTTCAGATTTTCGATGATGGCGATCTCCCGCCGGTCGGCGTAATCCGGGCTGAGGCCGTTCAGGTAGAGGCTGCCATTCCTGGACAGGCCCCCGGAGGCGGGGCTGAGGGACAGAGTCACGTTGGGGTACGCCTCCCTGTCCTCGTACAGGTTGGCCGACAGCGTCCTCTTGCCAGGGGTCATCTCCTGGTTGATGGCCGTGTTGATGCCCAGCTCGGAGGACAGCTTGCGCTTGATGGACGCCGCGCGCTGGAACTTGTCGTAGATGTCGACGCTGAGCCGCCGCCGGGTCTCCTTGAACTCCGCCGACACGTTCGCCGTCCACTCGGCCGCGTGGGCCCGGAACTCCCCCACCTGCGGATGAGGAAGCGAAGGTCGGATGGCCGCAGGTGATCAAAACACAAGCCGCTCCTACTTTAACAGCGACGTCTGTCATAGCAGCCACACATGCAGTGTTTAGAGCTGCAGCTCCGCTTCAGAGGAAGTATTGAACATTGTCGCCGATGTGTTTAAACGACTCTAGATCAAGGCCGGCGGATAAAAGTAAAACGTGCCATGAATTCTTAATGCAGCCCTAAGTATAGAAAATCATGGACTCGCACCCTACATTTAACTGAGTCCATGAAGTCCTGAAGACCATTTGTGGATGAAAGCTTTCATGCCTGGGCACGATAAAGCAAATGAAGCAGCAGTGCCACCGTTCTTTCTACTTTGGCGATGGTTAATTAATGACTTATCAATCATGCACCTAAGCCCTGTGTATATTTTCGAATGTATTCATTGCTGCCTGACAAAATAGGTTAATGGAAATGACCACCTAAAGACGAACAGCTCACGAATAATGAATGGAGTTCACTCTGGTGGGTGTAAATGCCAAGTTCATTAATTTCGTCTCACAGCTTTTGTCTCTAGCATTAGCATTGTGCCCCACGTCGGGGCTGCTCTCAACAATGGCCGAGACAGAACGTTAGAAAAACCACCTCTGACGTTAACGCTTCCTCTGTCAAGAGTATTTTTAGTCAAGCTGTGATGATATATAAATGCTTAAATTCATTGCTATCAGAAATTTAGCAGCTAGCCTGGCTCTGACCGAGGCACAGCTAAAGCTAAACAACTTGAAAACCAGAATGACATTACTTCTGGACTGTTAAATCTGTGACAACCAGCCCGGATTACAGGAAGTTAATTCCAGCACAAAGATTAGTCCAACTTTTAACTGCTCATTATTTTGGACAACGGGATTAGCACATTTCTGATGGCAGGTTTTGTCACATCTTAGCTAGTTCTTTGTTTTTTTTTCCTGTCTCTGCTTAATTAGGCTAACCACCTGCTACTTGTCGTCATTCATTTATTGGATGAATCTTTTAATCTGGCATCCAGCAAGAATTTAATTTCATACCCGAAGTAACAAGCTCCATAAATCAGAGGAAATATGCAGATTCTCCCCTTGAATATCGTCTCATTATTCAGGGTCTACCCATCCCGTCATGAAACACTCACACACTGTGGCAGGGGCACAAAATACTGGAGAATGAAAGCAGGGAAAAGTCTTTGAGAATAACAAGTGATGTTGGAGTAGTTTTATGACCCGTGCTCTTAAATCCATGCAGTAATACACTTACAACAACTGTCAACCTCGCTTCACCCTTATGAGGAAGCTTCTTTGACATCCAATTTATTATCACAGATTATCAATGCACCAGTGTAACCGTGTAATGGCAGTGACAAAACTCAATTTTTCTTGCATTTTGATGGCACACTGTCTATTTCTATCTGGGAATCTGGGATGTTCACATGAGTTGGAATCTAGCTGTTGTAGATTAATTCACATTTCAGCCTTGAATAAGATGCGCGTAAGCAGTGGACGACCATCTGCCGGACATTCTGGTGTTTAGGTGTCCTTGAGAGGCAATAGAGGGATGAGGAGAGAACGCAACATTGATCTAACGTTCATAACCCGTTGCATCTCTTTCTCCGGGCTGTTTAAATATTCATGAGAGGCTAAGGTGAGCTAGTCTGAAATCAACTTTTGCGCCCTTGTGCCAAAACATACAGGGCTGGGCTTAAGTGTGCACACCGGACTGGAAGCTCTTGAGCGCGTGCTTTATCCTTTTTATTCCAACTCCCAGGTTAAAACTCTCTGTCCGTGGAGCTCACAGCTTCCATGGCCGCAACCCTAATTATTCCTGCGGGGAGAATCCTCCACCATCACCAAGTTTTTTGTTTTTTCAAAGACAGCACGCGTGCACAAAGACGTGTGCTTCTCGCCATCCTCCGTACATATAAATGATGGAACCGCCAGAGCGGCACGGTACAGCATCTTATTACCCAGCAGCAGCACAACAAATATCTAATCCAGCTCTTGTGCGAGATGGTATTTTCTCCGCAGCATGCAGCTAGGTGAGGGAGATTCATCACTTCAGATTTATAGCTTGAAGGATGAAGGGGAAAACAGGGTGAGGTATTGCTCTGTCACGACGTGGGAAGACGGATGCGATCACACTCTTACTCTTAGGTTGGCAGCTTGAAGTGGTCTAGTGCAGCAACGCTTTCTTAAAATCTGAATCAAAAACTTGTATATATGAAACAGTGTGCATCTAGGATACTGGGCAAGCTGTGAAAGGAAGGCAGAATCCGAAGCTTTCCTTGGGGAGGGAAGTGGGTGCCTTTATCGCAAACTTATGATTTAGTCCTTTGTAGACAGGCAAAAGGCTGTTGAGAGTTTTTTATTTTTCAACTTCAGCTTCACTGTGGCTGGGGCAGTGCCAGCCTCCAGCTTGTTATATCAATGCGTGAGTGTCTTTATAAGGCCTGACTCTGTCCTTCAGTACCAGCGCCTCACAATTTATAACCCGTGGTGCTGGCACCGATTGTGGATATATCTGATCTAGAGGTGTAAATGGGGGGTTTGCTCAGCTGGATTCCGATGAACAGTATGGAAAAGATTGTTAAGCGAATAAGTGACTCAGAAACCTGGCTCACGGCCAACAGCATCACAAAAAGCCGTATGATTGAGAAAAACACGATGACGGCAGAAGATCCTTGACTATCTTTTGTGTCGCCCCCAGTGTAAAATAATCAGTAGCACATGTCAGCATGCACTGTACCTCCTCTTTAGTTTTCTTGGAGATGACCCGGAACCAGTCACCGATCATACTCAGTACAGCAGCAAAGTACGCCAGGCCCACCAGGATCCAGAACCACACCACAGGTTTGTAGTAGTCCAGATATTCAGCACTCTCTGACCCAGCTGCAGAGAGGAAACCACCAGAGTTAGATGATCCTGGGTAATGAGAGGTTTTTCACAGAGCTGAATTTAAATATAATGTGGAGTCATTCAAATAAAATAAGTAGGATTGATGATTTTGTATCCTTCAGTTTCCATTGCACCTATAAATCAATCAGATTATGTAATAAAAAGACTGGAAAAGGGATTAATAAGTAAGAGCAAACTGGCACAAAGTCACTTGGGAAGGAAAATGAGTAGGTGCAAAAGAGACTTGTGTTTTCATGTTTACCCATCTGCCTCACTCATGACTGTATTAACATTTGTGTACATACATGACTACAGATTGTTGCTATATAGCCTGTGTGTGAATACAGATGTGTCTCATTTTCCATCTCAGAGACAGAAGTTATTGATTCGGCTAGACTGAACGGGAGGTGTTGAACTGTTACATAGTCTGCTTTACCTTAATTATGTAACTCCTGTATTATGGCACATTTACAGGCTGTCACGGCTCACACCATGAGCTGTATGTTTAAATGAGCCCTCCACATATCAAACAGTGTGATGCAACACAGCATGCTCTTAGATAACCACCTATTACAGCGACAGTGTGTCCGACCACTGCCGGCCCTGATTAATTCGCTGTACCTCAGAGCACAGGTGACATAATGTGATGTCCAATCATTAGCCACCCCCTGTTTGTTATTTCACATCTGCCTTCAGCTTTTCTTTAATAGCAGATGAAACCAGACAAAGACCACGTTCACAGATGCACATTTTGTATATTGAATAAATTCATGATGTGCATATCATCTCTCTCCTACTGAGATGCACAAATGGAAATAGTCCACAATAATCAACAATATCCGGATGGATTGTTAAAGGAGGGATTCTGCATTTTGGGCCCTGTTGGTCACTTCCCTACTGAGAGTTAGATGAATGAATGGATGCCACTGTGATGTCTGCACAGGAATAATGAATCTATCGCCAGCTGCTGTTATGCTTAGCTTTTGCATGAAGAATGGAAACTGGATGAAAGCTTTTGTCAGGTGCGTTGAAAGAAAAAACTAGCAAACCGACCCTGTCATTTAACCGCCCGACACAATTTGACTCTTTCTGGCTACCGTAAGCTGGCTGTAGCCTCCTGTTTCATATTCATGACCACAGAGAAATAATGGATGCTTTTCAGAGGTGGGAACATCAGATGTATGACTGCGGTGCTCATGCCTTGAGTCAGACTGGCAGAGAAATAAATCAGCCATAAATACACTGATTATAAAGTGGGCGCGAAAGTAGAAGACGGCTTATAAATCAGAGAGAAAGTCGAGTGACCTTTTTCACCAGCGACAAAGTCTCCGAAGCCGATGGTGGTGAGAGTGATGACCACGAAGTAGATGGACTCCAGCGTGCTCCAGCCCTCGATGTGCTTGAAGATGACGGCCGGCAGTGCCACGAAGATGAGGCAGCCGAACAGGATGAAGAGCAGCGTGGAGAAGACGCGGATCTTCGTCTGGCTGACTTTCCACTTCTGTGGGCAGTCAGAGGATAGATCGTAACCCTTTTTTAAGACGCCACATACTGTAACTGGTGCCGCTTTACTTTCATAATTGACCACGGCCAGCACTTTTGAACCGGTACAGCTCATTTCTCACGGTGCAGGAACTTTCCTCAGATGACTGAGATGGAAATTAACACCTGAAAGACAATCTCCACACCAAACCCCCCCACCTATCTACCGCAGGCTTTTCCCTTTTTCTTTTGCTTACGTCACGCAGCGGTGACTCACTTCCTCAGACCTCCTTCTAGGGACACGCTCGCTGTTTTTCCAACATCTCAAATGTCATGCTCGGGTGACATAACTTTGGCAGTCAGATGGTACGCCCACCCGAGCTGTGGAGAAGGTGGCAAGTGGCGGGAACGTGCCGCACATCTATTACCAGTGACTTATCAAATATTGCACGCACAGTCATAGTAGCGGTTATCACAGTTGCAGTTACAGCCTGTTCCATCGGCCGCCGCTGTAAGGATTATAATTTGCCGTGAGCCCTGCAGTCCCTTTTTTGCTCAACCACAGTACCTCTGCGTGTGTCCTCCGTGCCGCCGTTTTCTTTGCTGCCTGTTCCACTTGACACTTTCCCACTTCTGGCCTTCCCTCCCCTCCTCTCCCTCCCAGTTACGTAAGCCCAGAGCGCCGAAGCCTCAGAGGGGAAGCTTAAAGAGCAAGCAGGCATCAGATCACTGGCTCTGTGATGTCTAATGTCCTCTCTGCACTGAGCGAAGCAGGGTACAGCAGTGTGTGGTTTCAAAAAAAGACCTCCGCCGGACCGCATTATGGACTGGTGAAGCCGGGGCGGTTGAATAAGCCCGCCTGCGGTTGCAGGCCCATTTATTTCCCATTGTTCGAGGCTGCTGACAACCTCCCTCCTCCTCCACTGGGAGGGAGAGCCACTGAAATCAAGTTTATAATTAACCTGTTGCCGCAAAGAATCTGGATTGCTGTTCCCTCCTTTATACTGAAAACCGATTATTGTGATGGTGAAAAGGGAAGGAAAGGACCCTGGATGTTCAAATAATAACCATGTCTGCACAGGATACAAAAGGAAAGCTATTAAAATGAACTTCCAGTCAAGGTTTTACTTAACAGGAAGGACACAGATGATATACTGCTTATATATCAGTATTATTACAGTACCTGACAGAGGGGTTTTCTAATCTGCTCTGTGTCAGTCACCAGGAGAATAATGCTGCTTTCATCTCAAACCCTGCCTTAGCACCTACATACATCAGGACACCTGTCAGTACCAACACCTTCACCTGCCTGCAGTCAGAAATGGATGTCAGATCTCTGCGACCCGCATGAGCTGAAGGGATTTCCCTCTGCGTCCTCGCTGGGATTCAACACTGGTTGTCTCTTGTACCTCCTGGTTTACTATACAGCACGCAACTCCACTTACAGCCTTCCGACACCCCGCCACTCACCGCCTAATTAACGCCTCACTGTTACTAAAAGAGGAATGATGTCGAAGTGCTTGCTCCGTGCTTTTTTCCACCAGACACAACACTAATTTGATGTTCTGCTGATTCTTGCGTTCCTGCAGTTTGTTGCTAAGCTCAGCACAAAATCTTCATGTCATAATGACATATCATGTCCCCATTTGCATTCCCTGTCACCTTGCCTGACATTTTACGCCATCTGCAGCAATATCATAGTAAATCTTATTTATTTTGGTAATACCAAAGTAATCTTATTTTAACTTATTTAATATTCCTAGCCACCAAACTGCCACCGTCATCTTTAATTATTTGCCTTTAACTTCTGCCACTGCTTTTGAAATTGCAGTTTCAGTGCAGCGTGTGACTACTGCTCAGTCAGCTTTTATTGAAGCCAAACTATGGTTCTGTTTAGTTTTGTTGGGCTCTGCTCTGCATAAAGTGTTTTGAGCCCCTACCATTGCTATGAACTGGCACAAGTTGAGTTGAGTAAGTTATTACGAGTCATTATCCTTGGCCTTCCTGTACCTATGCGGTAGCTGCACTGTCTCCCGGATAAATGATGCCGTTCATTAAAATCACATGCGGTTATGGCGAGAGAGAGAGTAAATACTGTTTTTGTTTTTTTTTACTTTGGGAAGGTAAAATGAACTCTCCTGCCTTTGTAATACATGCTAGCAGTGGGAACATGTTGTCAGGCTTTATTGGCTTGTGTGCTGCTCGATTTCTTCGATGCTTCAAGGTGAATCTGTTGAGTCATTAAAAATCTCTCCTGAGATTTTTAATGACTAACCATCGACCTGAGTGTCCAGCAGAGTCTATTTACATTCTCGGTGTCCACCATGAGTAATGGAGCCGTCTACCTGCCCTGGCAGAGCCGTGACGTGTTTTCATGTGCATTTGTGTGCAGTTCATAAACTGTACGAGTCAATCTCTTCACATATGTAAACCCATAAAGCTCAGTGTGGGGCACAGCTAAGCCTACGATCCTTATTTAAAAGTGATGGCTCAATCTGTGTGCACGGCTGTTTGGTTCCACCACCCAGAACAAAGAAACAAGACGGAGACAGTCCAGTGAGCTAGAACAAAAGGCAAACGAAGACAAGATGTTTGTCGTTACAAAACAACTGGAACGTTAACCGATATTTGCTGTCAATGCTGAGGCAAACTGTCAGTGCCACTTAATTGGGTTTCCAGGAGTCTGTTGGCATGGCAACCCAAAAACCTCAAATACATCACTCCTGTAGAAATACCTAATCCTGTACTTACTGAACATTAATGGGTGCTTATGCAAAATCTTAAATCTTTGAAGGAAGTATTTCATTCTACGGCTGCTTTGAATAAATAAATGAGTAAATATACAGGGCATGAACATGAGTCAGAGACGTGCAGAAACAAAGGCGAGCTCACCACAATCATCTTCTCAACTTTGGCGATGCCCTTCCCAAAAATGGTCCCGAGCTGGTCCCCCACACCGGCCAGTAAGAATCCGAACAAGGGGATGCCCAGCAGCGCATAAATGATGCAGAAGATCCGCCCGCCCTCGGTGTGAGGAGAGGTGTTCCCGAACCCTGTCAGGGAAGAGACACAGATCTGAGGTTAAAAACACAGTGTGAGCTGCAGCTGTCTCCCAATGTTATGACCGTCGACGGGATGCAAACACAAGCGCAGCTCCTCAGTGTGGCCACTTTGCGCGTGTCGTCCGGATGGTGAAACGCGTGCACAGTCAACCGGCTCAGCACACGAGCTGCAGGGGTTCGTCTAATGGCTTCCCATTCCCACGACAGAGCGGAGTGACTGCGAGTGAGCTGAATGCGAGAACATTTCTCAATCAGGTCCCATTAATTTCATGATTAATTCAGGGGAAACACAGGATGCCGGATGAGCTTTTAACACCCCTGGGCAGGAAACGAGAAACAGAAACATTGTGATTTGAAGCCAGCATTCATTTGTCGATATATTTATTTTGTTTGAGACTAAATTGAACAGTAATTTTTGTGTTAATTCTCAGCTCTTGAATTGTAGCATAATAGCAGCTGCATGAGGAAAAGTTATCTGTTTCTTTGCAGTCAAATAGCAGACAGATCAATTAAAAAGGCATAGGAGAAGGGATGAGAGGGAACCTTTAGCGCAATGTAAGCAATATTATTCCATTAAAATCACACTTGATTGAGGCTCTGCCACCGTGAATGATAAAAAGAACATTAAAACAAAGACTCAAACGGACAAACTGAAAAAGCAGTGAGTCGGGGCGTTTATAACACTGCTCACAGGGATACGAAATGATCACATGCAGTAACACAGTCCGAGAGCCATCTCTTGGACAATAAAAGCTTAACGACTTCCTTCCAGACTCATTAAGAAAAGCTCGGAGAGCCGCAGTAAATCAGTAACCTTAACGCTCCTGTCGGAGAAACACCGTGTTGTCTTACTGCAGAAAAACACACAGTAGTAAAATCCTGCCATTGTGGGTTTCAGGGATTAGAATAAGCTCATAATTGGACAGGCGAGGATGTCACTGACTGATTTTCTCATTTAGACTCTCGTAAGGGTCATTATCAAATATAATGACAGGTTTGTTCAGGGTCAGGATACCAGAGAAACAGTGCACTACAAACGAATATTTCAACAGGGTACGAAGTTTGTCAAGAAGAATAAAAATGATCTGATGATCTGTTTTGATCTCCGCACGGTGGGAGATGAGAATAAGCTAAGGAGTCCCACAGGGACTAAACACCGAGAGAATCCATCATAACGACACCTCTCCCGCTCCCTGGGGAGGCGACGAAGGAGGATGCAGATATGCAACTGATTTTAGCACATTTCCCAGATAAAGTATGTGGATGAAAATAAGTGGAGGAGAAAAGTGTTTTTCTCCTCGATGCTGATAAAGGTCTCTATAAACAAATCAATATGTGCATATGAATTGGAGCCCGGAAATCGGAGAAGTGGAACTGAAGCAGGCTGTCTGGTATGAGTGTCGACTCATTTCTCAACAGGCTGGTTTGGGACGGTGGAATAAACTTCACCGAGACACAATTCTCTTTGCATAGCAGCGATGGCCACAGCGGATCAGGCAAAAGGATGGTGAAAGCAAACAGAGAGGACAGCAGCTATGTGCTGTTTACACTAACTGGCATCACACACAGAACACCACCTATGTGAGAGTCCAGAGCCAATAAAACAAAACAAGAGCCAATAAAACAAAACCTCTGCACTCACAAACATTAGTGAAGCTGCTTTCTATATAGCGTAAGCCTGACGTCTGGGAATCACTGCAGTAGACAAGTGGAAAACACACGGTCGACAAAACATATTCTGGGCAGAGGGGAAAACCCACAGGGCGGCTTCCACTCCCCACCTACCAACTTATACTTCCTTCAGCCGGATGCATAAAAAGGCACATATTTCCCGAAGTGAGGGAAAAATTAACCTCGTAATGTGTTTTGACAGGGGGGTGCTCTATGACAAGATCCTGGGGCCCTGCAAACCCACCAAACAGACAAGTTAATATGCTATGGTCTGCCTGAATGAGCCGGACGAGTTGTGGACAATCCCTTTTGACTGTTCCGATGAGCCTATGTGCACACCTTGAGCTGAGCAGCTACAGTACATTTGACCGAATTAAGATGGGAAACAAGTGCATTTTAGTTCTCTTGCAACACAATGGCCACTGGAAATGCTCACTAAATTTCTAATTTTAGAGTGAAAGCTGCTTCATTTAACTAAATGCTCAGTGTACAATAAGAGGAGAATGAAGTCAGGGCGCCTGAAATGTGAAATGGAGGCCGACAGCCCACAGAACAGAAGCACCAATCTGTCAAGGTCCACTTGCAAGGACCAGATGAGCTGTCAGACTAGCTCAGTGTGCATGTGTGTGTGTGTGTGCGTGTGTGTGTGTATATGCATGTGAGTATGTGTGTATGTGCGTGCCTGAGTTGTTCCATCTTCTTGATTAGTAAGCTCTTACAGCTGGAGGTGACAGAGAGGGAGCTCAAAGATGTAAAAAAAAAAAAAAAAAAAACATGATGGGGAAAGGGAAGCATGTTAAGGGTCTCAGGCTGCACCGATGTGCTACATAGTGACAGCTCCTTGATCACAAGTACAGTAGCCAAGAGCAAATCAGTCCAGGCCTTTAAAAACCATATTCTCCACATGTTGTGTCAGATCCATTTAAGCAGCGCTGGCTACAAGCGTTAGAAACACAAAAAGGTTGCAACGCTTCTTTGACGCACTCAAAGTCTGTACCCAGAGATACTCATTACTCAGAACCAGAATAACTTTAATAATCGCCGGGAGAGAGGGGGTGTTTACATCACAGTGGCTTCAGATAGACAGGTGTCTTACTGTTAACGATTCGCAAGATTCGTATTTCTCATGTTATTTCATGCCCGAGAAACCAACGCGTGCAGAGAGTGGGGAACGGCTGAATTAACAAGAGGATCTCCAGAGCACATTATTTATGCAGTCTCTCTCTCTCTGTCCTCGGCTGTTACGTGGAGGAAGTCACCAAACAAACACATAAAACTATGTGTAAACTACGAACTCCAATTGACGACTCTCTCTCTCTCTCTCTCTCTCTCTCTCTCTCTCTCTCTCTCTCTCTCTCTCTCTCTCTCCCCGCCTCGCTCTGCCTGCAGCACCCCTTTGCCACACACACACCCCGGTCACACACCCGTACACAGACATCAGCAGGCACATATCAGGCTCCTTTCGACCCCGGTGTTTAAAAATTCCTCACCCAGCTTCTCCCATTTTTCTATAAATCTGCGCATGCGTATTGTGACGTTTCAATTAATATAGCGGTAAATCTGGTGCTTTTATTTTGAAATGTATTTTCAGTCCGTTTTGACCAGTTTTTACCATAAACTGTAGAAGCACGTTTGCACGTTTCTTCCAGCGTCACTGCAATCCGATCTGGCCGGTTGACGTACATGTCGCGCAACTTGGACAGAGCCGTCTCGGGAGCAGCTCCGGTGACGTCACGGGAGCAGCTCCCCGGTGACGTCACGCAGCACGCACGAAGCAGCCGCTCGAGTTAAATCATGCTTTATTCTGCTAAGTTTATTCTGCAAAAGGAATAAAACTGCATAATAAAAATATAAATAAATAATATAAAAACTGTATAAAATCGTAAAATGGCAGTTAATTGCTTCTGTACATGTTGATAGTGGTTAATCTGTACCAGGCAGCCATGTTGGGCCAGTGTACCTTTTTTTTTTTTTTCAAAGTTCTCCAACATTCTAAACGCCTTTGAAGAAGCCTTGGAAGACACATGGAAGGCGTCTCAAGAACCCTATATAAGAGACTGCACTGGGAGTGTTTCCTACTCTTCGGTGACGCTAACTTACACTTAGTGAAACTGCAGAGCCAGGTGAGTAAAACTTTAGTGAAACTCCACAGACCGGTGACTGACACTTTCGAAATGCCTTTAACTTCCGAGCAATTCTTTGAGAACAAAAACTGCGTCATGTACACTCCTGAGAGCAAACAGAGAAGGAGCACCTGGGATGCTGACCGTGAAGCCCAGTTCCTGTCGATGCGTAAAGAAAGGGACGAAGCTCTGTTTCGTCAAGCACAGAGAACTCACGACGCCCTTCAAGCACGCAACAACAACGTCAGGGACAGGTTGAAATTCACCGACAACTCAGTTCCCAGCTGTCCTAAAGCAGACACAACACCATCCCAGAGAAACTCCCCCGTCGGACTGGACACCCGGACTCCTCGTCAAAGAGAAACTTCCCCAAGAAGGATCCCTGTGAGGAGGCCGAAGAACAGATCCGATGTGAAGGAAGTCGCTGGGTACAATCTGCAAACGATCGACATCTCAAACGTGATAACACTGGCGCAACAAGAACCTCAAAGGTTTGCCGTCAGACAACCCACTCTCCCACCAATACAGAAGACAGCTGCCAAGAAAGCCTGGAAACCCAGGCCCCCAACAGCTCCCCCAAAACCAGCCCCACCCAAAACCCCACAGGGGTCTCGCACAGGAAGGACTGCACGTGCCAAGGCAATGCTGGAAGAGAGAACGAGGAAGACAGAAAGCTTGTACATCCCAGCCGAGGTCGAGGATGATGACCTCGAAGTGCTGGAACCGATGGACAACCCATCGAAAGGCTTTTCTGCCTGCCTCGACCTTCTCATCTCAGACGACTGGGAGAAGAAGGTGGAAGGTCTGAGAAAAGCCCAGACCCTGGCACAGCAGCATCCTGACGTACTCAAGCCCAGACTCCGAGATCTCTGGTACGTCTTGCTGCCGGAGGTGAAAAACCTCCGCACACAGGTCGCCGCACTCGCGATAGAGGCCATCCGTTACCTGTGCATCTACCTGCAGCAACTGATGGACCCCCTGGTGGAAGAGACCGGGAAGGTCCTGCTGCAGAGGATTTCACAGGCCAACGCCAACGTCTTCATCCAGGAGCAGGCCAACATCGCTCTGAGTGCCATGGTGAAGAACTGCAGCGCAGACAAAGTCCTGCCCATGCTGCTGGACACAGGACTGAAGCACCGCTGTGCTGCTGTGAGGAACAGCATGGCACAGCAGCTCCACCTGCTCGCTCAGCTCATGGGAGTGCAGTGCATCTTCTCAGCGAAGCAGACCTTCACCAAGCAGCTCCTGAACGCCGTGTGCAAGATGTCGCTCGACGCCTCGAGCGACGCTAGGAGGTACGGTCACAGCATCCTGCATGAAGTGTCTCGTCACAAGGACTTCCAGGAGCTGTGGAAGGATATCGTCCCACTGAGAGACGTGCCTGTCCTGGACAGGGTCCTGAGAACGGCGAGGGTGTAAATGTAGATGGTTTATGGGGCAGACAAAGACGGGTTTACTCCGGGCGCTCCGGTTTTCCCTCCACATGACAGAACATGCAAGGTTGGTCTCTCAACGTTGCAAAGTTTTGTGTGTAGAAAAAAAACCCACAAAGGCAATAATGTTTTGTAAACCATCTACCACTTTTGGGTAAGCTGTTTTCCACATTCATGCTTGTCTCTCTGTGCATTTAAGAGTGTGGTCCTGGAAGAATTGTCATTTTTCTCTAAAGCATTTCACATCTTAAGATAAGGCGATAACTTCAAATGCCTTCTCAGATTCAATGGAAATGTTTGGAGACATCTGGCTACCAGAAGGCAGAGTTGTGAGCAACCACTTACCGATAGTTGTGATGACAGTCCCGGCAAAGAAGAAGGAGGAGCTGATATCCCAGAGGCTCGTCTGATTGGATAAGTTTCCTGAAGGGTTCACACCTGCTCGCACTGCTGAAACCACTTGCTGGAGCAGAAAGCGAGAAAAGCAGACAACATAGTAAGCACTTACAGTAATGCACCGACTCCCAGTGGGAGCCATATTTGGCCGTGTAATAATTAAAAATTCTGCTGAGAAGGCACGGCAAAAGAGATCAACTTAAGCTCTTGTTACAAAGATGGAAACAAGACAGGTCGATTTCTTTTTCACAAAATGGCAAAACCTCTCTTGATTGCATTTCTGTGAGAGAAACACCCCCTAAAGATACTCTCTCTCCTCTTCAGAGGAAAAAAAAACATAAATGTCAAAATCAATCACAATTCATATTGACATTGCACTTTGTATGGGGAGAGTGAGTTATAGGAGGCTAAAGAGGGTACATATATTAGTACTTATATTTTTACTGTTTTTCACAACTTAGAAAACTGTAATTTTGTACTAAGCATATTTTCCTCTTTCTTATACACTTTATAAAGAAACATTGTAAAAACATTCAAATAACCATATTCATTCAACCATATTACTTTACTATCATTTGATTCTTTGGTCAGTACACAGTGCTGGCCTTTGAACTTCTGTTTGCAAGATACTTTTGTACCTGACTTTCTAACTTACAGGGACACATACTGGACAAGTCGCGACTCCATCACGGGACACAAACACACTGGCACAGAAGGACAAGACTCTACTTGGACTTTATGAGCCGACCCTTATTTTTCAAAAAATAAAAATAAATAAAATGAAAAGTAAAACATAATTGACAATTGTACTGACTTTCCTTAAATGTACTTCACTTACCTATCAAGCAAATATGCTAATTAGAATATGACATGGTCAAAACATGTGTCAAACATTACTATTCCTGGTCGTTATGGGGTAATTTCAAGGCCATGGTCATTTGAACGGCCTGATGGTGGCCATCTTGACTATGAGGCCTTTCTTGAAGTTCAACTTTGGTAAACTTTAGTTTTTAAGTACATCTGATACTACTGTAAACCACTGATAAATCTCACACACATATTGGCTTTCACTTCTTGATAGCACATCTACACCAACCCAAATCCTCAGAGCGAATTATTGATATCAAAACAGTTGATAATTATTCATTAGCTGATTAACAGTTGATTAATCAGCTCCGGTTTGCTTGCTTCGCCTGTTGTGATAATGTGCCACAACATGACATCCAATCATGGTAACGTCATCCTCCAAATTCCAGCAGGACTACGTTTGAGGAGTATGAGGATTCCTCTTGTTGGAGTAACACTGCCCAAAAGCTGTTACATTTCGCTGCTCATGTTTTCAGCCACTAAGAACTGTGTCTGTGACGTGACAGCAGCTGGGCCATTTCCGTGCCCAGTAATCTTCTCCCAGGTGACACTGACAGTGACATGGGGTTCAGCTGAGTGCGAGAGCCCCTTTCAACATCAGGCGGCTGGACGGGAAGCAGAGCATCAACATGTTTTGCCACTAACAGGCTTCGATCTCGTGGCAGGTGACGAGGGGGGCCGCTTCACACCCGATCGCGGACGTGAGGAGCGTCAGAGCTCAGGTTCTGTACGATGTACCCGGGGCCATCATTTCTGTTTCAGGATTAATCAGTACCTGCGGCTCAGCCTCAGGCAATTCAACACTGCCTCAGCATCTCTGCTGCCTTTTACCCACATTTATGCACATGGGTCAGAGTTAATTATCATGGACAGTGGAATTTGTGTAGTCCCAGGCACTAATAATAAAAGAAATTAAAAAATGTGAGACGAGACCAAAGGTACAGTGTCGTCACTGGAACAAATGAAATGCAGAAGCTTTGAGTCAGGTAGTAAAAGGTAATAGTTTTCTAGAGTAACAGAAATCCAACTCTTTGCAGTGCCCTATCTTAAATATTAGACTTAAAGCTACTCAAAGCAGAGCGGCTCGATTTGATAGCTTCCATCCATTACATTTAATACCTATAAGTCCTCGGGAACACAGCAGTAATGTCCAGCAAAGACCTCTTGAACCAGTGCCGCCTACACAAACGCACGCAGCTTTGGGTCACCGACAAATCCAGGGTGTTGTCTGCACAGAGCGCGTGCATTAACCCACGACCATTCAGCATGACGAGGAAGTAGAGATCAAGCGCATGAAAGCGGAAATGGATGAATAATGGATTGCAAACGCAGGGCTAATGTATCACCACTGGAGTCGAGACACGGCGAGAGACAGGACAGTGTTGTAGCTTACAGTGCAGTAGTTCCACACAAAAAAGGCAGAATTGACTGCTATACTGGCAAAAGGCATATTTCCTGCAGTCCTAGGAGAGGTATTCAAAGGATTGGGCTCACATTTGATGATTTTAAATGTTTTCCACCATGAAGTGGCAGTGCAGCAAACACAGTGCAATGTGTTTTATGTGGAAATGTCACATAGTCTTTGGTCAATGTTTGTCCAGTGTAGTGGTGTTTTGTGTTTTCAACCCCAGACAGGCTATGAAAAATTTAATGTCCAAGGATGCAGAACACTGGGGGCGGGAGGAGTGTACAAGCAACACACACAGGTTTGATATCATACAAGCTGAAAGCCCAATTCCAACTTAATATGAGAGGTGTCACTTGTTGTGAGGAATGCTCAGTGTTCCTCTGGGCTTTCGCTGCAGCATTACAGCCTTCAGCTAGAGTGTAAGAGTTCATTCAGACAAACCTCTTGAACATTATTTTCAGCTGCGGCTGAAAAATACCTTGTGATGATCACACTGTTATGAAAGGGCATCTTAAGGAACCCAGAGGGACCCACACGCAGGACAAAACAGAGCGGGCGAGCTCAAACATCAATAAAAAGAGCTCCATTCACTGCTGATAATGATCACAAAATAACAGAATAACAAAAAATGTGGCAAAGGGGAAGTAACACGAAATTCAACAAAGGTTAAAATTCAACTGTAGAGCCAAGGCACTGATTAAAACAGAATCCATCTATACTTAATGTATGTTTTTTGAACTGTAGGAGGAAACTGGAGTCCCCAGGGAAAACTCACACAGACAAGGAGAGAAAACTCCATGAAAAAAAAATCCCCAGCCTGAGTAGCAAACCTATCACCCTCTGAGAGCACTGACCGCTGCAACACCATGTAGTCCATAGGAGGAAGTAAAACAATGTAGGCATACCTAAACCTTAGAAGATACACTGCATATAACTTATCAATTGCATGTACAGTAGCGGCTCAGGAGCTAACCCAACGTTTATACGTTGTTTTGCTACTCCGTCGAGGGCCAAAAGACACTACTAACGTCATGAATTTTAAAGTCCACCCAGACCGAGGAACGAAAAGACAAAAAAAAAAAAACGGGCTGGATTATGCTGATGCAGAGAATAAAATAAACAAATGTGGACACATCAATGTGTCGTAGTTAAGTGCTCATCTGCCGCGGCCTCGATCGCCGATCGAAGCGAAGCGCAACAAAGGAAAAGCTTCAAAGATGCAATTCCAAACCCCCCCCCCCTCCGTTCGCCGTCCCGCTGAAAACATCACTCAGCAAATCGCAACAATCAGATCGGCCTGGCTCCGCCAGCGCCTTTGTTTCCCGGCCAAAGCGGCGATGTTAATTCAGCGCCTTGGCACTCGGCGGCGCGCGTGCTAACTATAGCCGCGGGAAGCGGTGAGGCAGGGGGCGGGAAGCGGGGGCCGCGTGGGCCGTCTGCCGGCTGCGACGCGCAGCCAGGAGAGCTGGAACCGTCGGAGCTTTTTGACATGGCTCACTTTTTTTAATTACTCCCTTCGAGAGCGCATTCCTCCTCAATCCCCCCGCTGAATGGCTTTTGATCGCTGGGAGGTGGATGACTCTCCCGAGTGTGTGCGTGTATGTGTGTGTGTGTGTGATTGTGTGTGTGTGTGTACATAATTAAGTAAAAGTGTGCGGGGAGCACCTGTATTGAAGCCGTTCATCAATAAATCATCACAAGAGAAGCAGTTGCTTTGGAAGGCTGCCGAACCCTATCCGACAGATGACTGGCTGTGTTTTGGACAGACCGCGGTCAATTAAAAGCGCTGAGATGCTCGGGGATTGAAATTGGCTCAGAAAACACAAGTAAAGCCGAACTGGAGTGCTCTTAAATGCCCCCCACAGGCAAACTGCCCAGATTAAAATCTCGAGCCCGTCGGTAATTCTTGTCGTTCTTTCAGCGTCTCCAAGCTGAAGCCCTGAAACTCAGACACTGGGGGTGTTGGGAAGGGAAGCCGCAACGTAGCTGGTAAAGTTAAGCAGGATCTGGAGGCAGCCGAGGCAGCGTCCACCGGTCTGGATTCATCAGCCGGATCATTTCATCCAACGGGATTGCGATTGATTCACTCTGGGTGCAACGCTATGAGGCCAACAGGGCCGCGTTGAGCAGCGCAATGAGGTGTTTACTTTCACAACAGATTGCGCTCAATTTTTGACGCATTTCTGTGAAGTGTTCACCAGCTGCGACGCCCTCGGCTCCGGGCGTGCTGTGGCACACTTCACGCTGCGATGGTGCCCTCTGAATTTTTACTCCACGGAGTGCGTTTTTTTTGCAGAGCGGGCACAGACTGAGCCAGCGGAGAAGTCAGCAACGGGGGGTCATACCTGCCGGACAGCAAGCAGCCGACTGGCTGAAAAGACACTTTAGGGTGCTGGAAGTCAAAAAATGAGAAAGGAAGTTTTAAAAAAAAAAATGCTAAAGGAATCAATCTTTTAATTACCTGTCTTAATAAAATGACTCAAAAATGGTAAAAATTGCTGAATGAAGTCTTCAAATGCCTTTGTTCATCCCCACCTCATCATTACTCCTATTCGCCAATTAACAGTCGATGATTCGGTTCGTTGCAGCTCTATGGTGACAGTTTGCTTTTTATGAGAGCCACTTTGTTGGGTTGTTAATGTTTTTGGCAATGACATTCAAGTGGAGTGGCTTGGACCACAGTCATTAATTCCATCCGTCATTTATAGATGAGAAATACTTCTAACTCTTAATCATTATCTCAGTTAATCTTAATCTTTACCTTAATCTCAGTTTTCCTTATTATTTCCCATCAAGAGTTAACAGTGAACTAATGATTAACGAAGGTGTTAAATAATGCTTAATAAATGCTTAATAAGGAGTAGTTATTATAAAGTGCAACCAGTCTATCCATCTTCACCATCTTTTGGCATCATCTCTGCACCTCGGTGTCAAAAAGCCGCCTGGCAAGTACAGTAGAGATGCTATGAACACTGCTGGATAGTAAATCACTGTCCCCTTTGGTGGTTTTAATGCAGCCAGAGCAGGTGATGAGACAGTCACTGTCTATAAGGAGCATAAACACCAATAATACAGTTCATAAATATTTAACTACCAGCCTGACCATCAACATGTAGTGCTCAATCAAGCTGCAACATTTCCCATCACGCCAAGACACACACCACAGGAAGTACTCACTTCACAGATACAATATTAATGTTTTAGAACCTGGATGCTGGAAAATGTGCATGGCAGTGCATTAAGGACGCTTCAGACCACATAATCTCTTTCTGCCTGGAAAGCTTTCTCATAATCATCACAAGACCTAATTGAAAGAGGACTAGGTTCATCATGAGGGTTGATGCACTGCCATGAGGAAAACAACATCTTGCAAAGTGGATTTTACTAAAGAGGGAACAGAGTCCCACACACAACAGCTGATGAATATCCAGGATGTGCTTTTTTTGTCCCAAAAGGAATTGTCTGCAGGATGTGGTCACTGTTCATATTACAGGTTTATTCAAATTCTTACACTCCAACGCCAATAAGACTGGACATAATTTAAAACTAGAGGCTTCCATGTCATTCTTAAAATAAATGTATTAAAATAGCTTCCTAATCTTGTTATAGATTCTTAATATTATACAGTAAGAATGTGAGTGACTTCTGTTATAAACTCACATTACCTATGAAAGTATTCCAGTTACTAGCATGCTACTAGTACTGCCCTAAGGGTGACTCCGTGATAGAAAGAAGTGACCTCTGAAGAGGAGTCAGGGCTGCAGTGGTTCACAGAGGGGACATATCAGCGTCCCCTGAGACTGTGTGAGAGGACCTCTCTGTGCCAGCACATTAGTGAAGTTAGCGTTCTCCACAGGGTCGGTATCTCAGACCGATTCCACTGTTCCGATTCCACCAAGCCCCGCTCATCTGATGGCCCGGGGGGTGGGGGGGTCATTGCTAGAGAACTGGGCATGCAAACAGAGAGTAGTGGGTCTGATCCACTTGTGCCAGCACTAAAACTGAAAAAAAAATGACATGAAGTCAGTTTATTAGAAGTCCGCTCACTCGACGCTGACATTTTAACTCCATTTTTCATGTAATATCTTTGTTGTTGGAAATGAATGAGTGACTTTTCTCTGCAAAAGGCCTGCGAGTCCAGACCGTTATGTGTATCGACTCTGACTGACCCTTTAAATTACTTTCCTGAACAGAATGCAAAGCCTTTTGCTTTCAGCCGCCCTATGAATTTATTTGGTCCACCAATAACAACTGCGTAATTGATACTTTGGCTGCAGGAGGCTCACATCAGCATTAAGGCAAATTAAGTATGTTTGATCTTAAGTAGACTAGCTTTAAAAAAAATAAATGAAATCTGCTCTGCAGCTCTTCCTTTAATGGATCTTATGTTTGGCCTCATTCACAACATCAAGCAATGCCTTTAAAACAACAGATTGTGCGGTGTGTTTGGTTAGTTTTGGAAAACGAATATGTGTTGCTGAGAGGTGACAGCTCTAACCAATCAGCTGCCTTGAGGCCTTAATATGACCCATAAAGAATGGAGGGTCATAACCTCCTGACCAGGTCAAGGATGCTGTGATTTTGTTATTTGTGTGTTTGCACAGGATGAACAGGCTATCTCACCTGAAACTACCTATAAGGTCATCTTATAGATTTTAAGTGTACAGTCGACTGTTTATCTTTAAAAATCTCTATCTTTGCATCAGCAGCAGAGGAAAAATAGACTGTAATAATTAAGATATTGCTGCTTCCACCTACCTTGACCAGATCCTCCAGCTCTGAGGAGTTCACGCAGGTGTGCATGGCCAGGAAGTCCAGTTTTTCTGCAAGCATGCTCAGCTTTTGGTCACGCTCATGAGGCTGCTCCAGAGCTCTGAACACCGTCGCCCCAATAATGAGGTAAAACACCACCAGGAAGAAGATGGCTGATACTGTTTTCCACCTCATGACTGTGGTCCGGGTGTCGCACTCGTCATCGTCATCCGGAGTATTCAGCACCACTGGTTTGGCCGAGAACGACAGGCGAGGTTTGGAGTTGTGGGCGGCAGACTTCGGGTCAAGAAGGTCAGGTGCGGCCACTGCAAAAGTGGAAGTGACCGGGTGAGGGGTAGAGTCAGGTGGGCACGGGTCTTTATGGTAACTTGCAAGGCATGTTTGTGGTTAGAAAATGAATCATTTGGGCGATCAAATGTCTGGCAGCAGTGAAAAATACTTAAATACCAAGAAAAGCAGCAAATTCTACACTGTCTATTTGCTTGAGCAGAACAAAAAGACACTTTCGCAGACAGACATTTCTTTTAAAACCAAGCCAATAATCATCCAGAGAAAGCAGACTGATGTCTTTTGTTTGCGTGTTTAGCGCTTCGATAGATAGATATATTAAGACATTAAACTCACACAAAGTCTTCCAGGACAGATTTTTATACCACTTCATATTTCCAACATGGTAAAAATCCAAATGAATGTTCTCAGTTCTCCAGGATTATCACACTTCCATGTAATGTGTTTGTTTGACTTGTGCCACCACTCCACCACATGTGCAGCAATGCCAACTAATACAGGTTTGTCTAGATTTGGATAATACGCAAATATCTCCAAGTCCTCTTTTGGTGTAGTCAAATTAGGAGAATTTATCCAGATTCAGAGCACATAATCACCTGGTAAATATTGTATATCGACGTATTTTCGGTACACAGAGTGAAACGGAGAGCACTGTGGTGACTCGTTGCTGATTCTGGGTCCAATAAAAACGAGAAAACACCGTGACTGAGTGGAAGCTCATTAAATATTAAACACATTGTCACATCCTGGCTTCTCTTAACAGCTAAATGCAATTACATAACGGCTCCACGAGGTCCTGACTGCCATCATTACACAGTAAACAACTTATCAGCAGGAGGAACACTCAGTCAGCTGAATGCATGCCAATGCAATTTCAATCATTCTCTGTCCGACTTCTTCCATCACTGGATTCAGAAGTGCATGGACATTTTCTCCATTCATGACTGAACTGATTTTTTTAAGTCCCTCATTAAATATAGATATCATGCATCTATGATGGAAGCTCCAGATGAGTTCCAAGCTGAGAAATGTTGCAAAATGAGACCCACTGGAGACTCCAAACCCTCGGAATGAACAGGATTGTGCGCCATCAGTATTTTGGGGGGGGGGGCACAGGTGAAACTAGACCTGCGTCCATCTCTTCAGGTGCACTTACTTCTCTACCATCTCGTCTGTCTTTGTTCCTCTTCTCCAAGAAAAAGCTTGTTCCTCACTGGCGTCGCTTGGTGCCCGTGCTGCAGCTACACGCAGTTCTCCACATGGCCCCCCTGAACACTTTACAATCTCCGCACAAAACACATCCAGGACATCGCGTTCCCGCTGCAAGGAGAGGAGGCTGAGGCGCAGCGCAAAATGGACAAGGAGCCGCGCTGAGATCCGCCGCACGACTCTTTGGAGACGATGGAGAGACATCCACGGGTGCTGCGTGTGCTGATGCGCTCTCCGGTGCTCCCCGGTGTGGCCAGAGTGTGCACACTAGAGAGAGAGAGGGAGAGTGAGAGAGAGAGAGGGGGAGAGAGAGGGAGTGCTGGATCTGGTAAAGGGAGGGATGAACATACTGAAGGTGCTCCCCCCCTCCCCTCTTTGCAGTGGAGGGAGTAGAGAGGAGGTGATCTATAGTGCTTCATTATGGAGATCCACTGTTCTTTCAGCCTAAAGGAAGACATCTGCTTTACCCCCCTTGAGCAGTTTATGGTGAACGGACCACTCAAAGCCTTTTTACAGACACAAGTCAACTCACCCATTCAGACACAGTCATCCATGGTGGCAGAGGCTACTCTACACAGTCCATCTGCTCAACCAGTGTTTTTTTTTTTTTTAAACCATTCACACACTGATGACACAGCATCGGAAGGACATTGTTTGGGCCTCTTGCTGACTGATATTTGAACATATGGAACAAACCACGACCTTCAGAGCTACGGACGACTGCACTCCTCCCAGTCTGCAGTCGATTTGGGAGGAGGGAAATATAACTTTACTTTTCAATGACTTCCTGTGACGGGCCTAAGGGTGCTTACTACTCCATCCATCTGTTTTCTTGACTTGTTTTTTTCTCAGTGGTGTTGCAGGGCCTTGATCCTTCTTAATATAAAGGACCTAGCGTTAAGGCATGGAAAACATCCAAAGACATTTCACCAGTCTATCACAGGTCGCACGCAGCTATCGCTGTCCCACTCACAGCTACAGGGTAACTCACGCATGTAAAACATGCATGTGTTTGGACCGTGGGGGAGAAAACCAGCCACTGTTACCGCTACCTGTACTACCTTCTTATACTGTCTCCGGGTGCATGAAACTGAGCTTGTTCTTCCACTACAATATAATTAGGTGACGACCTGGTCACTGGTGTCTGTCACACACAGCCACCTTATCTTGCGGAGCAGGCCTCAGGTTGCAGGGGCCAACGTGCCCTGATGGGCAGTCGCAGGCAGCGTAACTAAATTAATCTGAATTAGTGAGTTGGCCCGTGTGCCTCGTGTCCCTCGTGTAATTTGGCATGCAGGTGAGATCGATACATGAATACAAAAAACAGAGGCTGATGGGGATTTTCTCTAATTTGATTGTCAGCTGAGCGTGAGCCCCCCGTTTTCTGTCCTTGGGAGGGTGCGCTTGGACAGGATGTGTGTGTTTGTGTGTGTGTGTGTGCGTGTGTGTGTGAGTGTGTGTGTGTGTGTGAGTGTGCGTGCGTAGATGTTTCCACAGTATTGATTTGCATGAGCTACCACAGCTAATTGAATCAAGCAGAGACCTGTACAGCTACTGTTTGTCTTTGGCACACTCACATACATACAGTACACACACGGACGGAGCCTCGGTAGTGACAAAACCTTCATCTGAATGAAAGATAATGGCAGGAACAACTCATAATCCACACTTTTGATGGCCTTGCTGGGGGAAAGCCTCTTGGAAGACAAACACGGTGCAGGCAGCAATCGAACCTTAAAATCATTTCACACATGCACACATTGTGCGCCACCACTTAAAAGGCTCTCAGTGGCGAGGACAGAAATTGCACATTTCATCATAATAAGACAAAAGGACAATTTGTTCTAACTTTCCTGGAGTTTCTCATTCTTTCCTTTGTCTGTTCTCAGATGCTCTATAAATGTCAGTGTCTGACCTCATCTGGCGAGTTGACAGTGAAGGTGTAACCACTGTTATTATAGCCTCCACGTTAGTTATCTTTCCTTCTTTCATTCTACAGGTCGACTGCTAATTCCTCCTTAAAAGATGTCAAGGTTTTTTTTCCTGGGTGTTGCTGCGTGATGTAACAGTTATGTAACATTGTTAAATTATTTCTGTGGTCACCTTCAAGTCTGTTCAAGTTTGTTTTATTTGTTTACCAAGTCTGTTTGATTTCTTTCATAGACTCATTTGAAACACTATGGCCTGGGATCTCTGGGCTGTCTTAAACCTGTCAGAAGTTAAATACAGATGGACCAATAATAACGTTACCCTAAGACCTGACTGATAAATAGCTCGAATGCTGGATTTGCTTATGTCACTGTAATTTAATGTTCTGTTGTGACGGCAGCGGAGGTCATAGCTACGCATCATGTTGTTGTTTGCAGCACAGCCAAGCCTTTGGTGCTGGCTAGAGACTGTTATAAAGGTTATTGTTTATTGCTGTTATAATGGACTCTCTGGCAGCAGCAGAACGTGGCGCAGAAAATCCTTCTTGTTTTATTGTTAAATCCCCTGCTTAAGTTTGCATTAAAAAGCAGCAATCTTCTCCAAGAGTACAAAGTCTCTTTGGTGCAGTGAGGCGCAGCGCTGACAGGCACTGTGACATATAATGTGTCTGAGCAGCGGCCAAGCAAAAGCAGCTTGTGTTAGGATTACTCTGCTGTGGCCAGAAAATGCTGTGAGCCCTGAGGAATCTGCTCAGATCGTCTCATTTGATGTTCTAAGAACTTCAGACAATCAAGCAAAGATCCATCCATCTATCTATCTATCTATGTATCTATGTATCTATCTATCTATCTATCTATCTATCTATCTATCTATCTATCTATCTATCTATCTATCTATCTATCTATCTATCTATCTATCTATCTATCTATCTATCTATCTATCTATCTATCTATCTATCTATCTATCTATCTATCTATCTATCTGTCTGTCTATCTGTCTGTCTGTCTGTCTGTCTGTCTGTCTGTCTGTCTGTCTGTCTGTCTGTCTGTCTGTCTGTCTGTCTATCTATCTATCTATCTATCTATCTATCTATCTATCTATATATCTATCTATTCATTCATTCACTCACCCTTCCATCCACCCACCAGTCCATCCATCCCCCATCCATCAACCCAGCCATCATCAATCCATCCATTCACCCTTTCATACTTTCTTCACCTACCTACAGGAAACAGAAGCACTCAGAGAAAAAGCTCTCATCCCAGCAGAGATTTGAGGGATTTAGGGACCTTCCCGCTGTCAGACAACAGCACTATAAGATACATATCATTAAATGATAAGGATGCTCTATCATGATTTCTGCCTTCCTGCTCTGCCAGCAGAGCTTCAACACTTGAGCAGTGCTCATACTGAGGGAATCTGACACCCTGTGAATCTTTCCACGTTTGTCAGTGTAGCTTTAGGGCTGCTTTGTAGGGTTGCATCATTTCCTCATCATTTTTTGTCACTTGTCTTTAAAAACATTTAAACTTTATAAATGGAGCGGCTGAAAAGTCGTGAAATCCCCCTCTATAATTTATTTTCCTCGACCACTGTCATGTAACGACATCCCGCTCTCCGCTCTTTCTTGGGTAATCTCAAAGCTTTGATGAAACTTCCTGTCCAACAGTGCAATTATATTTCTCATCAAGGTGAAAAGAGGAGAAAAAAATCAATTCAAGGAGCTGTTAGAGCTCATGCTGTGTACAGCCTATAATGACACAGGAGGCTTATCTTTTAAATTGCGTGCCAGCGAAGGTTTGTTTGCCGTCTGTCACAACACTGTGTGGTCACACGCGGTGGAGAGCGGTGTGGTGGGCAAACACGGTCGCGAGTTAGATGAGGCTAAACTCCTCTGGCTCTGAAAGCGTTTCACGTATTGAAAATTCAAAATCGAATCATGGTTTCTCTCCCTCTGACCGTGGAGGACAAACCAGGGCCAAACTTTGATGCGTCTTCCTCTCTGTTTGAAGCAGTCGTACCTTCGTGCGGGTATTTTCCATTCAACGCCCTCCGTAGAGGAAAAAAAGAAGAACATCTCAATTAATGTGTTTGCTCGTCATGAGATTTGCATCCCCGCCTCAGCATCTCTCGTCCTAATTTGCTGCTTCCCCTCACGCAGGGCGGCACCTGTAGCGGGAGCATATGGCTTTTGTTGCACGACGGTAATCGTATTAGCGGTGACAGCGCTGCATTAATGGACCCTATTACCATAGTAATCTCTCTTAATGTCAACGCAAAATGCCAGACACTGGTGTAAGCTGTTGAACAGCTCACCTGTGTGACCTACCGTGCAAAGTGGGGATTACGCATCCCTTTCTTATTGCAATCCATTGATTATTTGGATTAAAATTACAGGATTTTTGTTTCATCTCGCCTATGTAATCTTCACTGTTGAACTGGCATCTACTAGTCTTGACCCTGTAATTTATTTAGATTTCACTTTGTATACAAAGGCCGCTCAACCTCAAACTTTACCTCAAAAATGTAGCGAATCCTCATTTACTAACAGCTAAGTGGCAACATCAGCAAACAAAAATGCTTTAGTGAGTTTCATACTCCTGCCTGCAAGCTTGCATTGTAAAGACTCAGAGGGTTTAAGGTAAGATAGATGAACAGCACATCTGCACCAAATCCTGCTGAATCCACTGAAATCATTTCAACTGGGGTTGCAGTTTCCCCAGCCTGCAGAGAATAATCCACGGCATTTCAACAGCGAAGGCTCCTCTCTGTCTCTAAAATGATTGCTTTTATATTGATCAATTGAGATCAAATTTGCATATTCATTTATATGGGGGCTACAGTTGCACATAGGTTTGTACAGAAGGAAAAGTCAGTGAATCTGAAAATGATGGTACTATTTCATTTAAACTAAATTGAGTCTTTGCTGAACAATGCTGAAAAGTTGTTTTTTTTTTTTTTCTTGTGGCGACACAAAGCTCCCGGAGTTCTGGAGTTCAGGTGGACGCAGTATTTCTCTCCTCGATATCCCTTGTCATGAAACTCTCCGGTCTCTGCTGTGACTGAGTGGCAGCGATGAACACATAAATTCACACAGTTTGCACTCATGTGGACAGCGTATCCGACAGGCTTCTCCCCTCATTGCAGCGTGGTTTGATGCAGTGTTGCATGTTTGGAGCTGCAGCCGTCGCTGCTTTCCCGATGGATGGCGGAGCTCAGCGGGGGTAAGTGTGGTTCCGCAGAGGAGCGCAGTCTTTCATCTCTGCCTTTGTCAACTCTGCCCTGCGAAAATCAATCACCATGAGCGAGTGAGCAACGTTAACCGACAGTGGGTGCATGTCTAGAGTACGTGTAACACCTGCAAATGCGCGCACGTGCGTGCCACGTGGGTTGCCACAGAACAGGAACTCACTTTGAAGTGTGGGGAGAAAGGATGGGAAACCAGTCCTGAAGTCTACAAGCTGCAACAGTAATTCCTTCACAGTCCAGGATCACTATTCATCAGCCGGTCGAGGGTACCTTTTGTGCATCATTACCTAGTAAAGCGAATGAATCAGTAAAAGTGATTTGGGTCATCAGTGTCAATGCGTCCAGTCACGAGAACTGGACTTGTGCCATATATTAGTTTGATTCAACATCATTAATGTTTTTTGCTTCATTTTCCCCCGCAGCCCAGACTCTCCTCTTCCTGGTCACTCCCACTAGGTCTTTGGGGAGGATCCCATGTTGTTCCCAAGCAAACCTGGAGATCCAATCTCTCCAGTGTGTCCTGCTCGAGGTCTCCGTGATCCACCGTGATCCCATGAGGTCCTCTTCCTATTTTGAAGGCCGAGATAACATGATTGTTACTTAAAATCCACATCAGAAGTCAGTGTTCAGACTAATGACAGACACAGGCTTGTGCTTGAGGAGATTTCATTTTCTGGTCATTTCCATTGTCTGAAATTTCAAAGCAACTCCCACACAAACACACAGGGCTGTTGCGTAACTGGTGAGGGTACTGTGGAGAGGTCAAACAACACTTGTATCAAGAACACTTTTTTGCAGCTCAGGAAAATCTCTCATCACTTGACTACACACCTGCGGCATTTTGGAAACGCATTTTAGAAAAATAGACGCACAAATACACACCAAACGCAACACCAAGTAACTGGCTCGGTATTTGGTGCGTTCTGTCTAAATGTCACGATATGTTGACAAAAAGATGAGGATTATGTGGTACACATACACATAGAAAAACAACGTGCATGTCTGGGGGTGGCTCCTAAATTATACACAAGTGGGAACACATAGAAGACTTTAAGTGGCAGAAAAGAGGCCCAACTACACTTCAGAAAATATAAAAAATCATCTTTTCGTAGGCTTAGTGACACAAATTGTTAAATCAGTGTATTATGTTGGTCAAGGATGTGTTTTTTTTACAGTGACAAACTCCATCGAGCCTCTGGAGGAAAAACGCACACAACACTCTCCTGCAGTGAGTTTGGTTGTGTTATTGGCCTTCACAGGGGAATAAAAAAATAAACTGGAGCCAGAAGGGTAGAAAAGCCTCCCTGGTTTGTACTGGAGGCAAAAACCGCATGGATGACGTTTCTGTAATCACTACTCTGCCACACTAGCGGACAGGCGTTTTGTCTTCACTCCCTTTGTTTCACCCAAATCCAGACTTTGATATGGAGACAAAACGCTTCCCCTTGTTCCCCCTCAGACCCCGCCACCCGCTGCGACGGCGGTGTCACCTATCCCATAACACTCTGTCACACAGGTGCACCGCAGCCGTGGGGGGTGAATTAAGATGAATGTGTGGGCGAACAAGGGTCACGCTGACTGCGCCGATACACACACGCACACACACACACGCCTCAGCGCTCCAGCTGCTGAGAGGAGATAACCGCTCCTCTCTGCTCCGTACAGGTTGGAGTGATGTATGAGTAATGATGTAACACCGGGGCAGAGAAATGTGATTATGAAGCTATCATATTGCTGTTGCTCACAGTGGGCCACTCGACTGTTAACGTATCAGAAACTCTAATCCCGTCTGCAGGGGCGGACGAGTGCACAGAATGACTATCAACTTCACAGCAGAACTTTTTCGGTACAAACTGCCTTTATTCCTGAGAGGTCACCGGAAATGACTCGTCTGAGGCCGTAATGCTCTTTCGACGTGGCGTGTAACAGTGGCCTGGCTCCGTCTGATTATACCCGCAGGCCATAGGGTGCAGTGAGCGCAACAATGGTGCTCTTGTACACTCCCGTAGCAGGTCAGGCTAACAAAGCAGTGGGAGGTGACGCAAACCTTCCTACAACTGCAGATAAGCTTGGCCAGTCGCGACCCCCGGACAAATGGCGCGGCTGAGGGCCCCGCTGTATATTTCACAACGAACACTGTGCGATATCATTCACAGAGGTCCTGGTTTAATTAGGACTTACTTGTGCATCGTTGACACTGTAGTCATGGCAACTGCTGGAGGTGAGCGTCGGTGCCCACACTTGAACGTAACAACGGGGAACTTCCCGTTGTTGAGAGAAGATGTCAGAAATAGCCACAATAGACGTCTTGTTAATTAATTAATGATTACATGTTATGTGATTCCCGACCTCTGACCTTGAAAAACTGGCCAGATGCAGACTTCTGACTAATAGGTTTGAGGACCTCTGGTTTATAATAACAAATTAATGAACCTTTGATGAGGCACAGGGGGCCGCAGTGAGGTTGAGACTCCGTCAGCCGATGATGAAGCAGGAGCAGGAGGAATTAAATGGTACAAATAGCATAGCCCTGCTATAATTATAACCGTGTTTTTCATCTGTTGTTGTGTCCGCGATGATCACAGGCTTTATAACCACTTCCTGCTCTCCCCAGCCTTTTCCTCTCTCTGCAGGATTCAAGATTATTGCTGGGAGCCGAGCCACATCCTGTCACAGAGAACATAAGGGACCTTTCTTCATTTGTTCGATTAGGAAAGTTTGCACACACACACGCACACACACACACACTATCAAAAACTCGCCTGTGCAATAATGGCGGTGGCTGCAAATTTGAGAGGGCTATTCATGAAAATCTCACCCCAAATAGTTTCCAGACAGTGGCTTGATTCATGTATTAAGAAGGTGTCTTTGGAGTGGAAAAGCGGCGGTTTCATAATTGTTCAATTTGCTCCAGACGCAATGGGTACTCCCCCACCCATTCCACACTCACAAACACACACACACACACACACACACACACACACACACACACACACACACACACACACGTTTACACCAGGGAATCTTCAGTTGGCTTTTAGCACACAGCAAGCTGAACACTTCCTCAGTCTCCACAGGCGACTGACACACACTGGTCACTGACAGACTGATCAATACGCGTCTAAGAGCTGAACCAGGCAAATCTATAATAGATAACTGAGCTCTGAGCTTCAACTCCAACCTTAGTCTTCTCCGCAGGCTTGGCGGCTGAGCAGCAGCAGCACCACGTCACAAAAACATCTTTTGATTTTCAACTGAGAAAAAAAACATCAAATGTTTATTGAGTAATACTCACGGTTGCAGCATCAGAGAGACCTGTGGTGTGTATGGCAGGGGTTTACAACATGCTTTAAGACCTCTGGCCCATAGACATAATTATGTGGTGGTCTTTGATAAGAAAACACCCACAGAAACCCCCCCTACCCTCCCATCACATTGACTTTGTGGTTACCAATTTCCCCTTGGAGCCATCAACCCACAGCAGCTCATTATCTGTTGGGTAACACACTCATGATGTCATAAACTCTGTGTGTGTGTGTGTGTGTGTGTGTGTGTGTGTGTGTGTGTGTGTGTGTGTGTGTGTGTGTGCATGTGTACTATACAAACCTGTGAGCAGCGTTGCGTGTAAAAGAAAACATGTTTACATATTTTAAGTAATTTGGCACAGTCATAATTTAAACAGAAAGTTAGTCACATTATGGTCACTGCAGTGAAGTGAGATACAGTGTATAGATATTATTCACTCAAAGAAATGAAGCGTGGAAATTCATGTAAAGTAGCTGGCTAATTTGAAATTTTATGAAAAAATCTAAAGTTTCGCAACATAAGCACGTTCATTCTGAATGTTTGTTATGGCTTTTTGCAACAAAGATATTTTAGGGCCATCGCATGTCACATACGAAATATAAATCATCATATTTTGGGGGGAAATGATCGGCTCATCTCGCTCCTAACGTCTTCAGAGCTTCTGGGGCCCCAGCAGTGTGGCAGCAGAGCCAATGGCTGACTCGTTGCTAACCTGTTAGCAACAGAAAGTCCAATCAGCATCGTCCACTCATCGTGGATTGACAATGGTGGACACGAATGCAAAACTTGTTTGTGCAATAAGTTGTTTCATGTAGGAATGCCTCTAATTTTTAAAACTGGCATCAAATTGTTGCTATGTCACAGAACACCCCGACAAACACAGACCCTGACAACCTCACAGTCACAGAGCATCCTGCTGTTTGTGTTAAATTGTGTTGGGATAGTTACTGCAAATGGCCTAATACAGCATAGCCCCACCCAGAATAGTTTTCACCAGCCGAAACTGTGTCCAGCCTCCTTTACATTTAATGAACATTGGGCGTGAGACTTTGGCCGAAATAATCGAAATGACCGAAATAAATCGATTGATCAATTTCATACTGTTCAAGTTATCCATAGTATTTATAATAAATTACGTCTCTACGTATTGAGTAATCTAATACCTTACAAATTACATATGAAGTCATGAATTTAACCCTCCTCTCCACACTGTATGCATCTTAGAAATTCCGAATATTGAAATGAGAGTCGCATTAACATTGCTGTTTACCACGAGCACTGTTGACATGGAATGTAATGTGGTGTAACTGCGAGTGCTTTATTTCCCCAGCTTGTGCCGACACGTCAACATTTCTGCAGCTACTTTCCACTCACACTCACTTTCAAACAATCACTGTGTGGCACAACAGCGAGATGAATGGCACGGCCGTTTGATCAATGCGCTCTCTGCCGCATGTGTCACAGCAGATATAACCTCCCCTGTCACTCACAGACGCAGCGAGTATCAACAACAGGAGTCGGTGAGGGAATCACTGTGACAGGGAAAGGTTAGTTGCTGGAGCCACGTGTTAATCCATCTCCGTCTGTTTACCTGCTGTCACCTCGAATCTGACAAAGCTGCTGCAGTGACAGTGCCAGCAAGAGGTCCAGAACAATACAGTTCTTTCTGTCTTTCACTCTGAAGACTCAGGAACACCTTTTTGTTCAATACTCCACTCATTCGCTGTTTGACTGGTTCAAAATGCGTTTCTATGTCATTCTTCCTGACGGCCAGAGACATTATGAAATACCGGGATATCCATCACTTTCATGCACAGATCGAAACATAATACCAACAAAGGCACGTGACCTCCGTGGTGCAAGGGATCTGTATAAAGGAAGCTGGTACCCAGAGACTTAGCCGTCCAGAGGCTGCGTAGCCAGCTCTCATCCCCATCGTGTGTAGCCAACCACAGCTCAGACTGAGACTGAGACTGAGTTAAGTATTTGCCTTTCTTCAACAGCAGGTGCACCTGTTGACTTCTACGGTGCCTACGTTCACTAGCGGAGCCTGGCCTTGAGGTGGAGCTATTCACTTTAGCGTGGAAGGTGAGCGTTGCTTTCTCATTCTGTTGCTACACCTCTATGCTGGTTTGACTGGATTCAGAGCTGAGAGCACCACTGGTGCAACACCGGTTCTGTGTGACACCTTGTCTGTGTGACCGTAGCTTGGTGTTGCTCGCCTTGATGCTACATCACTGGCCTCACAGCTGTCAGCTTGACGGCCTCTGTCAGACTATGCTGTCTGTTTATACCTCCTGCACAGCCCCTCGAGTCCAGAGGACGGCCATGACAGATGCCCTTCATGGCTTGGCATTGAACACCTCAGGCAGGCACAAACTGAAGATGCTTACATTAATTGCTCCTGCATGCCATTGGCAGAGAGGACTGCAAGATTGATTAAAGGTGACAGTAACTTTGCCAAGCCTGGGTTACCACCTTCGGGGACCCTGGCATACAACCCCCCCTCTGGGCTCCACGTGCAGGAGGACGTTTCTGCCTCCAAGTAGAAACGCATGGGTGTTAAGCCCTTGGCTCTTAAAGTAGACACTTTGGCCTCTGAGTTTGCCCAAATTAGGGCCCTCCACCTTAACTTGCAGCCTGGTGGTTCTCCCATTACTGTGGCTCTGCCGCCTCGGAGCCACCACTCAGGAGGCCAGGGTGATAATGATAGCTAGCCCTCTTGCTCTATATTAGCGAGCATGATGAGCACACTGTCAATTGCCCCAGAAAATTCTTTACCTGTAACAAAGCAGGGGACCAAGAGGAGCTATATGAGGAGTCTCCCCTCCCCTCAGTGTCAGACACAGGTTCCTGCGTAAAGGATGCTGAGACTGTAGACCTAACCCTAACAGTCAAGCAGGCTTAAATTAGCCATCTCACATCTTGGGTTGGATGCTGCCTCCAACGCCCCACAAGCATCTGCCTTTAAGATTCCATTTATGTGAGCCATATATCTACTTCCGAAGTGCTGGCCAGATCCCAACGTTTTCCTTCACCAGCCAAATCACTGTAGGGCTTTGGCTTTCATTTGCTCCTCAGATATTTACATGGTACATTACTGTGGTACTTTCACCTCTACAGAACAATGGCATTCAGATCCTCCCTTACTTGGACTCATATGCACTGCAACCCACAAAGCAAGCCACTGCCAACCCAAATATTGTATTGAACCATGAGACCAGAGAGTCGTTTTCTTTGGTTCTCGACTCGGCAATGATGAGTACATCTCCCCCTCCACAGAGAGTGGATGTCATTCTCAGCGTTGTCTCACGTATCCTGGGAGACACAAGACTGACATATGGTCTGTTCCTCTGACTGCTTGGAAAACTAACAGTGGTAGCAATGGTCATTCCACTGGGACTGTGTCACTTGCAGGTGTTTGGGCCTCAACCCCAGGACAGAATGGTGATGGTAGAGCTTGTGTTCTCCAGCAGGGTTGCCTTGGTCTCTCTTCCTTCTTGTTGAGAAAGAGTGTTAACTGAGTGGAACCACAGAAAAGTCGGGGAAACCTGGAGTCCTTGATTGAGGCATCAGCACATAAATGTATCAGAGCTGTATGTGGTAAATAGCCCTCAGATACTTCCTTCTTTTGTTGGAAGGGAGGAAGGGTTTGCTTTTTCTGCTTTTCATATTAACCAACCATTCAGTTTGGCAGGCCTTTCTCGAGAGTCTGGCATAAAGGGTCTACATCCTTCAGTAGAGAGTACACAGTCTCAGACTCAGCTGGGTTTCGTAAATCCAAATTTGTCTGTCATGGTGGGCACAAGAAGGCCTGCGCCTTGTCTAAACAGAGGCTCTCGCAATACCATTTCTCATGCATATAGGCTTAAGGGCCTTCAGGTCCCAGGTCCCCAGGTGAAATGTCACTCGTCATTGTGGGCCGTTTTGAAGGGTGTTCAAATGAATGGCATCTGTGCATGGGCTTCTTCCTGCGCTCCACATCCTGTGGCGATGGCTGCCCTGTCTGTTCCTTCCGTCTGCAACTGAATTTCGGTCCGTCTCTGGCAGTCATCCAGAATTCATAGATATTCATATTTTCTCATTTATTCTTCCATTAGCTGTTTCAGGACCGGTGGCTGTAGACAGAATAAGGCACAGTCTTTTTTTTAGGAGATTTGTCGATAGAAAGAAAAATATAGTAAATGAATCAGGTTTATCGTCATCACATTCTCTGGGACGGACTTGAAAGTACACAGTTTGAAACCCTACAATAGCCACAAGGGGTTTTTTGGTATTCAATTGCTCGACACGGTGACTCAACACTACACATTCACAAAGCTGAAAATTGGCAATGGCACTGTTAAGCGCAGCAGGCTTTCATTATGCTCTTTTTGATGTGCTTGTCGGAATAACGCGTCACAGTCACTGGAGATCAAGTGTCATGTGGACACACAATGGTGTACCATGGTCTGCTGGTTCCTATCAGAACACATGGGGCATGGGAAGTAAACCCTGGACAGGTTACCCAGCAGGCAAACAATTCCCAGTGGCAAGTCTCTAGATGATCTTAATGCAGGTTTATATTTTTGGACTATGTGAGGAAACTGGACACAGAAACGTGAGACCAGTATGTAAACTTGTGAGGTGACAGCACGAACCACAAACTAATTTCTGGCAGGATGACTGCCCAGATTAACAATGACTAAAATAAGAAATAAATAATAGCTGACACCAAAAATCTCCATTTGCCTCCATTTGTGAGATCTAGGTTGAGTTCTTTCTGCTTTACCCTGGAAAACGAAGTGTGGCTCTTCCTGACCGATTTTCTGCATGTGTTGTGTCACAGTAACCTTTCTTGTGCCATTGAACCTCAAATTGTAGATAAGGACAGAATTGCTGAGCCAGTGAAATGGAAGTCATCATTTTCAAGGACTTCCATCTCTTGCCATCATCCATAGGAGTAGTGTAGAGTGGTTTCCTAATCGTATTTCAGGTACTATGTCATTTTACATATTCTGTCCGTTTTCCATCACCCTATTGTGTCTTACCTATAGTAAGACACAATATAATGTACCTATATAAGGCAGTATTTTGCAGAGGTGTCTAAGCTATTGTTTGATAACAATGTAGAGAGTATTTATTTCTGGATGCAGAACTTATGCTTGTAAGAAGTGAAAAAAAACTCAAGCCAAGGAGTGAGGCTTCTGAGTATCACAACAAACCCTTTTTCAAATTCTGCAGTTACACAACGTATTCATGTATTCTTAAGATGTGGTACTCTGCTCTAAAAAGCAGGGGATGTGGAGGTTAAGTGCTTAACCAGGACTGGCTGACCTGTGTTTGTTCCCTGATGCACCTGACACAGGCAGGATAAAAAAAAAGCAAAGCTCATGTTTCTGGGCAACTGAATTATAAACTGGGCAACTGAATTATAAACCCTCCTCTTGTGTCCATATAACAGACACACACACACACACACACACACACACACACACACACACACACACTGAATACTTACTTATTGTTGATGACCTTTCCAAAATATATCTGGTGCCTACTTTAAAAAAGCAATTTCCTCCTCTTACACTTGATGTTATCCACCTACCCAAGAAGTGGAAAGAGCATTACCCTGAGCTATAAAATGGAGACTCTTCTGTATGCTTCGGTGCTAATTTTGTGATGGTTTATCATTAGATAGTTTGGGATGAGGTTGCTCATTTCCTGTGTTTCGCCAAACAAGCATCTTTTGAGACAGGGAGGCTGTGATACAGCGAGGAAAGAGCAGACTTCTCAACATAACAGATGTAGTTGAACCACCATGAATTGATCTTTTGTTACATTAATTTGTGAGATATCATGATGCTGAAGTTGTGTACTTTTACTTTATTAATCTTTACACTATACATTCATTATAAATTGAGGCATCAGACAGTTACTAGAGCACAGTTATCTAACACCCTCCCCAACACACACACACACACACACACACACACACACACACACACACACACACACACACACACACACACACACCTACCTGCAGAAAAACCACATAGACAAAGAGTGAACATGCAAACTCGGTCCAACCAGGAATCAAACCAAGAACCCTCACTGAGTCACCGTGTCAACCCTGCAAGAGCTGAATAGTGACTGAAACTAAAGCACTGTGAGGTTCCATCACCCACCCATAAAGACAGGGGTTTGTTGTTGGGACATATTAAGGTTTTCAGTGTGAGAGGGTCAATTGTGTTGGTGGTCAGGATGCCAAGCTCCAAAGTGCTTTCAAGGTTTGCTTGGAGGAAAGCAGCTTCACAGCGGTCTGTCCCTCCTGAAGCTGTGTTTTCTTCCTGCCTGCCGCAGTTCAAAGAACAAGAGAATATTGTTTTCTGTCTGAGCTCCATCTGCAGTGTCTACGGACAGCTCACTCCACACCGTGGTAAGACATAAGTGCTGTGGGCTGTTCCTGCTCTCGCAGCACAGCTGTCGACCTGAGGAGCAGACGGACGCAGACAACCGGCATTTCAGGGCATGATGAACTTAATAAGTCGGAGAACTTTCTCTCCTCCGAGCCTCAAGTGTTGCGACATGAGGTGTGACGAGGGGAGACATTTTCTCGTAGCAAGGCTGCAATCTTGTTTACAGCTCTGTGGCTAATGTCGCCATCTCGTCTTTCGCCCAAGTCAATTTCCCGGACAACAATGCGCTTGGGATAATTATTGCAAATGTTTCTGTCCCCGACTCGAGGGCAGCTCCAGCCCCATTAGCCAGGCCAGGGCAGAATGTGGCACGGAACAACAATGTGGAACGATATTACGGAGGCATACGAGGCACTTCACGGCTAAATGAGACAACTCCGTTAATCCAACTGTTTGCATAAGCCATTCAATATACCCAGTCGACTCTGCTGACAAGTTTCTCATTGTTTTCTCAGTTTACATCAAATACAAAGTGTGGACTTCACACATTTTCCCCGTGTCTGTGCAAGAGAGGATGCAGCCTCTCTTGAATCCACATTTTTCTCTCAGATACTAAAACCGCGAGCGCTGTATTGAAGCACTGGCTTTGTGTAGATGTGAGATCTCCAGTGTGATGCTAAAATCATTTTAATCAGCCACACATTTAACCTGCATTTATTACCACGAACATGGATGATTTATTTCAATCCCACACACTCTAACCTCTTGCCCCAGAGCTCCAAGTATGTATTAACCCTCTGCCGAAATTAGTTCACAACAAAACAGATTTTTTGCAGCTGCAGAATGTAGAAAATTAACTCCCTGTAACAATAAAAAGAGGATGGGAGAATCTGGGATTACACCACATTTACTGTTGTACTCATGCACGCACACACACAAACTGGATAAAGACGCAGCAGCAGCACTTAAGCATGCAGCGTTTCACTTTGTGTGTTACATAATCTCTCATACACACACACACACACACACCGTTTTTACTGCAGGCTCCGAGTGGAAGAAAGCATTTCGCTATGAAAAGCAAATATCAGCAGCGAGCTGCTGAAATCTGCTCGCCTTCATTAAAATCAGTTTGAAAGCTTGTAATGCTCCTATCTGCTATCTGAAGCGTTATCGTGCTGACAAACACATGACAGCGGCTTTGTGTGTGCAGAGGGAGCAGAGACTTGGAGGCTCCTGTGTCTGATACCGGGAATGACCCCCTGAATTTGGAGAAATCGAATTAGTCTTCTCATCTGGCTGAAATCCAAGTCTAGGTTAAATTCAGGAACACAATTTTCGCTGTGTTTGTCTTGTGCCTATATGTAGCAAGCTTCCTGGCTGAGGCTTTCAGACGAGACAATCACATCAAATTTGAGGAAAGTGAAATGAGCACAAACACTGAAACTCACTGACAACACAAGCTAAATGAAGTGCTTTTGATCCCTCCATTTCTGACTGCAGGAGAGACATCCAAATATGCTGTCTTTGTGGAAGTCTAATCTTTTCCTGCTTGAGCAGAAATGCTCTTTCAACATGACAGAGTATGAAGTACCAGAAAGTGGATTTGAGGCCTTGAGAGTTCATAGCAGTGTCACCTTTTATGAAATCGAATGCAAAAGCATTCAGAAATGAATGCTGCAGAGTAAAAAGAAAAACATGTGAACACAAAAGATTCAAAGACAGAAACAGAACGTGATGATAAACACAGGAAAGCAACTCACATTTGTTGTCAGCACAATATTATCAATAGGTTTCTTATATTTGAGTCATCTTTAAAGATTCAGTCTTTGCTCACATTTTGTCTATTTATGTGTTTCCTTAGGCAGCATATTCTTGAGCTGTCATGCTGCCGCTCTGGGTTTTCCTTGTACGCTGAATAAGTTTAATTTCTGTGTACTGTACCTCCTCATTTGCCCTATGTTAGGGAATGTAAAGGTGCCGAGTTGCAAAGTGTGATCTGTAGAATAGTGTAATATTTTCCCAGGAGGACTGTTTGGCCAAATAGAGGAGTGCTTCACTATAGAGGCTGTGAGGGTTATTCCTTCAGTTCTCCTGAACCAAGTATTATTAAACCATTATTACGTGCGGCATCTGGGACTGGGGTGTGCTTTCGTTTCGCTTTATATTCTCAAGAGGCCCTAGAATGCTTGAATTGAGTATTTACCCTTGTTCTCTGGTGTAAGCATGAAGTTACGCAACATTGGTTTAATTAGAAATGCCTCAGATGCGATTTTACAAGATTGTTCATCTTATTTTTAGGTGTGGGAAAACTATGGCCTGTTTCTGCTCAGATCCAGCAGCATCTGGCCACTGCACATCAGCTTTACTCGGACGAATTACTTCAATTTCCATGAATGATCGTGCGTCTTGATGTTCTTCGCCAAACAAGGAATTTAGCAACTTTTGCTGCAATAAGTGGCTGCTGGAGGGGCATATAGCTATACAGAGTGCATACATCCAGCATCATACGTTTGAGCCAGAATCAGATGAGGAATCAGACGCTGAGGAAGAACCAGGAACCCGGACGCTGGCATTTCACTATAAACGTCACTATGTGTCTGACCCATGATCTTCGAAGCAGTTAAAAGCATTCTTTATCCCACCGTCAGCTTTGGTTGTTCAGTTTGCCTGTACCTGCATTCATTAGCAGGTCAGCGTTCCTGATCCTGTCTGCTGCCACCTCTCACTCCCGTAGCTCTGCTCTCGCTGTGATGGCAGCTCCCGGTGGAGTTCTCCTCCTCCTCCTCCTGAAATGAATCATTTCCTCTTGTATGTGCTGGCTAACACAAATTAAGCCACTTCATTGAGTGATATCACCTCTACTTTATGCCCTTGCTATATTTATCACATTGAGGGTCTCTTTCTCGACCAGCCCACAAGTTAAGTGTTCCGATGGAGAAGCTGTTGGAATAGATTAGAGCCAGTAACTTTGATTACAGTCACTTATCCAGCCAGGATTAATTAATGTTTAAATGCTATTGATTGTCAGCCTATACCCACTGAACAGTTAATTACTGTCTGTTGATTGCATCTGTTGTGATACATTTGCATTTAAATCAGTGATTTAGACTTTAAGCTGCACCCACGGATGGGTAGTGGAGGAATAAACTGCAGGAATGAGTGAGGAATAATGAATACAGATGCTTCTGAGGAGGACCTGAGGAGTCATTGGGTGGTTTGATAAGTATGAAATTGCAGTGAATCATATTCCGCACACAAGATCTCAACCCGGATAAAAGGAAGGCCTTTCAGATGGATGAATAACCACAAGACTTCATGGTGGCATTTTTCCTTTTCTTTTTAATGTTTAAAGCGCACCAAGCCTGGGTCTGCACCAGGCACGGCATCATAGTGACAAACTCCTGAGTCAGCAAACCAACGGTCCCTGGGACATTTTCTGAGCAGATATTCCTCTTCTGGAGTCCTGGTGAAAAGCAGTGCGAGGTGCAGACTGTGCAGGCAGCGGAGAAGTTGCTTCCAGGCTGATTACATTTAATTAATCAACTTGCTTTTTTTTTTTCTCACTGCACCTAGAGGAGCTTCAAACAATGTGTTTCCATATCCCCAGGCCTAAAGCGTCGGTTTGCAAAGGAGAATGTGTGCTGAGTTGTTTTTTTTTTTGTTTTTTTGTTTTTTTTAAGAAATAAAGTGTCTCCAGCTGAACACTGGAGAGCGAGATAGACTTCCACACTGAAATATGCAATTAAAAGTGCAATTAAATTGGTGGACAGTGCCTAAGCCCAAGGTATTAATGCTAATGAATTAGGTGATTCTGACATTTGTTTTTCTCAAATCTAAATTTGTGCAAAACTGCGTCAAATGTAAAATGGAGCAGGGTGAGGGCAGAAAATACAACACACACACACACACACACATCATTCATTCTTACACTGACACCTAAGGGACAATTTAGAGTCTCCAGTCCACTGAAATGTGCATGGTTTTGGACTGTGGGAGGAAACCAGAAAGAGAGTGCCTGAAGAAACTTGAACATGGAAACAATGAGGCAACACTCAGCTTCTGTGTGTAGATGTAGTCTTGTGTTCAAGAGAAGAAAATCACCGGATCATAATTAGTATTATGTGGTACCTGAGACTCTGAGATTGCATTTAATATGTTTGTGCTGCATCATTTCAAGGATTCCCAGCATTTGGCAATAAGTAGCCCCCTTGCCGCCAGGACTGGGGACACCCAGCGAAGCTCTTTAATCAAGCCGATTGCTCGAAGCAGCAGAGTCCTCGAATTAGAGACTGCCGGGCTGCTGGATGGACACACGCATGTACACATGCAAACACACATTCCTCTCATTGTTATCAGCACGTGCCAAGGGGAGCATGCTGCCAAAGTAGGCAGACAGAGCTGTAAGTTCAAAGGCCAGAACAGGAGGATAGTGTTATTATTTCATGTGCGGGATAATGGAGCTGCATTTCTCTGCGACAGTCGTAGGAACAATGGGCCGCTGCAGGAGTGAGGCTTCCATGCATCATTTGAACTCCAGAGCAAACACCCATCCTCGCTCTCTTCATCCCCCTTTATTTGTTTTTTAAACCTCTGGCTGAGCAGGAAGGGGTCTCTCCTCCTCCATTGTTGCCATGGTTACCCGGTCACGCTGGGCAAAATGCAATTTGTGGCTCAGCACTGCATTTACAAACTCATAGCATGTGCCGCCCGCAGAGACGTTGGCCAGTTCATTCATAGTCAATTTTTCGGTCCGTGTCTAATTGTGAATCGCTTTCTTGTTGCGTGCTGATAGTTTTCTTATTATATTAACTGTTAGCACTGGTTTATGGCTTCTTATTTACAACAAATCCAATTTTATTGTGGATTATAATACAACCGTCTGGATTCGACTTAACTGAATAGAACTGGCTCATCATATGATGTTGGTTTTACAGTCTCCAGCCTGGAGGAAAACGCACCCAGAGGCCCACACACAGATGAGATTGAAGTCATTCCTGGAGGTGAAAATAAATGCAGTACGATGACTTACATTGGTATAAGGAGTTTGTTATGAATAAACTGATAATATGTGAATGCAAATAGGGATAATTAGTATTCTGAGCTTGTGAAATTATGTCCACAAATAATTTCATAGCCCATGGTTGTTTAACAAGTCTGAATGTATGACTGTCTAAAAACGAAGATGATACCTTGAATGTGATTGTGAAAAAATGCTTTGCAGCCTTAGAAGTTTTCGTGTGTGTGAAAATGAGCTGAAAGCTGCAAAACCACCGTGTACGTGTGAGAGATGTGTTTTGTAGGAGTCGTAAAGTTGTGTTTTTGTACTGTAGTCAGTTCGACCCGGTCCCCAGAAACACTGTGTTCTGGCAGTCCGTGTCCGTGGTTTTCCAACCTAATTCTTGTCACATTCGCAGTCAGATAAGCGGTGAACACAAATTCAATTGGAGGCCTTCTCCGACTGCATTCCCAACTAAACTGGACCACTGATTAAAGTTGACTGCTGTCAAAACAGCATATCCACATTCTCGGGACACTGCTCCGTACTCTGGTTCTACCACCTACCTCTACAAAAACACTGTTACATCCAATTTGAGCCTCTCGTAAAGCTCTGCAAACCTTGGCGAATTGTTAAAAATGTAATTTGAGTACAAATAAATGGGAGTGCAGATCCACTTTCACAGAGCAATAAAAAGGTCAGATACAATCACCACACAGAGGAGTCGGGTAATAAGGCAGCGCATAACGCATTTCCTCTCTGTTTTCTCAGTTCTCTCAGTTTTCTCAGACCGTCCGTGTACAAATTAAGGAAAAATTGCAGAAAAAGTGCAGAGATGTTTATTTCCCCTGAAATGAGATGTACGTACATATGTCAGACACACTGAGAACAAACAAGTTATAGTCAGTGATGCATGTCATAACCTCTGCCTTATACCTCCCAGAGCTTTTAGGAGTTTCTGTCTGGATTTATGTTCATGTGCAAATGAGCCAGCCCTTGTCTGAACCCGTGTACACGCTGCATGTTTTATGGTGTGGGACTGCAAAATGACTACTGCCCGTGTGTGGGAGATGGCAGTCTCCTTTATTTATAACCCCAGATGCACACTGGCTATTCTGCATCTCTGTTTCATCCTGAGCCTCCGTGTGGGAAAGTGGATCCTTCCACCTGTCTGCAATGTCATGCAAATCATCAGGCCGCTCAGCGCGATGCCCAGAGCCTGCGGTGAATCAATGCAGCTAATTCAGCGTGAACAACACTGGAGTGCGATCAAGCATTTTGATCCGGTGTATAATACATACGGCGACTTGACGCCCGACTGCGTAAAACTCTTCAGCAGTTAGTCACTGTCGCTGTTCTGCCTGACTCAAGTACATAACAAAAGGAGGACAAAGCGCACATCGAGTGATTTCACCTCGTGAAACAACGGCAGATGGAGATCAGTGGAGTCAGTGCCACATCAGAGGGAAAGTCACAGAGACGCTTACTGGGCACTTAATATGGGATAAGGATGTTTCGTAATCAATGAGTAGAAACATCTCTCCATCCATCCACCCATCTATTGTCACATGCACAGATGGACAGGTGGACAGTAAGACAGTGCTTCATTTGCCTACCCTCATTTCTGCTGCTTATTCACTCAGAACTGCGTTAGTCCTCCAGGGCTCTTGGGGGACCTGACCTGAGGGATGGACAAGTCCTCTCTATGCATCTGAGTGGTTTATATCAAATGATTAATCGGGATGTTCCAAAAGTTTGACAAACTATTTTCTGAACATGCTGATTTTGAATCTACAGTACAGTGGAACCTCGAGATCTGAAATTAATTCTTTCCAGAGGGGCTCTCATATCTTAGAAATGTTGTATTATTTATCGTATTACGTATTATCAGGTCACATATACATCACAGAAATACCCTTCTGCCTCTGCTTCTGTACATCCATATGCCCCCTGTGCATATGGATGTACAGAATTATCTTATTATCAATTATTCATAATTAGACACACATGTATGTGAATCACAAGGACGTGATTAAGTCTATGCGGGGGAACATATGACCCGTTACAAGGTTATGTCTCTGTCAGCTTTTTCCTGTCTGGTTGCAAGATTAAACAAAATCTACTCAACCTATTTCCATGAAACCTGGCGGAGGGGTGCAGAATGGGCCAAAGAAGAACACATTACATTTCGGAGTCATTCCAAATCACAGGTTGGACACAGACGTATTCCTTTTGGTCCTGCCGTGCCTTGGCATTGGCACATTTAAGCCAGTAAAATGTAATAAAAGTTAGACTCAGAGAGAACTGACGGAGGCATCGAACAGTATTGTCAAGGTGCCGCCGCTAATGCCAATGTCTCTTATTTTCCCCTGCACTTTTGATGCCTCTCCTTCCCCACCATCAATAAATCTGTGTGCTTTGAGGGCTGAAGCTGCTTTATCTTTTCTCCTTTGTGAGGACAGACACAGGCTGAGTATGGATAACGCAATTGATGGGAAACCGCATTCCCTTTCTACGTCACCAGTGAGGGGAGGAGGGCGAACACAGGGCTCATCCACATTCATAAAACATTCATTGAGTGCTCCATTGTGCTGGAGGGCAGCCGCACGCTGTGTGCTTTAGGGATCTCGGTGACCTTTATGACAAAGGCCATATACTGTAAAGAGTGTGTAAGTCTGTTTCTGAGTTTTGTTTTGTGCCCGTGCTTCTCTTGTCATCAGATCTCTGAACATCCCTGTGCTACAGCATGGCCAGAGGGTATGTGGACCCGGGAACATCAAGAGGGGACAAAAACAACAGGCATCTTATCCAATCACTGCTCTTCATCTAATTTTAGATTAGAGTGAGAAAATAGCCGGGATTAAAAATAGCCCTTTTCTACGAATCTGGGCTAATTTGTGTTTCTTTTTTTTTTCTTTTTTTTAGCTAGGCTAGAGTCATGTTGATCAGTCAGTCCATTCCACCTCATTCTTGCCGCCACATCTCCAGTAGACTGCAGTGAACAGTGTCGAACCCTGATGTCGGACCAAGGGCCTATCTGTGTTGAGTTTGTATGTTCTTCCTGTGTCTGCATGGGTTTTCTACAGGTGCCAGTCAAAGATCGCCACACCACAGTGCAAAACTAAAGCCCTAATCGCACAGGATTAGTATTACCTGGGGACCTCTGCTAATTTGTATTAATTGAGGCAGACGCCTGTGATTTCAATCCCGTGTGAATGCACCATGCAAGTAATTTGTTATGTCAGTAAATTTGAGTGAAATAAAGACTTTGTTTTCAGGCAAAAATAATGAGCAAAGTAAATGTTACACCTAATAATACAGCTAATGATAAACATATTTATGTTGCAAGCATGAGCTAATGTAAACTTGTCGATGCCCTGTCTGCACACACTTCTCATAGTCTCTTTGAGCCGCCTTGTACCTCTGCGCCAAGTGATCTTCCTGCTCCCGTTGTTTCTCTTTTGAACCTTTTCCAGACGACTCCCAAGAAAGTACAAACCACCTTATTGCAGGGTGTTTTTTTTTTTTCATACCGGGTTCAACTGCTGAACGAAACAAGCTATGTCAGCTTCAGGAATGATTCTCTTTGTTTTGTTTTGCGATGCCGTGGTGCATGTAAGAACAAAGGCTGGGAGGCTAGCGCAGAAACATCATGCTGATGAACATCTGGAGTATGAGTGGAGCACTGCTCTCTCGTGCCCTCCTCAAAAAGCCATCGAACGGATTTGGACAGTACGATTGGACAATACGATTATCTCAACTATTGAAATTCGCCAGCAAATGCTGTGAATTCATTAGGAAAATGAATTTGCAATGATGAAATTCCACACCACTGCCCCTCTGATCTAAATTTGATCTTTGTCCACCATGAAGGCCTAAATATCGAATCACAGCTTTTGAGAAACTAATTTCTATGTCTCAGAAGCTACGTGGAAGACATCAAAGATTCTGTAATAAAATAAGTAGTTTTTAGTGGTAATTACCTGAAGGGAAATTCCATCATCAGCGCAGACACTTACAACAGTCATAATTTTGTCCTTTGAAGTCTATAACTGGAGTTGGACTGAGTCATTTGGATGATCTGTGGCTATTATTTAGTCTGTTCTGCTTCATGTTATTTAGATTCTTCTGGATTTCTTTGAACTGTTCATTCTTTCATGGAGGTGTATAAGGTTTGCATTGTTAACTGTTTTCCTCTATGTGCGTTGAAAACAAGGTGTAATATGTACGACGGCAAGATAATGTAGTACAGAGAGTGTGCATACAGCTTTCATGTGAAGCTGCTTTTGCAAGTTTCCCCAAGTTTGCAAGTTTCTGTCTTTTCTCACTCCCACGGTCCCATATTGTGAGATACACACACACACACACACACACACACACAGTCCCCTGGTCTGTCAGCTCAGGATGTGCAGAGCTATATGTGTGAAATGCTGTGTTCTGGCCTGTGAAGTGGAGGTCGAGCCGGCTCTGTTCTCTGGAGATGCAGGCAGCTCAACTCGAGGAGACGGAGCATGTGTGCAGCAGAAGGAGCTCTGCTGGGTTTCTAAAATAAAACAGCGGGTTGATATTAAACACAGCACAGTCAGCTATCAGCATTTTTTCCTCTCTGTGCGCTCTCAAAAGGTGTATATCTAGACTGAAACAAGAATCGTTTCCCCGTGATATGAACGCTACACAGCAGTCAAAGCAAACAGCCTAAGGAGTTTGTAATTAGTGTGGTATTAAGGAATCTAGGTGAATGAACTCAAGCAGTGTGTGTTTTGAGTGATTTCATTTACTGATTGAGTCTGATTTACAAATGAAGCAGCATTTGTAACATCCATCTTGTGGAGAAAGCTGCAATGCAGACAGCGATCCGGGCTGGTGTATTACACTGTGAAAAAGCAAGAAATAAATATGTGCAGTCCTGCAGGCGTTGTTGGTGCAGCACAAGTACAACAACAAGCAGCCTTTCCATTGTTTCTTTGCAAACATGGAAACCAGAGGGAGAGAGGGAGAGAGGGTGCTCTGCAGCCTTTTACAACCTGTCAAAAATCAAACAGAATGAAATGATATCCCAACAGACCTCGAACAGCAAAGTGAAAGGTTTGCACTTTCGCTCTTTGCACTTGTGCTTTTGATTAGACCTTCAGTCACTTACATTCACAGTATGTGAAGAAACACTCCATCTATCAGAGAGCACTACATCCAGAATTAAACGCCAAATGAGGGTTATGTTTCATGGTCAAGTCTCGGCTTTCATTGGTTTGGGCTACATGGTGCACATTAAGGATTTTTTTCATCATTTGACACAGAAATTCACGCAACCAACTTTTGTACAATTGTAAAAAATGTGCACACATCAAAAAAGACACGTAAACTCAAAATGTAAAACATACATGTTAAATCTAAATCTTAAATGTCCACTGACAGTAAAATGACATATTTGGAATATGCAAATATGAGCCAGCTGCATGACTACACATTTTCAGTTGTTCACTGTGCAAAACATTAAACATTTAGATTTCTCAATCAGGTCTGAGTTTTTTACACATTTTCAACAATTATAGGACAATTGCCCATATGTGCACCATTGATAGGCTCCAGCAGACCCCTAACCCTAACCCTAACCCCTAAACCCTAACCCTAACCTCTTTTCCCTGGCTGGGGATTGGGCCCTAACCCTCCGCCTAACCCTAACCCTAACCCGTAACCCTAACTCTAACCCTAACCCTAACCCTGACCCTGACCCTGACCCTGACCCTGACCCTGACCCTAACCCTAACCCTAACCCTAACCTAACCCTAACCTAACCCCTGCAGGAGGCAGGGAGTATCATATGCAGATGCACTTAGAACAAAAAGGAACATACACGGAGCGGATATGAGAAGAGAGACAGCTAACCCGCAATTAGCCAAAAACATCAGAGCATTCTACAACATCATTAAACTCATCCACCACCTAGAAAACATAACACACACACCGAACAAACCACAACCACGCATGATACACAAAACAACACAAACCTAAATGGACATGATTAAACCAGCCTTCCCTTCCATCAACACCACACAACTAATAACGGAGATCCTACAGGAACACTACCAAGATACCCTAGAACAATTTTTACAAAAACTGCCAGATACATACACCACCACAGACAGGGGGGAAGCCCTAACGGTAGCTACCCGCTGGGCAAAACATAGCATCCCCTGCATCACACAAATATCAATAGACCACGCAACGGTCACTGGAATAAGCAATGGCGATGCCAGGTGTGGTCCCCGAGCCGAGATATTAACCCTCGCCAAAAGTGAAAAAAACGACCACCCCGGACCTGTCGTTTTCATCCGGGATCTCGCCCCCTGAGCGAGCAAGCCCAAACCCACGATTTGGTGTGTAAGCCGCCTCCGGGAATTGGGGTGTGAGCCGCGCATGCTCCTAAATAGGTCCTGGAAGGAAGATTTTGCGTAAAACCACTTTGTCAAATTTTCACTTTTTGTCGAACCAATACATTCTTATGGGGAAACTTTAACGGCTAATAACTCCGGAACCAAACGTCCCAGAGACTTCAAACTTTGATCCGCCTCCCATAATATGGCCCTTCTGAACACGCCAGCCTTTCCCCCGTGTCTCTACGACCTTCGGTTCCCGAGATACAGACATTTCCGGTAGAAAAATGGCCATATCCGGGGACTGGGTTATGGAGCAAGTGTGAGATTGTTGATTTCCTCCACATTTACTGCACACATAAATGCTAGCATTGGCAAACCTCGCGCAGCCTCACAAGATGCAGTCTGCTACCGCATTTACAGCCTGTCTCCGCTATCTTCAAGTGGCCATAAAACTGATACAGGATTCAATTTGCGGAGACAAGTGGGTGTTAAGATGCGATCACGGATGTTAATAAGTGAATAGAGTAAACTGGTGATTGAAAGCTTAATCCTTTCCTGGTTCCTCCGAGACGTCTTTTCTTCTTCATCTCCATTCTTGAATGGAATGAGTCAAATCCAATGCGTAAAAATAGCCCGCGTCTCGTTGCATTAACAGACGCGAGTTGACATACTCCTCTACACCGCAGAGTGTAAGAGTAGGTCAAGTCTACCCCCCGGGCGAGGCAGCGGGACAGAGGCAATGGTGAACAACACACCTGTGACATGCTAAATGCTGGAGGGTGACGTTTCTGAAGTGGGCCGTAATTAGCGCATGCTGCAGAGGAAGGTGAAGCCCTCAGTTTTTTTTTTCTTAGGAGGAGGAGAACATAATGGATTTGAACATAATGGAAAAAGTGATGTGGGGGGGGCGCGTGGGTAGGTTTAACTCACCTCCACAACCTCTACAAGGTTCCAGGAGGGCGGAGGGAGTATCGCTGCAGACTGACTCGTTCATTTACTTTATGGGATGCCCTCCTGACACAAATAAGCTGAGATTGTGTGTCTGTCATCGGAGATAGTGACTGCCCGTGTTAGCCCCAGCCTCCTGGTGGAGCGGTAGTTCGTCTGTAACACTTCCCCCGTGGTGTATTCAAGTAAAGAGGTTGACATGGTACATGTTACCCAGGTGGCAGCAATGATTAATAGAACAGATTAACTCTACTGTCCCCTCTGATTTATTACAGTGTGGAGGTTTAAGCTAGACCTTGAAATCCAGGCTGTTTGTGTGTGTGTGTGTGTGTGTGTGTGTGTGTGTGTACAGTGCATGATGTGCCTTGTGTGATCCTCAGCTGCACGCTTCTCTGGGGGAGGTGCGGACACATGTTGCGTACTGACTGGTATTGATCGATTGACACTTACTAAGCACAAACCCGATGACCAGATCAATAGGTCGAGCGTGCAGGTCACAAAGCAGGTGGCCCCCCGGAAACAATTCATCTGTATTCAACCTTCGCCGACGTGATGACGATACGACGTGAAGGAGTCGAAACTGATAGAGAATATTTTGGCTACGAGTCCTGGATGTTCTGCAGCCCCGAATCACCAAGGTAGCTCCTTTGAACTGAAATACATTCTCTTAATCACGGATTGGAAGAATCCGTCCCATACAGGCTGGAAATAAATTTAATTTGTGAAGATACAGTTAACGTCGGGCATACATGTGTTGGGCTGCCAATCATCATGAAAGCGCCACCAAGGTGGTGGACAGGAGTGTCTCACACGTCACTCTAAAGAATGGCTGAAATGGCTGGTGACTAGCGACTGCCACAGAGAGGCCATAGGGTCACTGTGGCCCTCATGATTTACATACTAATGCAGGCATTCAATCAGCCCCTGTCTGTGTGCTGTATGCAGTCATCTGCATTCATTGTGTTTCCCCACTCATTCAGACTCATATTTCATTCATAAAGTGCCGAGCCAGCTACGTCAGTGCCGGGCCAGGGCTTGCTTTAACCTCTCTGCTGCTTCAGTCGGCCGGCGTGATGGAAGTTTGCTCCCAAGTTACACTTGATTTGTCTGGGCCTCAGCTTTGGACAAATCCTCCTGTTTTTGAGGAGGCCGATAGACCGATTCAGAGTCTGTTCAGCTGCAAGCCCTCCTCGCTGTGCTCCACGCGTCATGTTCGCAGTACGGCGAGTGAAGTTCGTCCCACCCTCCCTCTGTCCGCGACTTCATGAACCGTCACCACCTGGCCTGCATCTTGTCAAACTGTCGCATCACTGCCACAGCTTTCAGCTCTGCGTTAACATGGGGAGAAAGGAGGCCACTTAACAGCATGACTATTTTACTTTTACAATGAATAATTCAGCCAGAATTTTAAGTTCTAAGAGTCCAAGCAAGCACAGTTTCATTATGCTGTCACTCAGGCGAAGCTCTTCCTGAGGGCGTATTGAAGAAAGGTGGACTAAGGTGAAAGTGATTCATTTACCTTTGCAGCAGTAGGCTGACATTTTGAGTGCCAGAACAAAAGAAATAAAAGACAAGACCAACAACACTTCCTCCTCCAACTGGTTACATAATGAAACACTGTTTTACTAGCAAAATTAGAACTAACAAAATCACCCTCTTGCAGATATGGATGAATTCATGAGCAATTTAAATGCAACCTCACCCAATTCAATATGCTCACAGGTTCTTCCTTATGTTAACTCAAGCCCCAACCCTCCTTGACCAGAGGTGTCAAGTCATGAAGTACAAATACTTTGTTACCTTACTTAAATAGAAATTTTGGTCATCTATACTTTACTGGAGTATTTTTCAACTACTTTTTATTGCTACTCCTGTTAATGGTCAGTAGCACACATATGTGGTTTTATATATAAATAAATAAATTGAGTCTTTCATGACTTTTTCTTTTATACTGTAAGTATATTAGAAACCAGTACACTTTTTACTTTTTCTTGAGTAAAAAGCTTCTGTTGATACTTCAACTTCTACAGAAGTGTTTCTATGCCCTGCTATCTATACTTCATCTTGAGTCATAAATGTGCATACTTTTGACACCACTGTCCGTGACAGCCAGGAGTTTGGCTTATCTTGAAACTTTGAGGCCAGAAGAAACCGTTTAGATTACCGGACGGGGGTGGGCATCAGTGAGGACCAGAGACTTTATAACTTCCATCCGAACTGCCATCCTCAACAAAACCACTTATCCAAATGATCCATACTGGCTACCGGAGAATAACCCGGCTGTACAAACCAGGTAATGAGCAAACTTACTTAACAAAGAGTGCATGGCCGATGAAGACCCGTGCTCATGCCTCGCTCTTGGTAGTGCCTGTGAGGGTCACCTGTCAATCACTCTCGATCAGATGTGTCAAATGAGTTTATGATTGAAAATGACTTGTTTTGACTGAGTGTGTATTGGTGCCAGAGTTTCTTCGGAGCCTGCCCTAGGGGAAATAAAATAAAATCACTGAGTGTTGGCTTCAGTTTCAAACCTGCAGATTGCATGCATTTTTTATATACAGTCTATGGTGTTTCTGTTGCTGCTGTAGGTAACAAAAATGTGTCACTTGAAAACTTAAGAGAGACATATAATGGTTCAATTGAGTATTTATCCATGCTCTCCAGTGTTAAAATGCATTTTATAATCTCTTTTAAGATATTTTGTGGTTATAATCTGTGCAATAGTCTGTACAATTCTGACAGCAACACATGGGCTTTCTTATTGACTGTCCTGCCTCACACACAAGAATGATCGTATGACTTTAACTCCCTCATCATATGGTGGAACTTAACGTAAGTTTTGCTTAAATCAGCAGCAAACCAGTTTGCATGTACAGATGTTTCACCAGACATTTTAATTTCAATATCTGATATTTATTTACCTTATGAGGTTTTTGTTCCTGCCATACATTTGTGACCAGGAATAGAGTGTTACCCAACACAGCCAAGATAAAGGTGTTTTTCCATTGTTTTTTTTCCATTCCCCCTTTTGAGATCTTCTTCTGTGCTGCCACAGTTCAAATGAACCCAATAATGTCTTTAAAGTTAAAGGCTCGAGAGATTTCTCAGTTACTGTAACATAAAATCAATGGTGATTGCACTGTGGTCACTAGTTGACTACATAGTGGCTGCAGTTCAGCAGCGGTGGCTTCAGTTCCTCCCTCGGAGCTGCCCTCAAAGACTGATTACACTTCAGGCAACAGCAGGAGCAGCTGTTGCCTTCAGCACATGTCTGACCTCACTGATTCTCTGCTCACTGAGAAACTGTTGCCACAGAGAAAACCCACGGTCCAGTGTTACGGCAGCCATTCATGCTCAATGTTCACGTAATCAAAAACACACTCCCCTCCCTTCAAACTCGACAATGAATGGACACTTGCGCTAAAAATACATTTTCGTCTCCTCAAACAGTCTTGGATCTGGCATTAAAATACCCGTCAAATAAGCAGACGTCTCTGCATTCATTCTGCTCTATTTCTGTAAACATCCTGCTTGTATCTGCCTTCAGTTTCCTCCGCTGAGAGCTAACAGAAAACCATTTCCCTTATTGGCGTATAATTCAGATTTCTGTCGGCTGCAGTGTTCCTTTGGGGCACTGCAGTGAGCGAGTACATGACCGCTCATGACAGTCGAGTCCAACAGGTATTTCAGCTGTGACGCGGTGCCACCATGTGGCCCGAGTCAGACACTGCCCCTCGAACGCATTCTGCACCAGAACTGCTTTCACCAGGGACAGTTTTACATTCCTCAGACTTGATGCCGGGAATCCAGTTTGTTTGAATCAAATTTGTGATATTACTGGAAGGAGCACTGTGTTTTCTCTTTAAAGCCAGAGCTCAGGAGTACAGTGTGAGAGATTTGCAGTGTTCAGAAGTTGTATAGAGCAGTCACTGCACAGTGCACAGTGTTTTACAAGATAGTTTTCACTGTAATTAAACAGCCCTTATATTTGCAAAGTAATTCTGGGCTTTGAAGACTTGTTCGTCTCTTTCTGTCAACCGGGAGACCATGCATGCTGAGCCATCGTCCACAGCATAAAGATGTAAAGAGCGGCTTGGCTGCTGTAATAGGATCAGCACCCCTCACACTCCCACTCACATCAGCCTTCATTACCACTGGCTTTGAACGGGATTATTGTGCCTGGAGGTGATGCTTATTCACTGCAGGCGCACATGTGGGTTGGCATTTTGCTGATGCATATGAGACATGTGCAGCAAACCCTCGAGCAGGACTGTTTGTCTAATCTTCTCAGTTTACATTTAAAAAAAATCAGACTTATACCTGTGATGCTGCTTTAACCTAGCTTGTTTTTCTTCTCAGTATCGACTGACTATTTGACTGCCTCAGATCGTTTAACTATTGTTTAATGCATTGCATCCGTCAATTCATACAATCAATAAAATCACTCAAGATGACAACAATATCTAACAACAATTATAATAAAGTAATATAATTCAGGAAATGGATAGTCCTTGGAGATAAAGCAGGAATTAAGCAGCATTTATCTTTATATTTTACAATTGTTTTATTGTGACTTCCCTGTTCGTTGGCCATACTCCATTTGTCAGTGGTTGTGAATCCTCTTAGAGGTGGATTATGGGACTAAGATGTCTACACAAAGAGGGAGAGAGAGAGAGAGAGAGAGAGAGAGAGAGAGAGAGAGAGAGAGAGAGAGGGGAAAGAGAGACTGACAGAGTCAGAGCATGTGCACCAGGAGTACAGGGTGAGAGAGAGAGAGATTGCAAAACAGGAAGAGGAGCCGAGCAGGGGAGAGAGAAAATGGAGAGAACCCCCTGTCCTGACATGGACCATGAATGGGGTGGAAGGTGGTCGGTAACCAGGGTGAGTAAACAACACAACCATTCCCATAATGCTGTATATGATGAAAAACCTAGACTTAGTCTTGATTTAGTTTTCACTGCATTGTACTGATAATGACATTATGGTCCAGTGGCTTGGACAGTGCAGAACTGTACATCCTGCACAACGAGTTCTGCACAGAACCAGATCTAGATGGCACAAGACATTAAATTAATAGCACAGATTATTGCACAGGTGCACAATGGAGCACCTTTATTATAAGATTGACTGTTTTTTTCCACCTAATTAAGCTTGGTTCACGTCAAAACCTCAGTTTGGCTTTAAGAGCAGCGTGACGTCTGCGAGCCTAATTATTCAGTTACCTGAGGACGAACCACAGTAATGTGATAAACTAAGGGATCACCTTCCTGCCAGTTAACCTCACTTTCCTGTGGGTATGTCCTATTAGTTGCTTTGAGACACGGCCCAGTGTGTGAGAGGGAACCTCGGCGTGGCCTAATGAGCAGAATGTGACATTTTCACCTCTTTCTTTCCCACTCACAGGAAGAAGCAGCTGAGCCTCACATGGTGGAGCCCACACTGCCGTGTCCGACCCCGTCTCTCACTTGATGAGGCAGGACCGGAGCAACCGGGCGGCAGCGATGTCCCTCCTGTCCTCCACCATCCCTCCAGGCTGGAGCGTGTGCTCTGCCCTCTGCTTCCTCATCGTGCTGCTTCCAGAGGCCCGGGCAGACGGCCTCAATGCCACCACTCAGCGTAATGGTGGTGGCTCCCAGTGTGGAGAGTACACCAACCAGGTAATTACTGCAAACATCCCGCTGCCCCTGTGATGCCCTTTTGTGAACCCGGTGTTCTCTGTCACTAAAAATACAGCAGTAAAACATGGATGTAGTGGTGGAACTGTCACGTGCTGCACATGAGTAAAAGTACCAATACAACTAACTAAAAGGTATAGCAATGCCAAAGTATTATCAACAAAAAAAGCCTCTAGTTCTAATTAAGCAAGACATTTTAGATTGTTTGTGATGTATTACTTGCATACTGCTGGTATGTAATACTACTCGTATTACATACTGCTGCTCTATGTCCTCTGTTCTAAATAAGATAAACTTGAAATTCATGTGGAACTAGATTGATATTCTAGGCTTCTCTCTGATATTAGCTGAAACATATCACCATATGTTTTAGTGGTTGTAGTTATTCAGATCATGAGTCTCTATATACAATTCAATTCGAAGAACTTTATTTGTACTTTTTTCCATCTGTGTAATCTAACAAACACAGGGATAACAAAGGGCAGCATGTAGTTTATAATGGCCTCTGATTCACATGATTGATTATTCAAACTGCAATGATGAATCAGTACAAAAATATAACAAACAAATTCATTACATCAGATGTAAAACTGAGTCGCTGTATCTGGTGTGAAAGAATGGGATCGGCTTGTGGATGGTGTGTCAGGAGATGATCGAATGACACATTTGTATTATTTAACATCTATGTGACAGATGATGGAGAATGGGATGTGTCGGCTGGTGGCCACGCTGCCTCAGCTGGACGAACAGAGATGCCCGGACATGTTTCGCTGCACGGACGAGGTCTCCTACTGGCTACATGAGAACGAGGAGAGGAAGCAGCAGATCGGGGCGCTGAAGGAGACCATCTCCGAGCTGCAGGAGGAGCTGAGGAACCACCGGCACCGCATCAAGGTCCTGGAGCTGCAGGTGACATTTCCATATCGCCTTAGCAGACCCGGGTCAACCATCAGCAGCAATCCTGTCAACTGCTTTGAGGGCTCACCTGAGTCACTCTCTGTCATGGTTTCTTCTTACTGACTCAACATGTGACTGAAGTGAATTCGTTCTGCTCAAGTTGTCCAAGTTCATCTCCCTTGAAAGTATTTTCTTCTGTCTGGAGTTCCTTCTTGTGTTTGCTCTACGTGGTAGGGTTGAAAGAGAGTTCAGACATAAGCATAAATATTTGATCAAAGGCGTTTTGGACTTTGTTTAACTCCTTTGGCAAGTTCACTTTTTATTTAACAGTCAGCCTCACTGCAGTTCTCAAACCTTTTTACTGAATTTCACAATTAAAATCAAAGCCTCACCCCTGGCTTGTGTTTCCGTATAGACACAGATAACAGGCATTGGGTAGTTGTGTACAGTCCAGCAGAGTAACGTGGCTTCTGGTCATCCAGCTCCCCCCGCCCCAGCTAGCACGTCCTTGACCTTGGTCACTAACAGGATTAGCCTCCTACCCCTCCACGTGTTGCCTCATGTGTCTGAAGCAGGCAGCCTGTGGTGGACTGGACGTTGAAGTTGAATGGTGTAGCAAATGGAGGAAAAACAGGCAGGAGGGAGGGAGACTGTGACAGTGGGTGGGGGGGCAGGGTTACACCCCATGTCCGGCCTGGGAGTAGACCAACAGAGACTTTGCATTTCATACCTTTTCTCTTTTGAGCAGTGCCGTATCCTAGTGTGCGTGCATGGAGATATTTCTTGTCGTCAGTTCCAGAGGCAGTGACTGATCAGCCAAAGTCGGCAAATACCAGTGGTTTTTCATTTTCATTTCTTTTCTCGACAGTTTTAATAATGTATCAGCAGCAGCAGCAGCGGCAGCAGAAGCACTCAAATTATTGCTCGAGTAACCTTTGCAAATATTGGAGTGTCAAATTCTGCATTTAATATCAATTCAACTAACAAAAGTATTAAAACTTCATTTTAAAAGTGGAAGCATTCAATGTGCTAAATTTTCTCATTTCAGCACCAGAACTCAGAGAGCACACCACTAGGGCACAACAGAGGCCATACAATTTATTCTAACGATTATCTGCCTGTTTCTTTGTATCCATGGTTATTGCCTTTGTCTTTTAATGTGTGTGTGCTTGTGTGGTCACGCATGATGGCAGAGTGAGGAGAAGGGCCACGTGAACGTCTCCTTGGAGCAGCGCTTTCATGAGCTGGAGGTTCACTACACTGAGGCCACCACCCTGCTGCACCTCCAGGGCACTCTGATCCTAGATCTGCAGGTAAACCCACCATGTACACTGTGTTCCACTTCAAGAAAGCAGAACGGAGCATGCCTTTATTCACCGCACAGCGGGAAAGTTGTGAGTGTGCTGACTGTTTTGTCAACGTTTCTGTCCAGAACCAGCTCCACAATCTGACGCTCATGGTGGACAAAGTAAAAAGAAGCCCCGGGTGCTTGATCAACATCGTGCGTCCCAACCCTCTGATGAGCGCTCAAGAAGCTCTCCGTCCAGGTTTGTTGCTTTAATGGCAAATTAGTGAAAGAAAGCAGAAATATTACAATACATTTAAATTGTGTGGCATTTTTCTCTTCTGTAGAAATCACATCTTGAAAACAATTATTCACAAACAAAACCCTAACCCTAATTTGAGCATTAGCTCAATGAGCATTATCCGTCCAGCAGAGGGCGCCAACCTCTCATAGTTGACTTCTCACCCTCTCACATTTTCCTCCCTCAGAGATTCAGCATGTGAGGAACTGTCCCATAGACTGCGCCTCAATCTACTACAATGGTGTGAGGCGGTCAGGCCTCTACACAGTGGTGCCCTCACTGGCTGGTATGCCTGTGGAGGTCTACTGTGATATGGACACCGATGGTGGGTCACAAACACCTTGCCAGGCAAGACGCTGCTGCTCCCCGGGCCGTGCCAGAGCGTCCATATATCTGCGGTCTCTTTGCTCCAGGTGGAGGCTGGACTGTGATCCAGCGTCGCGTGGATGGCTCTGTGAGCTTTGACCGCACCTGGAGGGACTACAGGGAGGGCTTTGGTGACCTGCACTCCGAGTTCTGGCTGGGCAACGAGAACATCCATGAGCTGAGCAGCCAGGGAGAGTACAGCCTCCTCATCCAGCTGGAGGACTGGAGCAACAAGCACAAGCACGCCCTCTACCAGAGCTTCAGGTCACTGTCGCTACCCTCTCACCTGCACCTGAAAGGGACATTGTGTAGGCATTGCCCCCATCTAATGGTGAAATTGTGTATTGCATTCAAAGGAAAACACGCATTGCAACTACGGTAGCCGCCGTTTATCACAAAGCCTTTAGCTGATCTTCTCCAGCAATATCTCTGGTGGCTTGCAGCAAAAGCCCGTTGCTATTTGTGCTATTTGTCCCTTGCCGGCAGTTGTAGATTGTCTTTTCCATCATAAACAAATCTAAAATTCTTCATTGAATTTAGTTAATTGATTTTCAAAGAGGACCTACAATGAACATTAACGTTCAGTGAAGGCACAGGACTGTGTTTGTTGAAACGTCTGGTGAAATGTCAGTGTATGCAATCCCACCATTTAGTTAAAAGATATCAGAGCTAAAGAAATAAATAAGGATGTGTCTTTGACATAGCTTGTGTGTTAAAACAGAGAGCAAAGATAAAGAAACCTTTCAACCATTCTAGTTCCCTTTTTATGCTTCAAAGCCACACATTTTGCTTGCCTGACTTCCTTTTTTTATTCTTTGTTTATCATACTATTGTAGATTTTATTATTTCTTTACTACTTGTTTGACTGTATTTATGTCTATTTGTCGTGCGTGCAAAACTGTTGCAAATCAAATTGCCCTTCGGGGACAGTCGGGTCAATCGTCACCATCATCATCTTCGTCCTGCTGTTGTGCTTTGTGCAGTGTGGACGACGAGGAGCATCAGTACCGTCTCCACGTGTCAGGGTTCAGTGGGACGGTGCAGGACTCTTTCGGCTGGTACCACGACAAGCAGGGCTTCAGCACCCCCGACAGCGGCAACATCTGCGCAGAGATCTCCCACGGCGGCTGGTGGTACAACCAGTGTTTCTATGCCAACCTGAATGGAGTCTATTACAGAGTAAGTGTGCGCGCGCAGACGCAGGCCTTTACTTTCTGCCGTGAAAGCCACTCATGTTCGTTGCTTCCTCGCCCTGCAGGGAGGACATTACACCCCCAAAGGCCGAGGCCCGCTGGGTCCTGATGGCATCGTGTGGTACTCCTGGAGAGACTCGGACTATTACTCCCTACGCAAGGTCAGCATGATGATCCGGCCTCGAAACTTCCGAACCCGGCTGTCACCCTGAAGTGTGACACAGGCTCTTCCGTGGGACTTTGTTCATTACTAGAGTTCATCAGGACGGACGTGAGTGCCAGTTATTGTGCATACGAAGATTGTGCATTCCCGAAGAGAAAGGATTTTCTCCTACACCTTTTTGGAAACAGACTTTGTATTGTAGAGTTTGTTTCGTTCTGTTTTCTTGTCACATGGATATTTTTCATTCAGTCCGGGGAAGTCATATCTTCCTTATTTTCTACGTCTGTTTTGTACGTTGTAGCTTGATACTTTGACACACTGTTAGCAATGCGACAAACAAACAAAAAAAGTGAATATTTGCACATGTGTTTGCTAGAAGGTGAAGGAACTCGGTGTGAGACGACTGAGCAAACTGTTTGAATGGTGCTCGCGCCAGTGATGGCATGATCCGCTATGAGGAACCATTGTATAAACTTTTCCTGAAATGAGAATTTAAGTATTGTTCATGTCAAGTCAGAAAATAAAAGAAAATTTGTAAAATAGATAAAATAATCAGCCCATTGAAGTCCTCCAGTCTCACCGTTTAGGACAAGGAAGAGGATGTGCTACTATTGGAGGACTGTATATACATATATATGGATTGTACAATAAACACTAAACTGCTTCTACAAACTTTACACACTGCATTTAATCAATAACTAATATTCCAGTGTTGAAAGGAAATGGAGATAGCTTTAACTGTATGCACACTGCGCTTTGTCTGTGGCATCCCGTAAATGCTACTTCCATTCAAATGACTTCACACATGGGCTACCGCTGACCTTTAGACTACTGCCAGCCTAGCGTCAGCACACTGCAGCAAGCACATGTTGAGCAGAGCGCTGCTGGGAAGACTTTATAGGCTCAGCAAGGGAGTTTTTTCCCCCTCTCTCTCTCTCTCTCTCTGCGGAGCTTTAATGAAGCTCTAAATACACAAGAACACGTCCGCTCAGCATTGACCGACACGCATGAGAGTGAAGTGAGTGTCTGGCGTGGAGGATCTCCTCGTCTGGCCCGCGTTACGTGGCCTACACGCCCAGCTGCACCTGATGGGGGGGGGGCCGGGTCCGGCCACGGGGGCAAAAAGGGCTCTTTCACCTCCTCCACACAAACACACTCTTTGACCCTTCACACAGGCGGCCGACTCATTCTCATTCCTGTCCATCTCCGCGCGAGAATCTGCCGCAGGGAATAAGGGCCGCACTGTGAGCCGGCCGAGAGAGTGCGCAGTGTGCCGCGCACCCTGCACCGGGAACAAGAAGAGGTCTCTTCCCAAACACGCACAAAGAAGCAAAGCCCCGATGAGTACAAATCATTGTTTAATAAATCAAACAGAATTTCTGCTCCTCTCTGAGTTACACTGTATTGCAAACACTTCTATACATAAAATGGCATCTCAATAACAAGCAGCACCTCTTGGGTCGGATAGAATATATGTATATATATATATATATATATATATTTTGTTTTCATGTATTATGTGATAAGAAAAACACAGAGTGGACAAGATTAGGGACTGATTCAAAAATGGGCGGTGAAAAGTGAAATCAAAGACTCTCATACATGATAAACGCACGACTGCATCCCAAACTCTAACATAGCACGAGATCTTACATTTAACATCGCTGCCGCACCTTCATATAAAACACCACAATCTCATTCAAAAAAAAAAAAAAAGGAAAAAAAAGACAGAAATTCCAAATATTCCTCAGAAGAGTGGGGGGGAGAGTGAGAGCAGGTTTGGCACCGCCTGCAGGGAGGTATCCATTCACCAGCGTTGGCATAGCGAGGCCCTGACTGGAGCGCCGGCCGTCCCACACCGTCTCCTCTCCTCATATGTAAACTGCAGTGTCACGGTGCGCAGGCTGGGGGCCAACCTAGTCAACCATTTCAATTTTCCCCTCAGAGTGGGCGAAGGCACGTGAGCAGGAAGGGGGCGGAGCCTCCCGCCGGGTTTGGAGGAAGTGCGGGATGAAAAGGGGGCTGTTTACTGCCAGCAGTGGACATGAAGAGGACACACTCTCTGCCTTTGCCAGCTACTTGCAGACTTCAAAAAAAGGGAGGGGGGGGGGGGGGGGGGGGGGGGGGGGGAGTCCCACTGAAGGTGTGACGACTAGAGTGTTGACGGGCCTAACGCGATCATTCAGTTGCCCAAGAGTCAAGCAGTAAAGCTCTGGTTTGTTGTCCGAACTAGATTAAGAAATCATCCCCCCCTCCCCCTCCCTTTCTGTTTGAGACAGAGGGGAGGGCGGCTTTGGCTTTCAGGGTCGGTGTAAATCACGTCCTTTATCTTTATTAACGCAGGCCGTGAGGCATGAGCACTGCTGTGAAGCGGGTCGGTGAAACGCCAGCAGTGGCGGCTGCGCGCGCACAGCTGGAAAGACGACGAGGCCCGACGCAACGCGCGACGACGGCGACTTCCTGCGTTGCAAATGCTGGATCTTGGACAGGGGGGGTGTGTGCGTGTGTGTGTGTGTGTGTGTGTGTGTGTGAAAACGGTGTGCAATGTTCTGCAATCGCCCCCAAAGAAAAGGAGGAAAAAACAACCCAGCCCTGGTGTCAAAACCTTCAACTGTTCTCGGACTACTGAGAGGGGCCGGCAGTGTTGAGCAGTAAACTAGGAGATGAGGTAAGAGCCAGAGGAAGAGAGAAGTGAAATTTTAAATTAGAGGGCCGGGGGGGGGAGGGGGGGGGAGATGCAGCGCAAGCAAGAATATTTGGGTGGTTCGACTCTTCTCTCGTCCTGTGCAGCGCGAGCCGGGAGGGCGCCGCTCTCACATCGTGATGAACTGACTGTGCGCCTGCCTCAGCTTCTCGGCGATCTGTCGGGGAAGGAGAGGGGGGAGAGCTCACATGAGCGCGAAGGCTCATCGTCTCAAAGTCTCGGTGCCGCGCGGCCTCCCCCGCAGGTGAGAGGAGGCGGCGGGAAGAGGCGAAAAAAAAAGTCAAAAATCACTTTACCGTCTCGTAAAACTTCACTTGCTCCTCCAAGTACGACTTCATGACCCTGTTGTAGTCGTAGATACGGTTGTTATGGAAGTGGTTCATCTCAGCTGCGTGGAGCAAAAGCAAGCATGCGAGTCAGGTATGGCAGCGTGATAAGACTCCAAAACTCCTGTGTGTGTGTGTGTGTGTGTGTGTGTGTGTGTGTGTGTGTGTGTGTGTGTGTGTGTGTGTCGGGGTGAGCCGCTACCTTGTAATGCGTAAGACATGACGCTGACTCGTTTAGTCATGGTGACTTTGTCCTGAGAGGTAAGTTTGCTGGCGGCCACCAGCTTGTCGGCCTCCTTCACCTTGTCTATGGCTGCCTGCAAGAGAGGGTCGAGGGGTTTGAACAGGCCTGAACCAAAAAGTCCCTGGATACTGGCACACGTGTGACAGTTTGGAGAAAATGACCTAATGGCAAATGACTTCAACGCTTTAGATCGATACAGGTGTAACGCTCTACACATTTACAGTCAGCAGAAGTGCATGCGCTTCTGGGATAAGCAGTTTACAAGTGGAAGGTGCAGCCTGTGATTACCGCAATGGGCTACGTAACAGATGGCGAGATGAGATGAGATGTAGAACATCATCATTGTTCGTAAGGACCCCGTTTAGATATGCATACATCGCCACTTAGTAAAGATGTTATCACAAAGTTGAACTAACGGAACTGTAGAAACCCTTCAAACGTCATCTCTTGTACTGTATGTCAATGAAAGATTCTCTTAGGGTTTCCTGCTGTACCTTATGGACCCCGATGGTATCTGGGAAGCATCCGAGAAGACCTTTATATTCATTGTTGGTTTCCATGAGGAAGTGGAGGTCTTTCTTGGGCTGTAGCGGGCGGGGGTGGGGGGCAAACAGAGAGAGACGTAGGAGATAAATGTGACCTAGAATTGAAAAAGGGAAACTGGAAAACGATAAGAAATAATACAAGGAAGCATGACCTCACACGAGTAAGTGGTTAATTTTAGCACAGCAGCCTGACTGACAATGGGTGACGATAGTCTGGCCGTGGTTTAAGATCAACGTGACACTGGAGGGGGTGATGTTGTAGGACTAGAAACAAGTAGGAAACGACATCAAACTAATGCATCCACTTCACCTGTAGTGGATACACGGCTCCACTAAGCTATTCTACTGTGACAAAATGACCAGAGCAGCGCAGGCTCACCAGATACATCCTCCTTCTGGAAGCTGCTGGGACATTGACAAAGGCCAAAGTTTGATTCTTATCACACTGAGCAGTGGGGAAGGGGGGGGGGGGGGGGCAAAGCACTGTCAGAAACGCCACACTCAGAAGGGCAGGCTACGGGACCCCGGAGAGACGAGCTTTCCTGCGGCTCCTTCCTCTGCAGATGCAGGACGCTGGGCCGCCGGGGGTCACCTAAAACGCCGAGGCAGGAAGCGTCCCGCGGACGCTGCGAGATAAACCCCGCGGACCTCTGAGGAAACGGAAGGCCCGAGGGCTGGGCCTCCGTCCTCGTCAGGCAGGCCGAGCCCGGGCCGAGCCCAGCGCCTCACCTGCTCTGCCACCAGCTGGGCGATCTCCTCGTACGTCTTGCCCGCTTCCGTCATGGCGTTGGTCAGCGTCTCCTCGCCTGCGGGCCGGACATGGAGAGACGAGCCGCGTTACCGCCGCGTGTCTCAAGAGCGCTCGCGCCACGCCGTGTTTCCACACAGATGTCCACACGGCGCTGCGCCGCGGGTTACGTCACCATTACTCCGTTACTCTCTGCAGATAATATTCCGGGCGTTTGCATGCGCCGGTCTACCTTGGTATCCGCTGCTATTGAAGACGGACGAGAGGTTCTGGAAGGCTTTGCCGATCCTCTGGTACTCTTTTGGCAGAGCTGTGGGGAGGGGCGGGGGGAGGGGGGAGGGGGGGGGGGGGGGGTAGGTGTGAGAAACCAGCGATCACACGCTTTTGAAAGAATGCTTCCCCGGGTTGACAAAATACTCGACACAGAGGGATCCTTTGTGCAAACAGCGATTAGGGCTCAGAGCGGAGGCGCGTCCGGCCCGCGCTAGAACACCCATTACGCCCCAGCGTGGCTGGCGTGTACGTACGGCCTGTGCATCTCTTCCAGTGCTCGTGGCCCACGGTGAGGATCTCCTTCACCCTGTCGTCCATGGATTTGGTAAACCTGCTGAACTGCTCGCATTTCTGCTCCCTGTGACAACATACGGGATCGGGTTTGAAAAAGCAATGTTCATATGTACGTATGTGTGTCCCAGGCCCAGGCCGTGATAAAACTCACACTTCCAGAAGATCCAGGTCGGGAGCTTCAGGCTCTATCGTGGTGAAGATCATCACTCCTACCGTCTCGTCCTTCTCTGCTTTTCTCTTCCCCGTCTTCCAATCCTGCATCGACGGGCCACTCGCATTAATTCGGCAGCCACGATACATCAATAAACAGGACCCTTCGAGAGGGCGGAGGGGGGAGGGGCGCACCTTCTCGTCCTTGTAGGTGAGGAAGGTCTGGAAGACCTCGCTGCAGGAAACGATGGGGTGCCTGCACATCCTGCTCATCCAGCCCTGCAACCGCTCCATGCGCATCTTGATAAACTCCTCCTCAAAGCGGCCTGGGGGAGGAGGCAAGAGGCGGCCGGTGAGCTGCCGCATGGCCGCGTGGCCATCAGTGGGGTTCTGGCCGGCCGCAGAGCGTGGCCCTCACCTGTCACCTGCTTGTCTGGTAGGGACGGGATGGGGATGGCCGAGCCGAACTTGTCCAGCAGCCTCTCGTACAGCCAGTCGAAGTGCTTGTATCTGTGGTTGACCGGCCGGTTCGTGTTCTGCGAATCAGGGACGGCGTGTTAGCCCCAGGGGGGCGGGGGCATTCGTCATACTTTCCCCGGAGCGCGAAGGCGGACACTTACGTTGGGCGTGATCTGGTACTCGATGTAGCTCTTGAGGCCGTACATCTTGGAGCCCTTCTTGGGGTCGGCCACCATGCAGTCGAGCTGGGCTTCGGGGTAGCACCACACGGGCCCGACTTCTCCCATCTGTGCATTGTCAGGCGCGTCACAGTTAGAGCAGCGGCGCTATGGATTCTGCGGCATGCGAGACACAGGCGCGCTGGCAAGAACAGGAAACCGCAGCTGTCTATGAGCGAGATATCCTGCATTTACACGCCACCTACATAGATCGGCAGCTTCTCTTTGCCTTTAGTGAGCTGCTTGCATAGAAGGTAGAGCTCGGGGCCGGACTTGGAGAAGCCAGGAAACCTGCACAGAGAGAGAGAGAGAGAGAGAGAGAGAGAGAGAGAAGTTTTGAAAGGCCCGGCTTGCTTCCTTTCACCCGGCTCCAGAGACTTGTTTTGGACGTCGGTACCGGCAGCGTCTGTGGCTTGTGGTTATCAGAAAGTCGGCCGCAACTATCAGAGAGGCTCTGGTCTCCGACGCTGGTAAAACGTGGACGACGCGAGACGCGCAAAAAAAAGGGAAATCGGCTCAACGTTGTCGTTCTCACGGTGACGCCTTACACGCGCCCGTGATGGCTCCTTCCATTTATGGCGCTTTTGTAAAAATCACTGATGCGTATTGGAAGGAAGTGGCTACTGGAGCAGACAAAAGCTGCCGTCTTTCACGGCGCCGGGCAGGACAATACGCCCGCCTTACTTGTTCAGGGCGATCTTCATTGACGTGCCGTGCGCCCCGCCCCGCTGCATGGCGCCGCTGTCTCCGGCCTCGGACTCGGCGTAGCCCCCCGTGGACTTCACGTCGTCCCACTCGTCGTCCCACTCGTCGTCCTCCGCTCCTGGGGGCAGAGGGAGCAGTGGCTCAACGCGCGCGGAGACGAGGGCAGACCTGGCCCTCAAGCGGTTGGACCAGCTGCCCGTTCAACCATACATTATGCTCCGTTACCACCTTCAATAGATACATGCTGCAGCATGCACGGACTCAGACTTCCTGTAATTCCATAAGAATACACTGCCAAGAACTCTGTGTGTATGTATATGCATATGTATGTATATGCGTATATGTGTATGTATATGCATATGTATGTATATGCGTATATGTGTATGTGTTTGCATATATATGTATATGCGTATATGTGTATGTATATGCATATGTATGTATATGCGTATATGTGTATGTATTTGCATATATATGTATATGCGTATATGTGTATGTATATGCATATATATATATATATATATATATATACATATATATATATATATATATATATATATATATGTATATGCACACACACAATACTGCTAGACAAGCACAAACCATGCCAGATTTTGCATCTCTGCAGATCGGCTACGGCGCAAAAAAAAACCCCATTTCCGTTCTGAAGTTCAATCTGCAGTTTCACACGAAACAGAGAGAGGACGATTAGGTACAGACGAGACACACGGGGAGAGAACCGCTTGAAACTGGGTCAAGATGGACCTCTCAGTTCTCAGTTCCTGTCACCTCAATGACACCGAATGCACGGCCTGATTCCAAACGCCCAGGCACGATCGGGGCGCAGTGGCGCGAAGCAGCCCTGACTTCGCTCTCGAGAGATCAATGAAAGTGTTTCCACACGGACACGGCGGTCGAGGGGCGACTACGCATCCGGTTTGTTTTGCCACCGCAAACATCGTTAGAAAACCAAGACGGCATGCGAATACCAAAGTTAGGTGAAAGCTGCTGAATTCTCACTGGCCTCCAGTCCTTTTAAAATGGCCAAAAGGGGAAATCTGATGGTCGGACGTAACTCAAACGTCATCCCATGTAATGTGGCTCAAGGGGACGGACGTGATGGACTAATAGAAGTCTAGGTTCCCGTCTTCGTCACAGCGAAGGGGAAACACAACGTTAACAGCGGGACGCGCGGTGAAAGCCTTGCACGCGGGCATGCTTTTAAGAGCGCCGATCACTCCCTCCCCTCAAACCGTTTGGCCGGAGCCTCCTCTGCTCAAGCACTTACTGCCAGTCCACACACTCGCATAACAACACGGTAAAAGCTTCCACCCGGGGATGCAGCGATACCTGTGCAATCGATAAGGTAGGGATAGGGGTAGATGTCTGTGGCCAGGGAGGAAAGAGAGGGGAAAAGTCTGTTAATTCCCCTGCTCTCCCCGCTCATCCCCGCTGTTCCCCTTCTGCAATAACAGCTGGGGAATTCAAGAAAACAGGTCAAGCAATTTGTCCTTCTGAGTCATGCGTGAGGCTAACTTTTCCACAGTCTGGCAAAAACAGAGTCATGACTTGGTTGTCCTTTCCACATGCTGGAGCATCTGCGCGCAGGGACAAGCCAGAGACGGGCGCAGACGAACATCTCGGGAGTGCGAGTCACTTGAATTTCGCAAACGCTGAAAGGACGTCAAAACCGACGGCTAAGTCTACTTCAGGTTCCAGTCTCCAGCTATTTCTGTTCACGTGTCGGGTTCACTTGAAGGACGAGACACTCAGAAAAGAGTTTATTAGATGATTTCGTGACACAAACACCATCTGGTCCTGCGGGGAGGATGACTTTAAATGTCATTTGCCTCAACCGTCTGACCTACTTTTTAATCCGCGAAACATGGATTCCACAAGTTTCCTCGAGAACATCAAACGTTTCGTTTGGTCGGAGTTACGGAAAAGGCAAAACACCGGACATTTGGCCACACGTTCAAAGGTCTACGCGCTCACAAATGATCTCGTGTCTCTAATCTCTGAGTGTGACCGAGAGCGTCTGGCAGCTTCCACCCGAACGGATCTCTCGGCAGGACCTCCTGAGGCGCCTGCCTATCTGTCCTATCTCAAACCACACGGGAGAGAAAAAAGAAGTTAAGAGGGAGGGGAAGCACTGGGGGGGTGAGAGAAACGCAGCAGTCATACCGTCATGATCGGCAGTGGGTTGAAATAGCAGTGGTGAGAGTGAAACCTGAAATCTGAATGAACAGCACACTGACTGTTGCGGTACGGGGGGGGGGGGGGTTGCTCTTTAACTGGGAGACCAGCTCTCACCTGGGCCCTGGTAGGCCTGAGGGTGGCCCTGAGACACAGAGCTCCACGGGTCATTGTTGGCGCCCTTCCCGGTCTGAGTGCCCTCCGGGTTGGACGCCCAGTTGCTGTTGGCGCCGCCCGACGGGTCGGAGTTCCACGCGGACCAGGGATCGTTGCCGTTGCTGGCCTGCGGGGGGGGCGGAGAAGCGGAGAGAAGCCGTGAGGGGAAACGGCGAGGGGGGGGGGGGGGGGGGGGCGGCGAGGCGAGAACGGGAACAGAAAGTCCGGCCCGCTACGCGCCAGAGGCTGCCAGGAGGCCGTCGTAAAAGAACAAAAAAACAAAACAACAACAACATGCTTTCACAAACACGCGAGGCGAACGTGGTTTCTGACAGGAAACCTTTTTTTTTTTTTTACAAAAACACGCACTACAGATACAGCTCAGCGTGTGCAGTCATGGCAAACATCTCGTAAAAAAAAAACACATGCACACCATCGCATCGAAGTCCGGAGAGTTGTGGAGGCGCCTGGGAGCTGGAAATGGAACATACCGTGCGTGCAAGGCAGACCTAGTACGCGGGCCACTCTGAAATGCATAGGCATGCAGCAGAGCCAACGCGTGCCTGTGTCGGCTGCTCTTGACTTTACCCTGCGGATCCCCAGCGCACAACGCACCGAGGCAAAGACCTGTCACCAGGCCAGCGGCTCATGGTCCTTGAAAGAAACAGCATTTGAAACGTCGGGGAGGAGTAAGACCGCACTGAGGGATTTCGACACAATTTCCGAGGCTCCGATCGCCATCTCGGAGGCGACGCGCGTGTTCTGATTGGCCGGTGCGATTGGTCAGAGGAGGATCAGCGACCCGCGGGCCTTTCTTGCTGTGCGTGGTGCTGATTCACAGGCTGTGGTGCGAGGTGAGCGGAGAGAGTGCGATCATGCCGTCGGAGCAAAACGGGTGGGTTGGGGTGGGGGATGGGGGGGGGGGGGTGGTTGATTTGCAAAAGCAGACAGCATTCGGGATGGATGGGGTGCGTGTGTGTGGAGGGGTACGGGGGGGGGGTAGGAGTGGAGGGCTTGGTTCCATGCAAGGGGCCTCGTCCACCCACCAAAGTGGTGGTTACCTCATCTGGGGATGAAAGGTAGGGGGAAACTGGGGTGTCTGGGGTTTCCGGCTGGGGGTTTATACCCCCAGGTTCCACCTTGAGGGGGGGGAAAAAAAAAGGGGTGACATCATCACAAAGCGTCGACAGTGGGAGGTTCACACGCTGCAGGGGGTGAGCTTCTGCGATACTGCACATACAGCAGATGTGTGTGAGTGTCTGTGCGTGAGAGAGAGAGAGAGAGAGAGAGAGACAGGGAGACAGAGACAGAGAGAGACAGGGAGACAGAGAGAGAGAGACAGAGAGAGAGAGAGAGATATAGGGGAGGCGAAGGCTGACACATTTCCTGCTTTGACTCAACCACTTTCTGCGCCGTGAATTTCTACTGATCCAGCAGTACGCTCGCGCTTGCGGAACTTCCTGCCTGCCGCGAAGCATTTCGCTGCCCTCCATTTCCTCTCGGTCCTGTTTCACTCCAGCCCCCCCGCACCCACCCACCCCCCCCCCCCACCCCCCACCCCCACCCCCACCCCCACCACCTCCCCGCCGGAGCCCGTGTCAGTTATAGAAGCGGCCTGACCGCCTCCAGTATCTCCCGCTGCAGCTGCTCTCACTTCTGCATCTGCCGAGCTCGCACATGCGGCGCGGACGTCAGCGAAACGCCGCCACCGCTCGCTCGGCCTCTCTGCTTCGTCTTCCACGCGCACGCACACACGCACGCGCGGGTCTGACCGCCGCTTGGCGTTACCTGGCTCTGCGCAGGCGCCGACTGGGGCGCGTAGGCGTCGAAGATGGACAGGTCGGGCGAAGCGACATTGCCCAAACCCGGGGCGGGCGCTGTGGCGGCGGCGGCTCCTGGGAACGATGGAAACTGTGCACTGAGCTGGAGGCGAGAGGACAGACAAAGAAAACGGTCCCTTCAGGAGAACACGCCGGCTTTTAATGACTTTTAAAGGTGCATTCTTGTGCGGTAATGTGATCGCGGCTCCTTGGTGTTCCCGAGCTTTGCATGCCTTTAACTCGATTCGACGGGAGTGCGACAACACCGGCGACACTTCAGATTTTGCCTTTGAAACACCCGAGGATACCACGCTTAGCTCTCAACACTTTGGTTGCGGGCGGCACATTTTTACCCAGAGGAGTGAGGCGAAACAGCAAGCGGTCGCATGAGAGACAGACTGAATCCTTGTGTTTTTCATTAAATGTTACATAAGCTACAAGTGCAACGCTTGGGAGTGGGCTTTTTTTCTTTTTTTTTTGTGATTTGGAAACCAAATCATAACAGCGGTGGGGCAGCTGGAGAGGTAACGTCAGGTCAGGCAAACAGACGGGAGTAAAAAGCAGGACAGGGACCAGTCGGCCTCTCTCTCTGAGGCGCGCAGACAGGCGTGTGTCAGACGGGGCGGCATCTGCCGCTCAGAGGCCGACACCGTTAGCGCAGCCGCCATGGACTTTGCTCTAAATCAAACTCGCTGTCTGTGTCCGGATGACTTTGGAGTGAATCACATCCTCACGATGAAGTCAGAGCCGCTGGATCGAACTGGACACACATGCACAAACACCGCAATCAGCAAAAGCCCGAGGGAGGCACATCCTGTTGCGATTGAGGCACCAGACAAGACACGGCCGCTGGCTGCTGTCGCTGAACCGACGTGTCTCGAGTGACGAATGTCTTCGACGGAAATGTCAGAGATCTGGTTGTGCACTGATATAGTTCATCTTGACCTCACAGAATGATAACAGATGGACTCTAATTCGCCCCGGTCTTTTCAATCCAGCGACTTACAAGTCTCTCTTGAAAGTATTTCTACCCCTTACTACTCCCTACGACAGCCAGTCTGAAGAAGAGCTGAAGAAGAAGCCCGTTGGACGACCAGCTGAAACACCTACGAGTCCAGCTAGCCACAACCTGGAGCTCCTCGCGCTTTCATTTCCGACGGCGAACCCCTACTTACCTCTATGTAGTCTTCGGGCACCAGACCGATCTCCCCTCTGGAGTTCTGCGCTTCGATCCATCCGCCTCCAATGTTCTGCAAACAGAGCGAGACCACGCAAATGTTTCAAGGAACCCGACTGCAGAGAGTAGGCGTCTGCAACGTACCCGTTGTTTATCAAGTACCTCAGCGGATCATAAGAAAGGAGTTCGGCACTGGCACATTTCTTTCATTCCTAGACACCCACCGAAACTCACTTCAACAGACAAACTCCTGGCACGGCTGAGAGCGTGTCCATGTGCTTTTCTATTACTTCCCTGTGAGTAGGTAAGGTTAGGATTAACAGCAAGGAAACAGGTTCCCCCTGAGTATCCGCAAACACGCTCAAAGTTTCTGGGCCAAATTCCTCCCCAGTCAGTTTACTCGGCAAAGACAAGAAACAACTCTGTTTGTCTTATAACGTGCGCCCCGATTGGCCGAGCGCTAACTTTGATTAGAAAACTAAGTAGGTCAGCACACAGGGAGTGACCCTTGACCGCCTGGCGACTGACTGTGATGACATCATGCGTGCTCCGTCTCTGCTTTTTCCCGCCTGGCTTTCCTTCCCCCGGCTCCTGTTATTGACACATTTTTATGGACGACCTGAGGTCACATGACTCTCGCCTTTCGAGGACCTTTGGTTTCCAGAGGCACGGTTTGCGGGAGAGGCACATGACCGCTCGCAGCTCAGGCTGTGCCGCACGCAACAAGGCTGTTAAAGTTAACACATGATGGCATTTCATAGCCACCACTTGAAAGGTTACTCATTTCGAGAGGATGGAAAGGAAGTGGATGTGAACGTGGACGAGAGGGCGGGTCGTGCGGAGCGCCGCCACGTTCTTACCTGGTTTGTGATGGTGACAGTCTCGCCTTCTTTAACTGTCAACTCGTTGTTTCCGGGCTCCGCAGTGAAGTCATACAAAACTTTTGCCTGAACACAAAAATACAAAGATCAGAACAACACAGGCCTTGGTGTATTATCACATGGAGACAGCTCATGATCGGGATCCAATTCTTGCATCACAAAATTAGCACACGGAGAAACAGGTCAAACTAGTTCTCCTGATTATATTCTGCTGACTCCCAACTGGCCACCCGTATCAACCAAAAACAAGCCCAGAACCAGCACATCATCTGCCTCACCTGCCTCACCTGCCTGTCACATGAGCCTGCGGTTTTCCCAACCCACATCTACTGGTCCGCCCTCCCCTCTGGGCCCCCCTCCCCAAAGAGTCACACTCACATAAACACAAGGCACAACACAAGCAGTCGCAGCACAGAGTAAACTACCCTAAATATGACGTCAGCTTTCACAGCTCGCCTCGTAGTTGACTTTCAAGTGTATTTGACTATCCAAATCCACTTAGATTGTCTCTTATCCACACTGAAAAACAGCTCTTTATCTGTTGCTAAACAACCGCTCCACTGTCTAATCAGTCATTAACGACCAAGATTGAATGCAAGGGGTGTTGATATTCCCCAAGTCTATTTCTGTGTTACCCTCCGGGCGGTGAGGAAGCTGGACAGTGTTAAGTCTTAAACAGGAACTTGAATGTTGTTGGCCACAGCATTATTTAGTGAGAGAGAGTGCTCTTTTCGGAAGACGGCCTGGCTCACAGGTGGCCTAAACCCGTCTCACTTGCATAGATTTTATACAAATTCACATTTGCTGTCGTAGGAACGGGGGAAAGCATCAAGGCACGAAGGCGCCCAATTCAAATCCTCACAGACCAGGGACCGTGTGGAGTTTACAGTTCCTCCCCTTGGTTTCCTGGGAATACACTTTCTCCAGCGTCCTCCTACAGTCCATAGTCATGCTTAGATCGACTCTAACTTGCCCTACATGTGAGCGTGAGAGAGAATGGTGTGTATGAGGCCCTGGTGACATGTCCAGAGTGCATTCCCTGCTTACATCCTATGTGCACTGGCTAGGATTAGAGACAGGACCCTAGCATTTTCTTAGGGTTAGTGTTCAAGGGTAGGGAGAGCGGGACCCCTCCGAAACCTGTAAGACTGGGAAACTCCTCCACACGTTAAACACGCCGTCAGCGAATACCTCGACAAGTTTCCACGCAGTTTTCTGTCACTAATATCAAGCCAGTCATGGTCCAACATGACAACTTTAAACCTCAAGGACATAACAGTGTGGATGCAGTTTGCAGAGGAGAGTCAGGAGACGTCTTGTACAAATCCCAAAACAAACGCTGGCATATTCACAAACCATGAGTTCGTTCAGTGACTGATGAAGAGAGGACGTTGTTTACAGGTTTAGACAAAACTGGTGACAGAATGTGCCTGGAAAGGTCTTGAGTTGGAAGCACAAACACAAATCGACAAAGTGATCCCCAAGTAAGACCAAATTTACCTATTCAATGTAATCATGGCAAATACATCCACCTGCAACTCCTCGCTGTTGCAAAACAGCTGCTTTGTAGTTTGCACCCCCGCATTACTAACACTATCCTCCACTCATGATCCAACATGTCAATCTAAATCCTCAGGTCTGAGTGCAGGTTTGCATAGGGGACACCTATATGTCCTGTAAAAGCAATAGAAGTCACAAAACAAACACTTGGATTTTTGTTTGTACGGTGACTGAGAAGGGGCGGAGGTAATGCGAAAGTGAGATAGTGTATGGGTACAGCTAAAAGTTCCATACTATGTGTCAGAGGTATCAATAGTTGTGTGGGCAGAGTGCAAAAACTACACAGAACTGCAGCAGTAGTTGTATGAGTAAGCTAAGATGCAAAGTAGCCTGCTGAAGTCACTGGCTGTGTTATTAAACATCTAATAAATATGGAGCCTGAATGGTTTACACAGTGCAACTTGAGAGATGTGTCAAGAAGGGCTTTGTTTTGGAATAACTGAGCAAAACCAAGACCCAATTCAACTATGTGTTCTAACAAAGCTGCTTAAATAACAGTACTGACTACAGTAACTTCAATTATTGTACTAATAGCACTGAAGCTGTCAGTCTGAGCTGCCTGAGGCCAAAGACTGCATTTCCCAGAAATCCACGGGGCTAGAAACGACCCGCACTGGAAAGGTAGTAAAATGTCACAAGACACTTTTCTTAATGAGGCACATTTTCCATGTACAGTATATACATTCGTGTCATTTCTGCCCCACACGAAACACGTCTTGGACGTAAATTACACGCGTTTAAAAGCAGGGAAGCGTGCCGTTTTGCCCCCTTTCTTTTCGTGTGAAGTTTATCGAGGCGATAGTTTCACTGTACAACCCCCGTTTATGCCAGAAACTGTGAGAGCTTCCATAACCCGCATTAACAACAACAAGCCCGGGAGTTGAGACTGGTGGAGAACGATCTATCTAGGAAAGGTGTGTGACTTACCTTTACCGACATTGTCGAAGCATTGATCAATCATTACAAATATAAATAGGCTCTGCGGTTTTTTTTAAGGATCTCCGATCCTCAGCTGGACATTTCCTCCCCTGTTGCTGCTGCTGGTGGTGGTAAAAGGAGGGAAAGCCGCGGTTCTCCCGGATTTGAGTCGCCGAAAAGCACAAAAATAAAAGTAATTTAGTGAACTTAGAAAGTCCAGGAGGAGGAAGGAGTGCGGGACGAGGCAGGCTTCGGTAGGACTGGTGGTTTGCTCCGAGCAGTGAGCTGCTGACAGCGCGGAGAGGGAGTGACCTGCTCCGCAGGGACAGACCGGAAAGGTTCGGCCCTGCTCCGTGGTACGGCCCCGCCACCAGCGCTACACCACAAAATAAAACTTTATAGAAACTAATGGAACTGCACGTACTGGGAAATATCTGTGAATAAAACTGATGTCACATCCAGCGCTACTCGTACGTTTGTTTTGTTCAAATTAGAAATACTTTTATTTTTGTAAGATCATAAAATAAATGTGATATGTTTTTAATATCAACATAAACAAAAACCAAAAGATGTAAACACTGGTACTTCTACCACCCCTACTACTTCATCATATTTCACAACTGCTACTACTACTACCTCTACTACTCTACGTGTACTTCTTCGTCTTCTACCTATATAACTACTCCCACTACTACTACTTGTACTTTTACTGCTATTATTATTACAACCACTCTTAACACCACTGCTACTTTTACCTATCGCTCTACTTCTCCTTCTTCTTCTTCTATTTCTACCTCGAGAGTGTGGTCTGTCTATCTATCTATCTATCTATCTATCTATCTATCTATCTATCTATCTATCTATCTATCTATCTATCTATCTATCTATCTATCTATCTATCTATCTATCTATCTATCTATCTATCTATCTATCTATCTATCTATCTATCTATCTATCTATTTCCATTTTTCATGGTGATCACAGTCTTTCCCAAGCCTGTACAGACAAACCGGTTCACAGCACCAGGCTAAACTCTAAGCTTGTTTGGTTTTATTCTGAGGGCCCATAGTCGAAGTTCCGGTGTATTATTCTAATCTCGTTCCAGCTACTGTACTGTAAGGTTGTTTACTGACACGTTGTTAATAATTGGCCTGTTGCTGAGGAAGGGAGTCACCCTGAGTATATTTGTTATACAGATGTCGTCCTCTGCTGGGTTTAATGTGCTATTACATCACATGCGAGGTAGAGTAGATAAAAAAAAACACCTGGGTAAAACAAAGCTCTCTCTTTATTGTACTCTATGTCACAAAATGGTGAAACTTTGTCAAATATCTTATCATTCTTTATGCAAACCCTGCCAGTGTAATTTCAGACTCTGAAACAACAAGGCCTTCCTGTCAGATCACCACTTTAACACATGGTTAATCACACGTAAAGGTCACACTGGCGCCGAAACCACCTCTTTATGCGTAGAAAAGGATCTTTCACTTTTGATTTCAAGTTTTGACTTCACCTCACTCAATTTTTGGACTTTTTATTCTGCATCACCTTGCTCCAACAGTCTGATATTGGCTAAAACTTGGTGAATTTCATACGGACAAGTAGAAGATGGCAATCTACTTATTTATTCTGGCTGGTGTCAATATATCAGCAGCCTGGGCTCAGGCCAAATAGAAAGCTACACCTTTCATTCCGGCTTTGTCTTTGTAACCTCCTCATATATCAAACACCTGTGGCCGGCAGTGGTCTCATGCAGAACTGGTGGAACAGGTTGGTATCAGTGAGTGAGAAGCACAGTTTAGTAGAGGTGAAGCCCACCTGATTCCAGCATGTTGACAGAGACTGGCAGAGGATATGAGTGTGTGACTGTGTGCAAACGCTTGATTTCTTCACTGCTGGAACATCAAAGACCTTGCAGATTTAAACCCCAATTTAAAAAAAATAGCTTTCAGAGAAATTTGGTGAATTAAGGCACAGCTTAAGTGATGCGGTGTATTTGCTGTCCCACAATGCTGCATGACTGAGCACTTTCTGCCTCTATCACCTGAGCTCATCTGGCAGCACAGGTGTGTGCGAAGGGGGAGGTGGGGAATTTGGTTACTCTGCAGACACAGAGCTCAGTTTGAAGATCTCCACCTTCACAGAGACATCATGCTCTCTTTTCTGCTTCTTTTCCTTCAACTGTTATCGATCGGGTCACAGAGAGTAGGCGCGATGGACCCCACCATGCCCTTCATGGAGTACCTGGACCAGAACCATTTGGTCAGCCTGAAGTGGGGTTTTGATAAACTGCGAGGGAACATTACATTCACACTGATGGTCAACACAACAGGCTGGGTGGGCTTTGGTTTCAGTCCCACCGGCGGTATGAAGGGGTCAGATATCGTCATGGGGGGACTTGGACCCAGTGGAAGCTACTTTGCTGTAAGCTGAATACAACTGTAGCAGTTTGTTTATTATTCCTTATCTTTAGATGTTCCAGGAAAGTGGTCTTAGCATGTTTTGTCCATTAGGATTATCATGCCGTGGGGAACTTGATGCCTTTGATGGACGAGAAGCAGAGCTACACTCTCCTCTCTATGAACGAAAGTGACGGTCAGACCAGCATGATGTTCCAGAGAGCCATCCAGACCTGTGATGATCAAGACTTCCAGATCGCTGTATGTATTCACATTTCCTCAGTAACACTACAAACATAAAAATGATTTGTCTTCATTTTGGGTAAGTTAAGTCGATGAGGCTGCAAGAGTTGTCTCAAATACGAATTACTTGGAAGTGAAGTTGCTCAAGTGTCAGTCAATGTAAATCACACTGAATTTTATTTTGAGGACACTTCCTTATTTTAAGAAGTCAGACTGCAATCATTACTGCAATCTCTAAGGCTGATGTTACCATGGCAACGACAATGTCATTTTATCTGGACTTAGTTTAACACCACGAGGCGTCAACCTAAATCATGAGCCTTCTTTTGTACTTTTTTCCCTGCTATAATTGTTTGTATAGCACATCAGATTCTTTATGTAAAGCTCAGGTTTCCGGCTCAGGTGTCCTGGGGCACACATATGCTGCATTGAACACCCGAAATGTGATATGTTTTTTTTTTGTTCTTTTTGTTTTTTATGGAGACCTAACCTGGCCATGTTGACATCTGTGTTTTTTCACAAGTTGATGTCCAATGCTGTCTCTTCTAAAGGATCAACCCATTAAGCTGATCTATGCATACGGCCTGACAGATGACATCACTTACCATCAGGCCCGGCGAGGCAGGAAGGAGGTCAACCTGCTGCGTTACATGCCCAGATCAACTCCAAGAAACCCAGACTACCTCAGTGCCACAGTGGATAATGTAACAACAGCTATGAAAATAATAAGAAACGTGTGTCTGTGGACAATGTGTGAAAAAAATGAAAACTCATAACTATCGTATCTTTCTTCTGTATTTTTCACACAGATCACTATTCCTCCCATTTATATGTATAACCACTGCAAGGTCATGAAGTTTCCAGCCTTAGATGTGAAACATCATGTATATCTGGTAAATGTGGTTTCTTCTACATGTTTTGTTAAGTCTGGACTATTTTATCTGTACTATGTACTTGTATAAAACTTTTAAACTATTGTTGCTTTCTGTATGCCGGCTTCTTATCTTTGTCATCCAGCTGTCTAACCCTGGCACATCTACAGAAATGTTTTCAGTCACAGTGGTGTCCTCTAGACATCATTATTTCTAGATGTAACTCTGCAGTTATTTTATTTAACCGTAAACCTTCTTTACTTTCCCTTAGGTTGAGCCAGTGGTGGACCAGCAGGACATGGTCAGCCTCATGCGTCTGTACCGCTGCTCCTCTGCTGTCATGGAGCCAGACAGCAAACCGTGCCCTAGCGGTGACGCTGGGGACATGTGCCTCAGGCTGGTGGCTGTATGGGAAATGGGAGGAAGGGTGAGGCAGCCTCAAGTTGAACTTTTCCTTTTTTTTTGTCTGCATTCCTCAGTTTTCTCACTTTGTCAACATGGTGCGTATAACAAGTTGATCTACAGTTTATCTTTGAACCCATAGGGTTTTGAACTTCCGGAAAATGTAGGTATTCCTGTTGGAGGTGAGGACGGCAATGCATTCTACAAGTTGGAAATCCAGTACAATAATCCAACTGGGGAGACAGGTATACACCATAGATCCTTGTGTAGTTGTGGCAGATGGAGTCAGGGACCTGGCATAGGTATGGCATACACAATGAATGGCCACTCCCATGGATGAAGACACATGGGTGGCTAAAGGTAGTACCCGTGCCAGGTGTCCGGCTCCATTTGCAACAGTGATATCACACTATATATATCACTAAGTTGACTTTTAAAGTGTTGTCAATTTTCAATAGACTGATTCTTCTGTAATACATTTCTAGCCTCTAAGCCCCAAAATGCAACAGTGGTTTAAATACAATAACAAACAGCCCTGTATTCTACCACAGGTGCTTCATACTCTGCTTCATACGATAAAAAGTCTTCTTTCTTGTGGTCTGTACTACTGCGCGGCTTTAAACCATGTGCCTCTCTGTACAGACAGAAAAGACAGTTCAGGGTTGAGACTGTACTACACATCTGAACTGCGGCAGCACGATATGGGCATCCTTTCCACTGGTTTAATGCCGATGGGCCACATGAAGTACAACAACCCTCTAAAGGAAACTCACTTGCACACATACGGCGTGTGTAACACCACTGTCTTCTCTCAGGTCTGTAGCTTCAGAACAGATAATAAACCACAGCAACGGCTACAAGGCTAAGTTTCTGGTTTTTACTTTCCACCCACAGCTTGTGGATCCTTTTCCAGAGCTTCAAGTGTTTGCTGTGCTTTTGCATACTCTCCAGGCTGGGAGGAAGGTCAGAGTTGGCCACTACAGGTAGACAAGAGAGACTGGGTATCTGTTTGGAGCATTCAACTATGAAATCTTTATGGTTTGACTGTGTTTGTGTAAAAACATTGCAACAAATGGATTGCCTTAGGTCCCAAGTGGGAGTAAGTGGTCTAGATCTCCTTCCTTCCTTGGTTCACTGTTTTTATGAAAACAACATCCTTGAGCTTTCTTTCAAGCCATCTCTCCTCCATCTATCCAAAATATTTATGATGGTATCCTTGAATGTGTGTCGGGTATCTTTTTTTTTAGGTTTGGGTAGACTTAGTTCATAAGTCTTTGATATTATTTAGAGGTCTTTAGTCTGTTACTCAGAGAATCCAAATATATTAGTAACTGAAGCATCCTCTTTCTCTGCAGAGAGGGAAAGCAGATTGATTTCTTTAACACTGATGACGACTTTGAGAAAAAGCAGATTATTAATTTGGGAAACATCAAGACAATCCAACAGGTGAGTCTCTTGTTCTATTTATTTATTTTGGCAAATGTGAGTTGTTTCAGATGCAAAACATGTAATATCATCAGTGGCCTAGATTTAATGATGCCATATTTTTCTCTCCTATTCCAGGGTGATGAGATTGCAGTAGAGTGCACCTATAATCACACAACAAACTCTGAGGTGGCTGATGCCACAACATTCAAATGTTGTAATGTGCTCCCAATCAAATCTGGTCCAAAAGAAGCTTAAAAGGTAACTCTGTTCAGAGAATCTGACTTTAATGCCTGACATTTGTCACCTTATCTCTTTCAGATGGACGGAGGAACTCCTGATGAGGTGTGCCTGGCCTTCCTTCTCTACTACCCTGCATCCCAGATCACCTCATGTATCATCTACCCCAATATAACGCATCTTCTGATGAATTCAAGCCACCAGTACGACCAGATGCAGTGCTTTGTGCAGGCCTGTTACACGCTGTTGTATGTGTTTTCACACAAATGTGTCTTCTCATTTCTGACAGGATGAATACAACTTTATACCAGGGATTTACTGCTGAGTATGACAGTTTGTTAAAGACCATGCCACAAGTTCAAGTGTTCTCTGATGACAAAGTAAGTAACAGATTAACGTTTTTGCATTTTTTCTTTTCTGACTTGAAATTAATAAATACATTCACTGTAATCATTTATTTGACTTTGTTAATGTTACCCCCCTTTAATCCCCTTATACAGTGTGTCAGTGTGAAAATGAGCTATGGCTTCATCGTGTTATCTTTTCTTCTCCACAGAGCCATTTCTCTGTTTATGGAAACAGTCTGGTGAGAGAGATGATGAAGATACCCACTGTCATGTGTTATGATAGCAACGCCTCAAGCAGAATCTTCACTTCTTGGATTGTGAACTTATCAGGAATCGTGCTTTTGCAATTCTGGGTTGCAATAATATAAGATGTTTGTTTTATTTAGAAACTATGAAATTAATCATAATGGTAAGAGTTACATGGCTGTCATATTTGATCTGCTCAGTTTATGTTATGGTTCATCATATAACTAACTTCATTATGTACACATTCCTAATCATCCTTTAAGTAAGTCCTCAAAGCCCACCTCCTCAAAGCTGCCTTCTCCAGCTGAATGTTTACTTTCTTCTTTGCCAATTATTCACAGTTTTGTGCTTGAATCCTAAACATTGTTGTCATATTTTGCACCCAGTGCCTTTTGAAAACAACTGGGTATCTATACATCTTTGCTTACTTTGAAAAGCACTATATCACTATATCAATTTACTTTACTACTTTACTTTACTAGCAATTTATTTAGCAGATTTATTCTTTTCACTTAACTTAGTCTACCATGATTAGGCAATGAAATATATGGCCCTCATATATATATCAATCATCTGTGTTGTGAATTTTTATTATTATACATTATTATCATTGTTGGAATTTTGTAACAAAAAAATGTTTTAATGTATTGTTTGAATTGATTTAAAAAACATAAAATCAATTAAATAATCTTGATATTTCCACTTATTTTACAATGTCTTAAAGTAAAGACTTTAAAGCAAATAATAAGAATGAAGACACCTATTTTAATCTAAACAGTAAATACATGCAGTTCCCCATGCGGTCCGTTGGGCGGCGCTGTGGCCCGTGACTCGCCTGTCACTTTGTGCTGTCAGGGAATGAATGTGTACGGCTAACCGGCTGGTAGCTTTGGCAATGTTGTCACTATCAGAATGATATCGCAGCGGGACAGAGGAGAACTTGCTCGCTTTTATACTGTGACGGACCCCATAAAGCACCAGAAAGGCTACACTGTGTACAAAGTCACGGCGAGGGTGAGTATGTGGAGACAAGCAGGCGGATGCTAACTGTTGTTAGCAACACTTAGCTGTGTAGCCCTGGCTAGCCAGGCGAATGTGATGCAAAGACACGCAATGGCTGTTTTAACCTCGTAACATTCAGGTGACAGTGGAGACAGCGCGCACCTGGGTAACAGATACACCCCGGCTCGGTAATGTTTCATACATGTGGACAAAATATATAATAAATCAGGGATTGTGTAGTTGCTAAGTGACATTAGCCAGATTGATTGGGTCCCACTATGTTTAAACTGAAAGTAGCTGCTTAATTCTATTCAATCAGTTTCACCTATTGTCACGATAGGTAAACAAAGAGAGGGTGATGTGAGGCATCCTCTAGTAACACACTAACAAGAGAGCTGGGTCTGATTTCCATCATGTTGTGGATCTTAGCCTTCCCAATACAAGCATTTTTGTAATGATGTCTAAATAATATTATCCCGAATGCGAGTATCCCAGTTTGTTTCTGTCTGCCCACCTGCCTGCCACCCTGCTGCTATGAATGTCAGCGATGTCCCCTTCTGGCACTCACACTGGCAGCATAAAGCAGCCATTGTCACAGCCTGAGCTGTGTCTCTGCTCCAAGCAGGAGCAGGACTGTGCAGCTCAACCACACCAGCAGCTGACACTTACAGATTTGAAGATAAGATTTTACTTTCTCTTTCACTCCACTGCGCAGATCATCTCCAGGAAGAACCCAGAGGATGTCCAAGAGGTAAGAAGTGGAGCCATTCATCTCTGTACTGCAACTGCTTAGATGTGGAAAGCACTGTAAGACAAATTTAGTGTTGGGGGTTGTGCTCATTGAACGAAATCAGATTTTTCTCTAACAAAACTTTGTTTTTCTAAAACAGGGCTGAAATTAGGACTATGCCAGGGGAGTTTCAGGACTCCCTTTGTGTGAATGTGTGAACAAGCTTGTGCAACCATGTTCCTATTACCTCAGAAATATCACCAGGATAAGATTATTTTACAAATCTGAAAGATGCCGATTGGGGCACTTTCGTGCCGTGCTAATGTGAAAACCACTGGGAGATGAATTTGGGGTTGGCGGTGGGGGTTGTCCAAGTTGGTGTGTGGTGCTACAGAAAGTCTTGTTTGTATGACCAAACAAAGTCAACTAGCACCAGGAGGTCTACTGGACAGACACTCATTTACTCAGCTTTAAACACGCACGTATCGGTCGCATGCTAAGGAACGCAGCCCGGCCTGGGACCAGCGCTAATGCAGGAGGCATGATGTCAATTACTGCATGTGCGTCCAAGAGACGGCGAGTTTGGCCCGCGGACACATACCTCCATTATTAGTGCGCCCGTTTGGGAGTGGCGCTCAGCTCAGCCCCTCTCACGGCCGCGGGCTCGGAGCACGCCAGGCGTCTCGACAGCGTGCCACCGTGTTTCGCTTTATTCCCCTGAGTGCGGAGCTGCCTCCTGCAGGTTTGTGCGTGAGTGTTGCGGATAGCCGGTGATGACGGAGGTGATTGAGTTTGAGTGTGTCTCGTGTTTGCCGGCATTCGACTCATTGTTGTTTCAGGATTTCACGTTTTTTTTCCCTTAATCTTCGGACGTTTGATTGGTTTGAAGTGACAGTGAGAGGATTTCACCAGCAAGTGTGAAATCAGGTGACGTCCTTGTGTTTGGTAAACAAAGCGAATCCGATTCGTTTGGTGAGGCTGCGCGTGTTTCAAGACACAATGCTGTTTGTCAGCTCCTCCTCTTTCTTGTCTTCATCCATCTCCCTCTTCTCTCTCTCTCTCTCTCTCTCTCTCTCTCTCTCTCTCTCTCTCTCTCTCTGTAGATAACCGTGTGGAAGAGGTATAGTGATTTCCGTAAGCTTCACCAGAACCTCTGGCAGTTGCACAAGAATGTGTGTAGCCAGTCGGAGCTGTTTCCTCCCTTTGCCAGGGCCAAAGTTTTTGGTAAGGAGCTCAACCCTCTCATTTTTCTTTTCACTCCTGTCTCCTGTTTGATGCTGTTGGCGTCCTGGTACTTGGTTCTGTCCAAATACAAACCCTCTCCATCATAACTGTAAATGCGAGACTTTCCGTCGCTTCCAGCCGGTCTCTTTCTCTGCTCGATGGGTGTGCAGGTCGTTTCGATGACTCGGTGATCGAGGAGAGAAGACAGTGCTCCGAGGATCTGCTACAGTTCTCTGCCAATATCCCTGCTCTCTACAGTAGCCAGCACATTCAGGATTTCTTCAAGGTACCCAAACACACACACACACACACTCATACGGGGAGCAACACAAACATGCTCCCGGAGAAAGTATGGACTCCCATGTGTTTAATTGTCTCCAAAGGGAGGTGAGGTCCACGACGGCTCAGAGCTCATCGGGCCGGCTGAACCGATTTCTGACTTCCTGGCAGACAGTTTATCAGACTGCAGCTCTGACGGTAACGTTACATGCGGGCACTGTTTTATTATGACGGCTGGGAACCCACTCTGGCTCACTGAGGCGTGCGCGTGTGTTGCAGTTCAAAGAGACATCAGCGAGGCTGAAGATTTGACCATCACATCCGAGTATGGAGGTACGATTAATGCTCCTAACCAAAACCCACTTTGTTTCTACCTTATCGGTGTCAAAGGGACCTAGTGGAGCCTATCTCTAGCACACACAGGGCGGTGGCAGGGAAGACACCCTGGGCCGGTTGCCAGTCCCATCGCAAGGCACACTATTCACACACTATTCACTCTCACACTGACACCAGTCGACCTGAGCATGCGCGATGAGCGCGTCTTGTGCTGGTCTTTGTGACGTCTCCATCCCCTCTGTTTGTCTTCCAGGGCCGTCCAGCGACAGCGACCTGACCTCCCTGGCTGTGGACACAGACTCATTGGCCGGGCTGGACGATGGCATGGCCTCAGGTCGCACCTCCCCAAACCAGCCACAGGGGGGAGCCGCCAACATTAGCAGCAGCTGCAGCCCTCGCTTGCCCTCCTTGCACTTGCGCCGCACCCCGTCCCCGGCCCTAGTCCCTGCCTCCTCAGCCCCCAACCCCGAGGTCAGCTGGCCGGGCCGGACGCCGCTCTTCGCCGGCGTCCTGAGGAAAGCCAGCGGTGCCAAAGAGGAGAAGCCCGACTACTTAGACAAAGCCAGTGAGCTCATCAGCTTGGCTGTCCAGAGGGAGAAGGAGGAGGACTTCCAGGCAGCTTTCTCCTGCTATCGCAGCGGAGTGGACCTGCTGCTGCAAGGAGTGCAAGGTCGGTGTAGCAGAGAGAGAGAGAGAGAGAGAGAGGGAGAGAGCTCAGTTCCTTGGGTCCTTATTATTTTTAATACTCCATTTAAATCAAACATAGCAAGCCACACCCAGAATGTGGAGTGACACGCCTGGGTGTCACCCTTGGCTGCATGGCAGAAGCATATGATCCCAGAAGTTATTCTTCACATTTAATGCAAGTGGCCTCGATGCAACGGAAACACTATGGATATATATGGATACTATGGATGCTAAACGAGATGTCAACCCCAGTCCTCTGACCTCCACTGCTCGCGATAGAGGGGGCGGATGTACGATCGGCTCTGGTCACGACCCGGCCCTGATCGCTACCCGCCACTTAGCCCGTGAATAAAATACGAGGCCGGCGGGTTTTTAACCTCAACGTTTCAGGCAAAGAAACATCCCTGATCTCGCTCCCTCTCTCTATCTCTCTCTCTCTCCCTCTCCCTCTCTCTCAGGTGAGCCCAGTCCCACGCGGCGGGAGGCGGTGAAGAAGAAGACCGCCGAGTATCTGATGCGCGCTGAGCAGATAGCGAGTCAGCATCTGAGGAGCAGCATGGGTCAGGGGTCGACGCAGACGGTGGTGAGTGGGAGGACGGTGGCGGTGGCCTGTGCGCCGCCTGCGGGGTTGTGCAAATGCTCCCGGTGCGTCTACCTGGGTCCTCAAAGCACTCGAGGCAGCGCATGAGGGTGCTTTAGGGCTCATTGCATAGGAAAAGTCGAAAAATGTTAGCGTTTTTATATAATAGACCTTCGTAGTAATAGACATATACTATAGACATGTATGATAATGATGTTTGTATGAAAACTTGTCATCGTTGGTCATCTTCACTTAAATGATGCACAAATAAACCGTAGCTAACGGTTCCATATGTAAGTAGTGAGCAACATGCGTTGGAACGCTAGCAAGTGGCTGATAAAAGTGTGTTAACGGACACGGCATGAATCAAGACCCCGGCGCATCGTCCACCTTGTGACGATCCCGTCGCAAGAAGTTGCAGCGGCCGGGAACGTGACGTTCACGTTTTCACCACGCTCCCTCCCCCCCCCTTCCCTACTCACAGGCTCTGGGCGCGCAGTGCTGCCCTCCCGCCAGCAGAGGGGGCCAGCAGAGTCCGTCAGAGGAGCTGAAGGCCTACAGGGTGCTGGGGGTCATTGATAAGGTATGTCGCCCACTCAATCTCCAAATTTCCTTCGGGGGGGGGCCTTCTAGCACTGGACAAGATAGAATGGGGATGATACCCATTTCCGCACTTCCCCTCCTCGTGTCCTTTACTTCCTCCACCATCCCCCTCCAGAGGAGGGCGATAAAGCAAGCAGATTTACGGGGGGGGGCGGCGCGGCACGGGCTGAGTGTGTGTATGTTTAGCGTCGGGGTTATGACGACCACAAGGTCAGTTTAGGTTGCCGGTCCGCTCAACCAGCTGCCAGCGGAGCAACTTCACCACTCAGCCATGAAATGACTTGGCAGGCAGCTCAGGGAGCGGTACACAACACCGAGTCAATGATGCTCGTCCTGCACACACACGCGCGCGCGCACGCACACACACAGAAGGAAAATGTTGACACAACACCAACACGTGTTATTCTACAGGGGTGTAGACAGAATCCACAGCATGTCAGAGGCGGATCGGACGCGGAGCAGACTGGAGGAGGGAAAGAACACATCGGCGGAGGCCGCGCTCCCAAGAAACGGCTCGTCTCCCCTCTTCCGTCTCTCCTCCTCCTCCTCCTCCTCCTCCTCCTTTCACTTTTAATGGGGACAGAGGGGACAGATGGAGAGAGATCCTCACCCTGCTGCCCCCTCCCCTCTCCCCCCCCACCCCCTTTCCCTGATGTTTGTGTCTTAATTATATTAGCGCCCTGGCTAGCGCCGCCACTCTGTTTACTCACAGCTCCATTCATATCCATTTAGCCCGCACCTGTTTGGTCCCCGCCAGGGTCACATGGAGAGGGAGAGAGAGAGAGAGAGAGAGAGAGAGAGAGAGAGAGAGAGAGCGCCCGCGAAGCGTAGCGCGCGGCGCACATACACGCGGCGGCTCACGCACATATGCTCAAGCTCTCCCCCGGGACGGCGAGGGAGGCACAAGAGCAATGGAGATGTCAGAGGGAAGGAGAGAGGAAATGAGGGCATTAGGGAGAGCTGGAGGGACAGAGCCGGGTGGAGGTGCTGGTGGCGGCGGAGGCCCTCTATCTGTTCGTTTCGAAGCGTTAAAAGAAAGTTAAAATCTCAAGGGTTTCACGGGAACGGTAAAGAAAAAACAAAAAGCACCCCGTTTTCCTCTCACATTCCAAAAACAATGCACGTCAGGGTCGATTGGAGACTCTTAGATTGCCAATTCCGGGGCGTGCGCGTGTGGGTGTCCTGGTGACCCATCCAGCATATGAAGTGGGTAAGATGGTTTACCCCCCCCCCCCCCCCCCAAAAAAAGAAGAATCACTCTGGATGGCGCATTCTTTTCTGATGCTGAATGAATCTCAGCCGATCCGTGCGGGTCGATCCAGACATGTTCGTGTTCATCTCGCTCACCCCCCTCCCCCCTTCCCGTGGATCCCTTTTGGTCACCTCAACACGGCCGGGTCATTGTTGGATAGACGCGGCGGGGGGGTCCGGCACGTTTGACGCCGATTCCTCTCGTGCAATTCGGGGGCCGGGCATTTATCTTGCGCCGACCCTGGCGCGCGCCCTGCCCCGGCCGGCGGAAAAAACGCCGCTCCGGACACGACGTGGCCACTTCATCATCGCAGGCCTCGTCTGTCCGCTCATACACCCCGCGATTAATGGCACTCTTCCATCACAGGTTCTCCTGGTCATGGACAAGAGAACGCAAGAGACGTTCATCCTCAAAGTAAGTGTAAGCTTTTTTTTTGGGCGTGCGTGTGTGTGTGTGTGTGTGTGTGCGTGCGCGCGCGCGTCCCCCTCCCACCCCAACCCAGTCGTCCCGACTGTAAGTGTAAGTGCGAAGTGTGCCAGGAGCCCCTGTGTGTGACCGCTGTAATTGATTCTAATGGGCCTGTCCCTGTCAGCTCCTCTGCTCTCAGGTGTGAGACGTGTGCCAGATGCCAACGCACAGCGCGGGCACAGATGACTACACCCACACACTCACACACACACACACACACACACACGCACACAGTCGCATACCTACGTGCACGCACAACTTAACGCGTGGCGCTGATAGATCTGTGCGGCTGTGTTAAAGTCACGCGCTGTATGTGGCTTGATGAATCCAGTGACTTTGGGTTGCCATGGGGCATAGCTGGCACCTCTTTAATGGGAGGTTTCTCCTTTGCCACACTCCCCTCCCTGCTCTCTCTCTCTCTCTCTCTCTCTCTCTCTCCCTCTCTCTCTCTCTCTCTCTTTTTTCTATAGTTTCCCTGCACACACGCACACTCCAAGCCACCCGCCCCGTTCTCCACCTATCATTAGGGTTAATTTTCCTATTCTCCTCTTGTCCTTAAGTGTCTCTCTCCTCGCTTGCCCCTCCTCCTTAAATGGCTCACCTCCCTCTCTCTCCGCTCTTCTCTCGCTCAGGGCTTGAGGAAGAGCAGCGACTGTGGGCGGGTGAAGAGGACCATCATGCCTCACTCTCTGCCCCACATGGTGCAGCTGAGGAAGTTCATCGTGTCCGAAGACGCCGTGTTTCTTTTGCTGCAGTACGCCGAGGGTGAGACACACGCGCGTCCCGCACTCCTCGCTTTCGTCTCCCCTCTCTTGTCGCCCCTCTCTCTGCCCTTGTTGCGGACAGATGTTTGATGGAGATGGGTGTGCGCGCGTGTCACAGGTCATTATTCCGAATGCCAGGTGGCGCTCTGCTTCATTAGCTGTGCCAACACCTGGGCCTCCTTACGTCCCGCTCGCTCCACGACGTGCGCATAGCTCACGTGCGTGGGCGAGGGCGCGCCGCCGAACGCCGCCCTGTCTTATTTTAATGCCCCGTAACCCGTTCAATCTGGCGCGCCCGCTAACCACGCTGCGCGGCTATTAGTGGACACTGTTTGATATCGCGCGGGGCTGTTCTACATGATCTAATAAAGCTAGCCAAATGCCAGGATAAGGCACGGTGACGTCTTATGGGTGGGGAGGGTTGGGGGGGGCGGCTCCTTGCGATCCTATGGTGTGCTGTTAGCGGCTGACGGCTTGAATGAGGATAGACAGGCAGACAGGGGGAGGCAGCGACCTGGGTGACATTGGGCGAAACAACACGTGGATGGGTTTACTTTCTAAGCCACCGAGCTGCCCCGCCATCATTACCGTCGGAGCGAACTCCCGATCTATCCTCATCGTACACAGCAGATGCCGGCTTCCGATTGCTCACGCTGCAGCTGTGCGCACGTCTTTGTCTCTGTGTGCGCGCGTGCCCGCCCCGCCCGGCGTCGGGTGGAAAGAAGGCAGAAGAGGCGCACGCGACCCGAACCCCCGTTTCACCAAATCGGGTCCCATCGTTTGCCTTGGTTGGGCGAGAAAACGGGTGAGGCAAACCAGAGGAGTTGGACGTGAAGGAGCTCCAGAAGCTAGCCGGAGCTCCTTTGCCTTTTCACACAGTAGGTGTGTTTTCAGAAATGATTAGATGACCAACCAGCCGCAGCAATTTTGAGACCTGAGGGACTTCAAATCTTAAGTTGCCTAAACGCTGATTATGATGGTTTGATCTCAGAGAACAGAAACTTTTAAGACTTTTAAGACCTCTGCACTGGTTTCTCTCTAACAGGAGCCTGTCTCAAAGTGTGCAGATTTTTGAGTTCTTTGAGTGGTGCATGTGTCTATGTGGGTCTCTTAGTCAACTGAAAGCTTTACTGTCATTGTACCGTCGTGCAAAGTCAAAGTGCAACTCAAATTGAAATAAAAAATAAAATGGACACAATCCAACAAGCGATAATCACTTTGATTTAAAAATGATGTATTCAGTTCTTTAATTTATGACCGGGCCTGATTGTGCCCGATCTCCCGAAAGTGTAAATGAATGGTGTAGTCATAGTGTAACTTTCACTGTTGAATAATCTCTAAAAGAGCAGTTTGACTGTTTATAATGATTTATGTTCTATAGTTCTTCTATAATTCCTGGAGGAAACGGTAGATGTGTGTCTTTTTAGCCTCTTCAATGCCTTTGTCTCTCCGTCTCCAGGTGGGAAGCTGTGGTCCCACATTGGAAAGTTCCTTCGCAATTCCAGCCCGGACGAGAGCTTCGACATCCCTTTCATCCAGAAGAGCCACACAGCGGCCGTGCACTCTCCGCAGCATGCCGTTCCACAGCTGGACACGGGCTCAGTGAGCTCTGGGTCTGGTCCGGCCGCCTGCCCCGACGGCTCCGCCTCCGGCCCGAGGAGGAAGGAGGGGGAGCGGGCCGCCAAGTCTCCCCTGAGGAGCGCGCTCTTCCAGAAGCTCATGGAGCAGATCGGGGCGCAGTCCGACTCCGGGGCCGCCTCCGAGGAGGAGTGCACCAACAGCTACTTGGCGCTCTGCAACGAGTACGAACAGGAGAAAGTGGAGCCGGACGCGCTCGAGGAGAGGGAGGAAGGGGAGGAGGAGGCGGGGCGGGAGGAGGAGGAGGAGGAGGAGGAGGGGGAGGGGGAGGAGAGGAGCGAGCAGGAGATGCTGTCCCTGGAGGTGCCCGCCGCCGCCACCAGCGCCTCCTCCCGGAGCCGCTCCCTGCTCAGCAACGACAGCCTCTCCTCGCCCGTCAGCTCTCAGGAACTGGGCTTCTTCACCGAGTCGTCCGACCGGAGCGGCCACACGCTGGACGGCGAGCAGGGCCGCGGCGGTGACGGCCAGGAGCACGTGGAGGTCTTCAGCCCGCTGCCGTCCCCGGCCGCCGCGCCCCTGCCGCTGGACCAGTCCAAGCACACGCCCATGGAGTTCTTCCGCATCGACAGCAAAGACAGTGCCAGCGAGGTGACCTGCCTGGACGCGCCCCACAGGCAGCCCCCGGCGTTCTCCCCCTGCGACCTGGGCTCCGACATCACCGAGGACCTGCCCGAGCTGGCCCAGGAGGTCAGGGGTCACGGGCCGGAGCTGTGGGGCTTGGACTGCAGCGACAAAGGCTCCAACGAGTCGGTGCCGGTCATCTCGTTCAAAGAGGCCGTGGTGGAGGACGAGGGCCAGCCTCCAGACCTGCTGGTCAACCTGCCGGTGCCGGGGGGGCCCGCCGACCCTTCCCAGGACCAGTCCCAGACGTCTGGAGTGCGCGTGGACCTGGAGGCCACGGCCTCCCCGCGGAAGTTCATCCAGCCCGACGTGTTGCAGCTGCACAGCCAGCGCGAGGGGGACGAGGAGGAGCGGCGGGAGGCCTCGCCTCCTCGCGCGGCCTCCGCCACCCGCGACGTCAGCGCGGCCTCCCCCTCGCCCTTCAACTCGCTGTGGGACGACGGCGGCCCGGCCGCGCCTCCCCCCGGGGGCCGGAGCAGCGACCTCGCCCTCCAGCTCCCGGCCGACGACGTGACGTTGGGCGGGAGAGCCGAGGCCGCCCCGGCGGCGGCGGCGGCGGAGGGGTCGCCGCGTCCGGGCGGCGAGTCCCCCAGAGCCGCCGGCGACTTCGACAGGGACGTGTCGCGGCTGTTCGCCGAGCTGGACAGGCTGTCGCTGGCCGCGTCCCAGGCTCGCCTCCCGGAGGAGTTCGTGCGCTGCTGGGCCGTGGAGATGGTGGCCGCCCTGGACTCCCTGCACCGGGAGGGCATCGTCTGCCGGGACCTGAACCCCAGCAACATCCTGCTCGACCACCAAGGTGAGCCCCCCCCCCTCTGTTTCGTTTCGGTTTTATGCCGCCTTAAAGAAACACGACCGGAAACACTGCAGCCTTGTAGGCTACTGTGTTCCTGGCTGGGAAAATTGACAGTGACCGAGGGCCGTCACCTGTGAGTAATCTCGCCACTAGGAGACAGACTTTGGCAGAGGGGAAAGTGTTGTTTTTCCAGGAGGTCACAGACCCCCCCCCCCCCAACTTCTTCTTCTGTCGTCCTACAATCATCTCTCTCCACCTCGTTATCAACAAGCGTCTAATTAGCTGAGTGGCTGTTTTCGTCTCCCCGGTGGTAATTATTGTTCTAAAGGGCCCATCAACGGCGTAGTGTGGTGCATCAGTCTGGCTAGCCCAGGCTAATGGCCACGGCTACCTAATGACACCATTAGTTCTAATGATAGCGTTAACGGGTAGCCGCTAAACAGGAGTAATCGCCGGGGCCGCGTGCTTGAAAGGCTCGTGGTGGTGGTGGTGGTGGGGTTGGGGGTGGGGGGGGTGGCGGCAAGGAGCGGAGGAAGTGCTCCAGAGGCGAGTAAACGGAGCGGCGCAGCCGGTCCGAGGGACCCTCGAGCTGGGGAGGAGGGGGCACGGGACGGACGCGTTCGCATCTCACGTGTCTCACGTCTCACATGTTTCACCTCTCCCCCCCGCTCCTCCGTGTCGTCCTCAGGCCACGTTCAGCTCACCTACTTCTGCAGCTGGAGTGACGTGGAGGAGTCCTGTGACAAAGACGCCGTGGCCAATATGTACTGCGCGCCAGGTGAGGCCCGCACGCGCGCTTTTGACGTTCACACACACACACACACACACACACACACACACTCTGTAACAGCCAGGTCGCATCATCCAAGTGCACATCCAAGTGATTTCTCCACCCTTCAAATGTGACAAGAAGTGATACCTCTTGTCAGGAATCCACATTTAACAGCTCTCGATTTATTCCCTTCATCTGCACCTTTCAGAAAAGCATCCAACAGTTTAAGTCACCACTTCAGTCAACGCTGAGAGCAGTCGATGTCTCGAGGAAATGCCAGGGGTTTTGTCTCTCCCCCTGTAGCTTTGAGGAAGGCGGCGCTGCAGTCCCGCCGGTGGCCTGCAGAGTGTGCTGTTGTGTAGCCGTGGCTCGGGCCGCGCCGTCACCCCGAGTGTTGCCCCCAGCAGGCTTGTGGCAGCTCTGGCATGCTGTTTACAAGCTGCCTAAAACAAACTGCTGCTAGACTACAGCACCACGTCCCTGCTTAGCACTCCGCTGCGTGCGTGCGCGTGTGTGTGTGTGTCCGTACAGCCACACACACACACACACACACAGACATGCACGTGTATGGCATCTATAGGCGGACAAGTTTTGCAGCTTCGGGCACACGGCTTCTTCACAGTTGGCCCGCCGGTCGGATCACGCGTGATGTGTTCGATTACATCTCCCCTAAACATGCAGGACGGACATAGCGGCGGCCGAAAGCCCGGCAGGACACACTCCGAGACGTACACAACGGGCCTCACACTCATTCACTCTCCCACGCACTTATATTATCACTCATATTCATCCTCTCTCATGAGCCAGGAAGGTCACTTCAGATTTAAATCCTCCTTGTGACTAGACCATACAGCATGCCACTGTTGTAATAAATCTGAAAGCAACAAATGCTCCATTTAATATCCAAAGTGTGCATTTTTATTCCCTTAGCAATGACTTGTTTAAAAGCCTACTAATGGAAATAGAGGCGTATGGTGCCCGGCAGTAGATGACCTAAAGACACACGGGTAAAGCTTGGAGCTTTATGCATAATGTACCTTAAAATCTAAGTGCTGTGCAGAGACTTGTTTGAAAGGTGACACGCAATCCTCTGAATCACCTTTTTTTTTTCCCCCCCTCCACTTGCGTATGAATCGGGAATTCAAATGTAATTTGTAAAAATCGGTGCATTTCCTTTTTTGTTTTTTTTGTCCTATCCCACTTCCATCGACAGTTACCCCCGACACGAATGGACTCTTGGGTGTCGCCCAACGGTGTTTTCATCCATCCATCCATTATCTTACCCACTTTGTACCTTAATGGTGTCGCGGGGCTGTGCTGGCGCCCATCCCGGCGCTCGTACTGTAGGGCGAAGGCAGGGAATACACCCTGAGCAGGTCGCCAGTCCATCACAGGACACGCACACACACACACACACACACACACGGAGAACATGGCGGGAGAACATGCAAGAGGAGGCTCTCAGTCCGACCCGGATTCAAACCGCCGACCCTCTGACCGTGAAGTCGAAACCGAACCGCAGACGGAGATTTTACTACGAAACGTGGAGCCCGTTTTGATTTGAACCCTCGGGGCAGTGGTGAATCATATGCTGTGAAACGTTTCAAACAATTGGAGGGCGAATCAGCGGCGGGGGTACAAAGAAAGGGAGGAAAAAAGCGAATCCGTAAATGTTCAGTGTTTTTCACGTTGACGTTTAAGGCCATGTCATTTAATATCTCTTTCTATTTTGTCCAGTCTATAAAACACAGCAGAGTACCCTCTTTGTCGACATTCCCCGGTCCTACATGTTTATATTCCGCTCGCCAAAATGATGTAAAAAAAAGATGTTATTTCTAACCTGAGACGCCTCAGTAGGACCAGTTGCATGTCAAGGGTGTAATCGAGAAAAACTCCCAGAGGAGAAACTTCCAGTCTGTTGGACTGTTGACCAGCGGCTGTAATGCGCGCCGGCGGCCAGCAGGGGGCGCGTTAAGCTGCCGTTGGACCACGGCGTCGCTTCCCTGTCCAACGGCTGCTCGTCAACTTTTCCCTCTTTTTCTTACGCGTCCACCTTTGTGTATTGCCGTTGAAACCGCGGGTTTAGACATGCGAGAAATGATTCAACCGCTGTTCCTTGCACACATTTACCTGCTTCCCCACAGTTTGTCTCACGCATGAAGATGTGGTTGTGAACCCACACACACACACACACACACACACACGCTGTAGCGCAGAGGTTAGAGAGTGTGTGTCTCTCCTGCCCTTGTTATGTATTGCTGTTTATCCAGACGGGGTCAGCTCTAGCGATGGCTTCATTCCTGATGACAGATTTATGACTGTTTGCCAGAAAGCTAGCAGGGGGTCTGCTGTGACCGTATGCGAGCGTGTGTGTGTGTGTGTGTGTGTGTGTGTGTGTGTGTGTGTGTGTGTGTGTGTGTGTGTGTGTGTGTGTGCGCGCGTGTAAGAAGGGAAACATGTTTTCAAAAGGCGCACACTCACACCCAAATAACACGGGAGGGGACTTGGAAAATACTGAGGCCGGGGCGTCAAATCTATTTACCCTGCGCCCCTGCTTATTTACTCTCTCACCGTTCCGCGACATGTGACGGCGTCTGTTTTTGCTCCCCGTCGAGGAAAGGCGTAAGCCGGTGTGACCGGAGCCCGCGTGAGCAGAGGCGGGAGTGGTGTTATTGTTCGGCGGAGAGGGAAGCGCGGCTCGGGCCGATTCTCTCGGATGTCTTAGAAAAGGGAAATTCAGCATTCTTCCGCTCCGAGCCGAGAAGTCCGCTAACGAGGGCTCGCCGTTCGCTCTCACCGTTGTCGGGGATTTTTTTCTTTTTTTTTTTTCTTGAACCTGCTTAACCGCAGCGTGATCCAAAGGAAGATAAGGTCCAGTTCCTTTTTTTTTTTTCTGACAGCCGCCTGTCACCTCATTGTTTGAAAATCGAGGAAGAAAAGGCCCGGTAAAGGTCCCCCGCGTTGAAACCGTCCACGTGCAGGAGATGAATCACTTTTTGAGTGTTGCTACTTTTGCCTTGGTCAACAGTTGGTTTCAGCAGAGCTTTCCCAGCTCGTAAGACACGTGCCTACGCACACACACACACATGCACACACACACCTCACAGTCTTGAAACATCACACCGGTCCCTCCTTACTTCCCACCTGCGCGCCCTGCACTTCCCCTTTCGACAGCAACTGTCGGTTGGGTTTCTAGGGAAGTCGGCCTGAGAGGAGAAGAGAGAAAGTTCCTTATGGGCCCCGGGAGGGAGGAGATGGAGCGCGAGTAAGACACAAAGCGGGAGGGAACTGCGCCGTTGAGGGGAAAGGGAAGGAGAAGGGGCCACGGGGTGACCGCGCGGCATTGTTGCCGGCATCCTTTTGTTTTCTTAGAGCGCCCGCCACTCATTCGGGCCGAGTTTCATCGGGCGAGAGGGCTCGGCGGCGGGCGGCGCGGGCCGGGCTTTAGAAAACGCAGGCACGGCAGCCGCTGTGGCAGTGGGGCTCGAGTGACCCATGGCCTGTGGACGCAGCTAATTCTCCCTTGCCATCCTCTTTCTCTCTGTCTCCCTTTCTCCCTGCCTCGCTCTGACAGAGCGGTAAGTGTAGCCAGCCCCACTGTACTCTCCCTGCAGCTCCTTAGACATTAATCCATTGTGATGACATCGACCTTGCTCTGAGACGCGTGTGTGTACGCCTGTGTGTGTGTGTGTGTGTGTGTGTGTGTGTGTGTCCGGCATCTCCCCCACCCCCCGGCCCCGAGCTTGAAACTACGCAGGTATCACTAGTCCATTCAATGACGATCTCCTCTCCTTGCCTGTCAAAACACCAGTCCTGGGGAGCCCTGAAGACTTGGTTGCTCAGTTGGCTGTGTGTGCGCGCGCGTTTCTGTGTGTGTGTGCGTGTGTGCGCGCGTGTGTGTGTTCGAGACGTACAAAGCGTATCATCGTGGCCCGCTCTAACATTAGCTGCAAGAGAGCCGCGCAGGCCCCCGGAGTTCCCCGCAGCCTCCAGGAGGCGAGGGGTCTTTGTCTCCTCTGCTCCCCCAGCTGAGGAGCCTGGTCTCTGGGCACACACAGCCCTGACCCTGGGTCCCGGCCCTCTGGAGGGAGCAGAGGGAGGCTGAGCGGCACAAGAGGCCATCTGGTACCCAGTGGAGCTAGCACACACACACACACACACACACACACACACACACACACACACACACACACACACACACACACATCTCACTCCCCCTCTCGCATACACTTTTGACTTTTACAAGCAAGCCTCACTCTTGATTTCTGCGACTTAGAAGCACAAAGTGCGATGGCTTCTTGAAGTGTTTTGGTGTTGTAACTGTCTGGTCTGGCAACATCACAATAGTTTTGTGGAATGTGGTCCCACGAGACTCCACTTTCTGGAAGCCTGGACTTTCACAAAAAAAAGCCTTCCCTTGGTTTTATTAGATATTTTAATTAGATTTATAAAAAAGTTCAGCCTCCTCCTCTGTCCCCATTATACCACGCCTTCCTGTTTGAAGTGAATCGGACACATGACTCCTTTCGTCATGTCCAGTGATGTGTTAACTTCTATACGTCTGAAAAACCATGTCACTAATACGACTAAGTTGAAATGTAGGTGCCTCCATTATCATCTTTTTTAACTGCGATATTTAGGTTTTGCACATTTCTAGGTTAATGGAAAAGTACCCGGAGTGTCACCGTGTGGAAATTGACTGAAAGTGGAGAATAGGAGTGAAATGTTCACCTGGAATATCTCAGCTTTACGTGTGCAAAATGCTCGTTCATTGAAGACTATGTGGGACTAATGGGAGAATTTAGGAAAAGGAAGGTACTCTAAAAAAAATGTGTGGCATTACTGAAAATCTGGAAACTCGGGCCAGCTGTCGTCGGGGTGTATTTCTAAAAAGTTAAAATTCACTGAAATGGCTTTGAGCCTCAGCAAATAGATTTAGCCAATTTCCCAAGGTTTCTTTGGGGTTCCATAGACCTATTAATGAGCCATGTCGTCGGCTGAGTAATATACAGGTTAATTGATGATGAGAGGAACAGCTCGAAGAAATAATGGCGTGTTGTGCCGATGATTTTAAGGGAGAGAAATGGTGAGCAGGTGAAGCAGACGAAAATGTAATAATATTTGGGCTCACTTGTTCCCGCCTCTTGTGTGTTTGTGTGTGTGTGTGTGTGTGTGCTCCACGAGTGTGTGTGTGTGTGTGTGCGTGCTCCACGAGTGTGTGTGTGTGCGTGTGTTTTTGTTTGAGGTCAGGTCATGCAGATGGTGTGAAGTTGCAGCAGACGGTTTCCTCAATTTAACTGCTTTTTTATTATGCAAATCACCCTTTTATGAGAGACACACTTGTTTGTGTGGGTCCGCGTGTGACTGTGTCCACGTTTTTGTGCCCGCTCTGAATTGATCGCCAATTCAATGCAACATTAAATAATCCAAGATGTCAGCCCGAAACACCGGTTTGAAAGAAAGACGCCTGAAATGATGTAATCCCGTGAGCACGTGTGTGTGTGTGTGTGTGTGTGTGTGGGGGGGGGGGGGGGTCGGTTGTGCATTTAGCCTCGCAGCTCGGTATCAGTCGATGATTTTATAATGTACGTTTCATTGTAGGTTCATTAATCCTCCCCATTTTCTGTCTTTTTACCAATTTGTCGATCAACGCGGCCCCGTCCCTCTCCAACCACCTCGATCCAGAGGTGGGAGGCATCGGCGAGGACACGGCGGCGTGCGACTGGTGGAGCTTGGGCGCCATCCTGTTCGAGCTTCTGACGGGCACGGTGAGTCAAAGAGTACAAAGAACGGACGAAAACCGAAAACGTTGTTGTTAAGGTGCTGTGGGATGTCTGTAGGTGTCTTGGCTCTCAGCTCTCTCGCACTCTTTATGGTCGTGCCAGGTCGTGCGTGCGTGCGTGTGTGTGCGTGTGTGTGCGAGCGGGCGGAGCTTGCGGTCGCCCGGGTAGCGGCGCCTGAGCGCGTGTGCGCGAGGCGCCGTCTTGGCTGCCGTCTCGCACTCCGGTTCTCGGGGAGTGCCAGGGGTGTCGGTGTGACTTTCTCCCCCAGCCTGGGCTCCATCTGCCGGGCCAGGGGGTCAGCCCCCGCCGGGCCCCTCTGCTGGCTCCCGGAGCAGCGCCGGGCTTTGAGCGCCGCCGATCCGGGGTCGGCTCGGAAGGTGAGGACCGGGGCGGCTCTCAAGGTGCCGGAGCCCGGGCCGGCCCAGGCTCGGGGATCGCGTGTGTCTGTGTGTGTGTGTATGTGTGTGTGTGAGAGGGACAGTCTTTCAAGACAGGCCTGGGGAGGGGGGGGGGGACGGGAAGGGAAGAGCTGCTGTTTTGTTTGGGAGACAACAGATATGCCGAGCACACGCACACACACACACACACACACGCACGCGCGCACACACACATGCTAATTATAACTTGCCGCTCTCTTGAAGGACAAACACACTGGCAGCGGCGCACGACACCCAGCGCAGGTGCACGGCGTCCCCCTCCATCTCTCATTGTCTATCGCATTTGAATAAATTCTAACCGATCGCCACCGGCTATATTTTCATATCAGCCATCAGCGACTCCCATCAATGGCCCCGGACACGAGTCGGGGTGCGAGGTCCGCGCTATTATGTCGAACAATGCACGCCCACTTACCTGGGGGGGGGGGGAACCCAACCAAAAACAAGACAAACAACAACAACAAAAAAAAAAGAGTCAGTCACACAGATGTCTCCTTTGATGATTATGTCTGGGTCCAGCCCTGGCAAGGATACACACACACAGGCGCGCACCGCGCCTCTTGATCCTTTGCAGGATAAGATCTCGCCTGGAGCAGTCTTGACTGCGGCTAGGAAGCCAGCCAGAACTCCTGCAGCACACATCAAGAGAGCGAGAGAGAGGGAGACTGAGAGAGAGAGGGAGACTGAGAGAGAGAGGGAGAGAGAGAGAGAGAGAGAGAGAGAGAGGCAACCGATCTAACGGAAGGAATGAGCGGCAGGCTCAACCGTCTCCTCTCCGTCTTTAGGTGTGGATACGTGTGTGGCCATTACTGTCATTATTTTCAATTACTCTAACAATTGCTGGGGGGGGGGGGGGCGTGGTCGGAAAAGCACCTGCGGGTCTCGCACCCCGTTCCCCTCACATCTGAGATTTGGTCTCATTTGCCCTACTTCCTCTGGTGATCGGGGGTTTGACCCTGTGGCTGCTGGGAGCCTGCGTGGGCTGGGGCCCGCCGAGGCCCCTGCCGGTGACGCGGCCTCGCCGTGCTTTCTGTGACTCACGCGCCAGTTCCGAGAAAGCGGCAGCGGCGCTCCGGTCGGCACCTGCTCGGCCTCTCTCTCTCTCTCTCCCTCTCTCTTCTCTCTCGCGGCGGCCATCAGTGTTGTTTCAGGTGGCTCGGCCCCCGTTGGTCTCCTCCTATTTGTCCGGCCCCGGCTGACCGTCCGGCTCGGCGGGTGTCGGCGCGTCTGTCCCTTCAGCTCCTGGTCCTGTCGGCTTCTCTTTGTTTTTACTGATGGCTATCTGCTCTTTTCCACCCCTCCTTCATCCCCCCCTCCCTCCCTCCCTCCCTCCCTCCCTCCCTCCCTCCCTCTCTCCGCTCAGTCGCTGCTGCGGTGCCATCCCGCAGGAATCGGCCGCCACACGGCTCTCAACATCCCCGAGTCTGTTTCAGAGGAGGCCAGATCTCTGCTGGAGCAGGTGAGACGCTTCTGGCCATTCAGCCGTTGTAAGGCACGCGTCGAGGTTCGGTTCATCAAGCGAGCGCCCGGAATGAGTTTTATTTCCTTGCTCCATTCTGTGTCGTCTTTTTCGAAGTTCTGAATAAAAATGAAGCTCTTTCACCGGGTCAGTGGCGAGGGAGATAATAAAAGTAGCTTTATCAGAAGCTCTGGGTTGCCATGACCGGATACAGTGACTCAGTGGATACAAAACAGGTTGTCGCCCACCAGGACTGTTCATTCATCTGCATCCCATGCGAGGGCAGGCCTCGTTAGACCTCGCTGTAACGACTTAGAATGATCGGGGATGTACGTATGCACTTTCATCGCAGATTACAGCAGATAAACACACATTCTACGTATAGAGGGCAGACCCCCCCCCCGCAACCCCCACCCCGACGCTAATATCTTAAAGCTAATTGCAAATCCGCGCCCTGCTAAGCTTTAAATGTATATTAATGTGGTTAGCGTGGATTTGTAGCAAAACAGCCAGTACGCACTATACACTATAGAATTAGTATCAGCAACAGCATTTGGACTAGGCTGCATTTCAGCCTTCTTCTATCTATCTATCTATCTATCTATCCATATCTATCTATCTATCTATATCTATCTATATCTATCTATCTATCTATCTATCTATCTATCTATCTATCTATCTATCTATCTATCTATCTATCTATCTATCTATCTATCTATCTATCTATCTATCTATCTATCTATCTATCTATCTATCTATCTATCTATCTATGTCTCCATATGTAAGAGCATTTGTTGACCGTCTGCGTCTGTCTCGTCCTCCTCGTGCAGCTGCTCCAGTACAACCCGATGGAGAGGCTGGGGGCAGGCGTGGGAGGCGTGGACGACATCAAGTCCCACCCTTTCTTTGCCAGAGTGGACTGGACCAAGTGAGACACTACGCGCCGCGCGGGACCGCAGGAGCCGCAGCCGCACGCTGAGCTCCTCTCGGGCCGGACACGCAATTCAACAGTCGATGCCATGCTGCGTTTTGTGTGTGTTTGTACCGAATTTGCCAAGGAGCAGTATTACCTTCCTAGTAACGTGCTCATTTCTTTATCTCACGGAGGGGGTTTTTCCCCCCCGAGTAACCTATTTTTGGTGCAGGGAACACTTTGGAAAAAAAAAGAAAAAAAAGAGCAAAAACAAGGCGGCGTGTGGTGCAATAATCGCTGGCGCTGAGCGGCGACCGGCGCCTTCTCTCCGAACCGAACCGGCACAGACCGGAGGCGCCTCTCCCCCACAACACGCACACACACACACACACACACACACACACACACACACACACACACACACACACACACACACACACACACACACACACACACACACACACACAGCGGCGTGCCATGCTCTCGGTTCGGTTCGCCACCTATGACACTCGCATCATTCCTCGTGGAGGCCGTTGAGATTGAGATCGGCTGTGGGGGGGAGACGGGTCGAGCTTTGGATTTGACGTGGGTCGCGTAAATAAATAAATAAATGGATAATAAAAACGGCGCGATTTGCCGATGTTATGTCGGTTTCGGAAATGTTTACAACACTTTGAAATTCCATAGTAATACAAATGCTATGTTTGGGAGGGTGGGGGGGCGGGGGGGGGGGGGGTGGTCGGGGGGCTGTGTTTGCACTTATGTGTGGCCGATCCATAGTTGGAATAAATCTATCTCAACTTTGGTCCCATTTGCGCATGTGGACGTGGTGACTTTTGGGAGTTTATTTTATTTTACTTTTCGTAACCGACCCCTCTTACAGCCAGCCAGCCTGCGCACACGGAGACGGGACACTATGCAAAGGTGAATAGACACAATATTTTGAACTGGGATGTTATGCCCCCCCCCCCACCAAGGACGGCGAGTGCGTTCCATCCATTCACGCGTTCAGGCAAGACGGCGTGAAACCTGGATGAGCACCACGCGCTCGAAGCCGGGGCCGTTTCGTCACGATGTGATATATTTAATACGACGAAAAGCTGTCAGAGAGTAAGTGTGCCACCTGTAAATACACCTCTTTAAAGGATGTCGAGTGGAATCTCAAAGCCTCGGTCATGTCCGACGTGTCAATCACTTACTGCCTCATCAATCAAGTCATCTGCGTTTGGTTGCGTCTGGGTCACCAACCTGCCCGTCTCGCAGCCGATTTTATAACATCAACAATGACTGAATCGTTTCTATTGTTGCATTACATGCCGTGTATCACTTTACATATAATCAGATCATTTACGAGTTATTGGAGCATATAGCGTCAAAGGCATTATAATACATTTCTCTAATAATACACAGATAATCACCCCACTGTAGATGCTGCACTCTGTTGTACTCCGCTCCATTAATACTTGGTACCTGAAGGTACTGTAAATGACCTGGTCCATACTCCACATATTAACTCTTGATCGCTCATAAACATCACAGTGGCATTGTTTCCCTTTTTTCGTTTGTTTTCTATGGAATCCTCATTCTTGTACGTGCCGTTTGTCTGTATTGTTATATCAGTGCACTGAATAACAATAAACACACCTTGGTCTGTACATCTCGTCTCGCATCTCTTGTGCGAAGGAGCTACCCAGTTCCCAGGCTACAAACCCCTCTTATCAACGCTCCAAGAAAGCCCCTGTCACTGCTGCTGAGCGTCGCTGGGACCGCTATGCGAGCCATCACACACGCATATTCCAGCATGAGAAATTTCAAGCTCTCTTTGAGACACATGGGCCCATTTTGGGGGGTACAGTTACAATGAGGCCAAACCATCCTTAATCGATAATCTCATCAATGCCTAAACTGCTGGTTAAGCAGCAGATTCATGGAGGAGAGTTGTATTTTCTGATGATCTCTCACAAATTCAAAGTATAAAGATGAGTGGAAAAGTTAAGAGATTTATGCAAAATTAATTACAGGGATGTGGAGTTAAAATGTGCTTTCATATCACAAATTTTAAGGAAACTTTCCACTAGGGTGTGACTGAACTGAACTGAACAGAAAGTCATCCCTGCTTTATCTCCATTACCTGAAATGACACATTTTCCACACACACACACACACACACACACACACACACACACACACACACACACACACACACACACACACACACACACACACACTGGTTGGGGGAATTGTTAGCATTGTCGGGGTGTATTCCCTTGTGTCACCCTCACTGCCACAGGGTCAGGAGTCTGGGCTGATTAGTGCATGTCATAAGACCTATCTCTCATTACACACACACTCAGGGCGAGAGGTTCACTTCAGCTCAGAGAAGAAACCTGTCAATCTTACTCAGTGTACATGTGAGATGTGCCTTCAGTGGGTTCACTGTCGCCACGGAGTGTCTGATATCGTCTCAAATGGACTTTAACGGGAGAATGATACATGCCTGGAATCTATTAGGATGTATAACCTGGTTTTGCACAAAATGTGAAATTGACAGGTGTTTTTATTTGAGAATTTTTATTTTATGATGCTTAATTAATGTCCAATCCACAATATTCAGGAATAGATCGTCACATCGTACTTCACAGATGAAGATATCGGATGATAAAATTACAGAATACACTGAAGGATAAGATTAAAGATTCAGGTTTACATGTGCTGTACACACAGGTGAATGCACTAGCACTAGCTAAGTGGTTGTACTCCTCACCAGAAATGAATGGGCACAGTCATCTATTGCTCCCCCAGCGAAATGCTTATTATTAATGACTGAAATTTTTTTGATGCTGTCAGGTTGTAGTAGTATCTTGGAAAATGTACCAGAGCATCTGGGTGCTCCCTCCACCTCTGTTTATTAGCTACAAACACAAAGAATCAAGGTGCATGTTTTCTCCATGTATGTGCGTGTGTATGTGTGTGTGTGTGTGTGTATTTGTGTGTGTACAAAGCCACAGGGAAGGAACCGTCTGGTCAGAGGCAAGATTAGGAGGACACACCAAGGACTCCCATGATGCAATACAGGCAGTTGTTCTGAGGCCTGAAAGCATCACCCGGGCCTGCAGGCTGAATTGACCCCTGAACCCCTTCTGCAACTTCCTGGACCTCCCTCTCTCTTTCTCTGTAGTCTTTTCCCACCTCTCTTCCTCCCTCCCTCTCTCCCTCCCTCTCTCTCCCAGCCCTCGCACCCACTGCTCTCACACACAGGCTCCAGCGAGCGGGCAGCAGCCAAATGGCCTGCCCTCTGCTTCATATTGCTGTTGGTCAGGTTTTGTTTTTGTCTTTGACGGTTTGACTTTCGTTCACAAAGCCCAGGAGGACTCCTATAGCCCAGGGACGGAGACACACACACACACACACACACACTTGCGCCAAGCTGAAGAGTTCCGCTCTGAGACCCCGGGCATCTTCTCCAGCTTCTGTCAGAGCCATGATGTCATTATGAAGAGACACAATGCCTCTTCGTTATCCCCTCCATACACGCACACATACACGTACGCACACGCACAGACACATCCTTAACACTGCACGGGCACACACACACACACACACACAAGCTACATGGTCGACTGCATTTGAACCAGCACATTGTAAGATACAGGTGAACGGCACTGTAAAACGACAGTGTAAAAAACAACATTTTCTCAGTGTCAAGACAATTTGATCGAGGCAAGTCACCTTGTGGAAGTAAGATATTGTATTCTGGAATTACACCTTTTTTAACACCATTTTGCTTTAAAAGAAACAAAATGCATTTTCCCTCCTTTCTCTACCCATTGCTTCGACCCCTCTACTGTGATAAATGTTTTTTTGTTTTGTTTTTTTGTAGTGTAGCAAGCAGCAACAGCTGCAGCATTAACCTGAGGGAAGAGGTCATGACCAAAATAAAGGACTCATTACAGATAATACAAAAAAAAAGCAAAAATGTAATATACATTGTACTCAAACAAAAGTCGTCTGCCCCGGATAAAAATAAAAGGTTTTATTATATCTCCTCTTGGTCTGATTTTAATTAACTGCAGTAACACTACTTGTCACTGCCCCTGTGCCTTGGGCAGTCTCACGCCTTAATCTGATCAGATTGCACAAAGCAGCTCTGTCTCTTACCTCGGCTCCCCCGCTCGGCTGAGCAAAATGGAGCTGTGCGGCGGCCGCCGAGGTAGCTGCGAAAGACGTTTCACGTGCAATCAGAGGATCGCTCTCGGTAAACATCGGCGCCTGTACACCCCAAAATTAATTCTGTGTTGGCCTGGAGGCCTCGCTGGTCTTACAAACAGGTCGTTGACCCACAGTGTGCTGGTGCACCTTCATTAGCCGTGTGGCTCGGTGCAGCGCTGCTCTGCTTTCCTGCCGCTGTGCAACAGGGAGGCCACGGAGAGGTCACTGGAAACATACAGTAGGCCACATGAGACCGTAATTAAAGTGCTGCGATCGACATAGATAACGTGGCTTTCAACCTCTCAGGAAGAACGGTGCTTGAAAACCACGTGCACGTTTGTGATTTTAGAATCCAAGTGGATCTGAATACACTCACCCAGTGTCTTATTACACCTGCGTCAATCGGAAGCCCCCATTATCACATCCACAACATCATCAAGAGGTATAATGCAGCCCAGAATGGTAGGAAAAGAGAATATCGTCTGCATGAGTTTGTTATAATCCAATCACCTCATTAAAGAAGAGATAAACGGTTTATGCCGCTGCCTTTGAAGGAGTTTTCCAACTTATTCATTTTGAGTAGACTGTGTGACCTCATGGTGTTAAACCCATTTGAAAAGCTGCAGTCTAGAGATACCTGTGTGCGTGTAGATCTCTTTGTTGCTTAAATGCAACATAAATTCCGGTTAACCCTGAGAGACGTCTCGACTCCCCTTCAAGTCAAATTACCCAAGGTGTCTGGCGGCGTGAAGCGTCCTCGGCGCGCCTTGATGCGAAGCGCCGGTTATTTTTCCCGCTCTAAGCGCTGGTCCACCTCACCTTCCCCGCCACATTGGATTTAGGAGGGGAGGGGGTGGTCTCTTTATATAACCCGCATACCAGTGCGTGAGTCATGCCACGAGAGGCTCAGATGGTAAAGGAGTCCCAACCGGTGCCCAAAAGACGTGTCACTAGTAATACCTGCCCCCCAGACCTGAGGTGTCTCCTTTCGTTGCGCTGTGGGCCTCTGTGATCCGTGTGGAAGGGCGGTGCGCCCGGGCCCAGGCATGCCGTTAGCAGCTCACTAACACGGCATTATCTGCACGGTCATCTCAGTGGGCCCGGCCTGTCTCAGCCGCTTCCTCACGCTCGGCTACACACACCTTCTGCGGCTCCACACCGCTTGTTAGTGGGCGACCCCCTCTGTCATGAGACCACCCTTCCCTTCCCCCTGTCCATGCTCCTCCGAGGCTATTCCTTTCCCTGCCTCGTTCTCTCTCTCTCTCTCACTCTCTCTATCTCTATCTCTGCCCCTCTCTACCGATGTGGCGGCCTCCTGTTGGAGCCCAACGTGCCCAAACATCTTGCGGTGGAGGTGGTACAGTTTAACTCCCGGCGTGAGGAGAGGGCGATCAGATCAAGAGAGTGCCATCAGATCACTTTCTCCTCTCCTTGTGTCTGGGGTTGTTGGGTTGCCGCGGGCGACCTGGAGGGGATTGTGATGCTTGTTAAGGAGAGGTTCCTGGGAATGCAGCTTGAACGGCGCGCTGGGAGGGTGAATCTACCCGCTAATCTGTCTGTTCCTCCGAGGCGCGAGTCTTCCTGGCGATGAGGCACATTCTGTTACCCCCCCCCCACACACACACACACAAACACACACACACACACACACACCAGAGGGCCCAAGGTACAGTCCCAGCCAGACGACATCTCGCTCACCCCCGGGGAAGAGAGCAAAGGAGGTGGTTCAGAGGCAGAGTGGGGAGGGTTGGGGGGCAGTGGAGGAGGGAAGGAGGCTGGGGAAAAAGGGGAAGCAGATTAGGGAGGTGGATGACATCTCACACATCTGACAAAGGGCGGGAGGGGGGCATTAGACGGAAACGAGGGGAGGATGGAGGGGTGTCAGGAAGGTGGAGAGGAGAAGGGCGGGGGCGGACGAGATTAGGGAACGAGGGAACCAGGTGGAACTTTGATGTGGCAGAGTGATGAGTGAGAGAGGAAGAAGAGAAAAAGGAGAGTTTTGGGGAGGGACTGAGCACAAGCTGAGCTGAAACTTCATTACTGAACTTCATGAGATCGCAGTCTCCCAGAGAGAGGGAGGAAAGTCTGAGGCGAGGGGTGAGGGGTGGGGCTGGAGGGGCAGAGAGCGGAGTTCTTGAGGGACTGCGGAGGATCCTTGGAGTCCTGGCACCTTATGGCATGGCCTGCAGTCAAACAGATGCTGTAGGCCATGCCAGCCTTGAGCAGGGCACAGATGAGACCATTTAGAAGCAAAGGAGGGACGTGCCTCGTCTTACCGAGCAGCGCAGGAGCGTGTGTGTGTGTGTGTGTGGACCTGCCTCTCAAAGAAAAGGGAGCGTGAGCTGTTTGTTGAAGTTATGCTAATGCTCGTCAGTTGTCTTCAGTTCACTGCATGTTGCAGACTATTGGATTACGATGCCCAGCTGCTGGGAATGGGAAGTAGTGTTTCTCACTAGTTCCTCTTAAGCAGGCACACTTTAAACAGCCTGAGTGTTTGTTGTGTTAAAACTCCCCCATATCTGGGTTAATGGTTTGCACGTCCATCCTCTGCACCTGATACTTTTTTGGGAGGATGAGACAACAGTGACAAAAGAGCAGAGTCTTAAAACCAGTAAACGGAACAGAACTGCTATTAATGAGTTGGATGTTCTTCAGTTGTTGTGGAGGAGCTTTGTTATGAAAGAATACCTGGATGTTTCCACCAGGTTTTATAAGGTTTGCCAACAAGATTTATCTTGTTTGTAGTGAGTGACATAACCATCCCACTAATGTCTTTTTTAAGCAGTGCTGAAGCTGCTGTACCTGTTACGAGCAGCAAAACCCTGAGGCCCTGTTCAAAGCTGGTATAAGTGTGTCTTGGTTATCCAGTGTTTTCAATGAATACTCATTGTCCCATGTTTAAAGGTGGTGTGGTATTTTAGTCATTGTTAAAAAGGATACTGGATGTTCTCGCCTTTTCATTGATTGTTGATATGCAATACGTAGAGGAGGCTGTACTCTAATTCTGAAATGAGACAGAGAGATGCATTACAATGCGTTTCCACGTGTGTCTTGTGCGGCCACTTGGTCCTGAATCCACTTTGCTGCTCCATATGCAAATGAACACATACATCATTTTGATTCTATTTACCTCTTGGCACAAAAAGAAATCAGGCATTTCCTGTTGTTTCATCTGTATCCCATCCATGAGAATCCATATTGTCTGTTAGTTTGCACTTGGTGCCCAACTTCACACTTTGCCTGAGGATTTCTGGTGAATTTCCCCAAGAGTATGGACCAGGATGTGTTTGTGTATTTATTGGTAAAAGGATGTGGCCAGAACTCAGAACTTCCTAACTGAGTGGTATTTACATCTGTGCTTAGATCTGCTCTGTATAAATCACTATATTCAGTCATTCATATTGTTATCTATGTGTCACAAAACCAATAGCATTGAGTCTGGGTCTCAAACCGTTTATGCCTTGAGCACTGTGGGTTGGGGAAATTACAGGATCAGTTTTTCACCGACAGAAATGGGTATTTTCATGTCTCTGTGTCTCAAAGGGGAAAAGAAGGACTCAAAAATGTTGGTAAACACTGGCTATTCGTATAAACAGAGAGAATAGGTTTCAATACATGTGAATTTCCATTCCGTCTGTGCACAAATTGCAGGGCCGTAGATAGGATTGTAGAGGAAAAAAATCTGCTGTAGCTTTACTTGAGAATCTGTGCCTCTGTTTTGGAAAACTACTGATTCTAGTGGGTGGAAGTAAGTGGAAGAAGAGCAGCGCCAACTCTCTCCTCGCTGTCTATTCTCTCTCCTCCATCTCTATTTTTTCAAGTGTAAGTGATAATATCCTCCCTTTTTCTACCTCTCACCAGCTTGAGTGATTTGCTAAGGCGGTGTGTCCGTGTGTGTGTGTACGCGTGTGTGTGTACGCGCGTGTGTGTATGTGTGTGTGTGTGTGCGTCTCACATTAGCCTTTTTCCATTAAAGCAATTTCGCCGCCCATTGTATTCCTGAAGAGGACCTGGGAAGTCACTAATGGTGCCTTGCGTCCACACTTGCGCACTCACACACACACGCAACTGCCGCACATGCACACAGCAGAACATCTCTCAGCGCGTGCTATCATCACCTGTCGCCTGATTGCTGTAAAACACACACATTAGCATAGAATGAGACACATTATCACTCCTGATTATGGGACGCTAAGAGGTTTCACAGAAAAAAAAAAAGACCTCGCACCTTTTCTCCACAATGCCCGCTGCTAGTGAGATAAATGCATGTTGTCCAACATCTCTGACGCTACCGAAACAGCCTGAAGACTCTGCTGATGGATTTAATGGCCTCTTGTTGTCCGTGTTCATAACTGCTCAGATTTGTCATGTCAATACTAATTTTTTCAAATTCAGACGGCACCGTGATCCGGGCTGCCACCATCACAACATGTACTTTGTGTGTTTTAAGAAGAGTAAAAAGCGTCCGGGTGTCTGTGATTTCAAAAGGTTCTTACTTATTTTACTGGGAACAAACCTAAGTGGGAACACACACAAACACAAAGACACGCACACAAAACCCCACACTGCATCCGGCTTGACAGAGGTGCATGGTTAGCACGTCCCTTCCCTGTCTTGATGAGTACAGGAAGTGTCAGCCGTGTACGGCACAGGCAGAGGACACTTGTTTGGGTCAAAGGTCATCCCTCTCTCCTTTTAGCACTGTTTTTCTTAAGTCTGGGGTCTCTGATGAGGTCCTGCCACCTCTGAAAGGCCCCACTCATTTCAGAGCTGGATGAGGGAACAAGAGGAAGGAGGGAAGACGCTGTCACTGATGAGTTTTTACTATTTTCTTTTTGCCTTTCTGGGGATTTTTTTCACCAGCATCCTGCAAACAGAGGAAGGGCCTTGTCTGGATCCCCATATAGCCTGGCAGGGTCACAAGGTGGTGGGCGGAAGAGACTTTAGGTTAAAGATGGGAAATCCCCCGTCTTTGGGTAGAGTTCATGACAAATTGTGGCCTTAAAAGTTTGATAAACACTTATGGTCAAAAACAAAGGCAACTAAACATTTTTTAATGTTTGAAGGTTACTTTAATCAGTATGTATTTCTTCCAAAGGGTGACACGAGAAGATCCATATCTCTCTTTTATCTGTTTGCTTAATATACTGGGAGGCTGCGACATGCAGCTGATTGGCTTAGCTGAGCATGAAGACTGGAAACAGGGCCAGACAGCTACCCTGGCTCTGCCCATAGGTTTAAAAATCAGTCCGCGTATACAAATGTGGGCCAAACTGTATCCATGCGTGCAATTGCAAGAATGCTGTCCCACTCGCTGATATTGATTTTGTGCTTCTGTTACATGTGCATGAGTTTGTTTGTTGTGTGGGGGTTCATTGAGACTCAATATTGAACACCCAAGCTAGCTAGCCTAAACTAGATGCCTGTTGTGATATTTTTGATGAATTATTTGGGGTTCTGAGTTGCAACTGCACCATTTAATATTCAAATGAACAATGAACAGGCTATTCAGGATTATTTTACAGGGCGACAAAAAAAGTGAAACTCGTAAGTTATGATTTCCTTGTCACTAATGGCTCCGTTTGCCCACCTGTCACCTAGCATGCGCACGTGGAGACGACACACACGTGCATGCACACACACACATACACATGCAGGTCTGTGATAATGACATAATTGTCCCGGAGCACACAGCCATGCAAATAGGGAAGATGGCTTGTGTTGCCATCCGTAGGTCTCTGCCATCTATTTCCATTATTCTAATGCACTGCTACTGATGACCTGCTCTCACACAATTAACAGTCAGCCGGTGAGAGAGAGAGAGAGAGAGAGAGAGAGAGAGAGAGAGATGTGTGGTATTTGAGAAAAGCATTTTTCTGCCCTCATCTTTCCGCCCTGATATGCTGCCCTGTTTTTTTTTTTAATGGCGCATAACATATGGTAACTTTCCCTCTCTTGTTTGTTGTTTGACTTTTGTCTCGTCTCCTCATCCATCCCTGGAGGCCGAGTTAGAGTTGATTGAATCTTCAGAAAAAAAGGAATTAAAGGTGGAAACGCTCCTCGCTTTCCCATCCACATTGCCCGTGTCAGGCTTTCGCTCGCCTCCATATTATTTTCTGTGCGAGTGTGTGTGATCTTGGGAGAATGGGCTGTTGATTCTGGTCTGTTCCTTGGCTCCCCGTCTTATGGTCTTGGCCGTGGTCTGATCTCTGCGATTGGATTGGGGGGCTTTTGTGGTGGCTGATGGGACAGAATTAAGCCAAGTGGCACACACTGAGCACGCTCCGTGGCGGGCAGATGGACGGAAAGTGAAAGAGCTGTGATTTCTCATTGTGTCCTGCCGTCTTTTGGGGAGAGTGTGATACCCCCAGAGCACATCCTGCATCCAAGAGCTCTATTCTTCAATCAGTGGCCACCGCTTCCTGGGTCCAGAGACACGCCTCTCCAAGATTTCATCTCTGTATCAGACCACAACTGGGTTGTAAGCAGCTTAGAGAAGAATAATGCAGGGCAAGATATTGCAGCTCAGTCTTTGTTTAAGGCTCTGTCAAAAGTGCGCAATAAACTGCTTTTTCTTTCATTGTTTCACAAGACTAATTGAAAATGCCTGAAGTTTTACCAACAAAAAGTTTTAACTTCTTTTTAATGAACAAATTTTTTTTTTTTTTTTTAGGAAAACATACGTAATTTTAAAATATGGTGTTGTTATTTAAAGTAAGTCACTGGATCAGTGCACTTCCAGATGTGTGCAGCTGTTGACAATAAGCCCGTATGCTCTGGAGATTTAGGAAGTAAACAGACCCCCGAAATGGCTGTTTAAACATATTCTAAAACCGATTAAAATAATATAAAGGGGTTAAATGACTGAGGCAGTTAAAGTTCCCATAGAACACACATTTAACCTCTTGCCTTGCGGGCCACCCCCTGTGCCCAACCCCTAAAGCTTAGCCTCAATGGGATTTACACCACGAGTGTGCGTAATAGTTCTTTGACCCACTGCTTTTCTGTGCATACATATGTGAGTGTGTTTGGGTGAATGTGACGATTACAGCAGATTACTTACACCCATGTCAAAACAGGAATTAGTTCCCAATAAGAAGTGCTTACAGGGCCTAAAAACGTCAAAGATAATCATGAGGCCAAGGGGAACATCGCTCACTGCATCACGCAAACATCCACTCTCACCATTACAGGTTAAAAAGGAGTAAATACCGGCCTTCCTCTGCCCCCCCTCCTCAAAAACTAGCAGACTGAGCCGGCAGTGGTGGTGCTTAACTGCTCCTCTGATCTGGACATTAGCGCGGGGGCTTTGGAGTTTAATTTTGAGGGGGTGGTGGGGGATCATGTGAAAGGGCCCAGAAAGCCTGGAGTCCTTGCCAGGAAGGGTGGACAGAATGCTTTCCCCCTTCATCCCATCCTCTGTCTAGGACTAATTCAGGCAGAACCTTTTGTCTCCTGTTCTGAGAGCTAAGTGACAACAGGGAGAGGGAGAAAGGAAGAGAGACCATAGGAGATAACGGTGGAAACGTGGCGCACCCAGTAAGGGTTGAGTGATCTACTTAGAAGGGCCATGGCAGGCCTGGCCAGCAGAAGCCAGATAGATGCCGGAGCAGGCTGGCCGAGGACCAGACACCCCTTTAAATCTGCTACTATGGCTAATCTCTAATCTGGAGATCTACTATATCTGTTCTCCTCTCCCTCTGTTTCCCTTTCTCTGCCTGTTTCTACTTCTCCACATCTAAAAATGGAGCAATCTGTGAGTATTTCAAAAATGCATTTATCCCCAAAATGTGTTATTAAAGACCGTCTAATTCCCCGCACATCCCTCTGCGACTCCAGCCCCACCCCTCCAACTAAGCACAACAACACCCGCTCAACGTTTTTTGCAGATGGTCACATAATGCACAATCAGCCAAACAAGACGGCTGATTTTAGGGTGGAATGTTGGACTCCCGCTCCCTTGGAGGGCATCCTTGGTGGACACCGCTTGCTCGAAGCCATTACATGTTCGCTGCGTGCAGAGAGCCAGCGCCAGTCACAACCAATCCCGAATCTTCCCCTAACTGGACCGAGCTCCAGTCCAAGGACTGGAGCGGTGGACGAGCTCGCCTGCCTCAAACAATGTGGTTGGATTGCCGAAAGACATACTGGGTGCCATGCATATAGCAGGTGATTACCTCACACATCTCATAACAAAAACACCCTGAAAAAGCAGTCAGTCCTAGAAGGTTTCATGAACAATCTTTCAGTCTTTTAAAGGATGGCACTGTCATGCGGTTGCTTTAATGATGGGTTTCCTTTGCTGCCAACAAAAGCACCTTTCCCTCTCAAGCACTCCACACACAGGAGTCTTGAAACTTGCTAGATGAAGACGCAACGTGTCATAATAATTAGGAGGTGGACAAAGGAGCCACTGTTTATCATGGAAATTTATGCAGCCCCCTGTGCTTTGTATGAAACAATAAAATTCTGGCATTTTCCTTTATTTCTTTCTTTTTTTCTTTCTTTCTCTTTTCTTTTTTTCATCTTTGAAGTCCAGGATCGTTCAGCTCATTGTCGTCGCACCTCCACCTCGCATAGGTGAATGTTCACTGACACTAATGTGCCGCAGGTCAAGAGAGGAAGGGTGCTTCTTCTTGCCTGCTCTCCTCTTCGCCGCAGCCAGAAAAACAATGCTTCCCTCCTCCCTTGCTCCTGCTTCCCCATACTTAGGCCCTCGCAGCAATTATGCCCAATCACAGGGCCTCAATAGGAAGCAACTAGGGCTTGTTTGTGCCTCTGCGGTCATTAAGAGGGGGGCGAAGAAAGGAATTAATGACTTAATTGAGGAGGAGAGAAAAAGGGGAAATCACACAGACTCTGGGAGCGGAGGGGAGAGTATGAATGGGGCGCCTGGAACGCTCCTGGAGCAGGGGATTGTGGGATTGCTGAAGTGTGTCAAGATTTTGGTCGTCCTCCAGAGCAGATGGCGGCTTGTCGTTCGCATACCATCTATTCTCCTCTTTGTCAACCCAGAACGGCTTCTTTTGTTCCTCCCCATTGCTTTGCTGCAAAAGTTCATGGGCGGAGAGAAGAAAAAAAACAACACAACAAAACTGAAACATTGGTCCAGTTTGCTCCAGATTAACAGTCTCAGCCTCTCTCTCTCTCTCTCTCTCTCTCTCCCTCTCTCTCTCCCTCTCTCTCTCTCTCTCTCTCTCTCTCTATGCCTCTCTCATTCTCTGTCTCCCTCACTCTTCCTCCCTCTCTCCCTCTCTTTCTCTAAAGTTTTGACCAAATCAGAAAGGATGCTGTGTCTAAAGTGTTGGTGTGCCAGGCTTGGCACGTTGCAATTCATTCCTCTCTAATGTGGCAGGGTCCCCTTACTGCCAAGCCTGCGCTCCTGCTCCACAGACTCCTGATTACTGTGGATAAACACACAGGAGGAGATCCCCCTCCTCTCCTCCATCCACACCAACTGAGACTTGAGAGATACGCTACCTCCAGGAAATTCTGGCTCGCCTTTGCTCACACAATTCCTCTTCCCATCCAAGATTTCAAACCGATAAAGTAATCAGGAGGCAAGTGAAAAACAGCTTGCTGAGTATTCAACACTTGCCACACCTCTGAAAATTTCCCCTTTGATTGTTGCATAAAAAGTGCGAAACGGGGGCAGACGAAGCGCTGCCGAGCCCCGGGGTCTACAGAGCCGATGATAGCAAAGCGGAGGTGCTTTTAACAGTTTCCTTTTTTCTTTTTTCATTTCATGTGTCCTGATTCCTGGAAGCATTCCTTCTGTAAACAGCAACTGAAAAAACAACTGAGGCTTATTTGGAAAATGGCTAGCACCTTTGCGGGGCTGAATAATTAATGTATGCTAATGCTAACAATGTATTAGTTATTCAAATGTGATCCTTTTAGACAACAGCACTGTTTACCCCCTATTACTCCCTCTGATCGTCCACTCCAAAAGGGTAGCGCATAAAGAGAAGAAAGCAAAGGAAGAGAGTAGAGATGAGTGTATGTGACACCAGCAGACACCAACCAGCACAACAAAGAAACACTGAGATTTGCATGACAGAGAATACCGGCGCTTCACACATTAATACACAACATGAACTATAGCCATAACCCTCAGGGGCCCGATGCAATATTCATCTCCTCTACCTCCTCCTTCAATCGTTCTCTTTTCACATCTCTGTCATTTCTTTCTTTTTCCACATTTTCTCCCCTCTTCCCAGTCTTTTCTGTTCTTTGCTCGTCTCCTCTGCCTCTCTTTCCCACCTCTCTGCTCTTTCTCAGTAGACGTCTGAAGGGCCCTTCAGCCCAGAAGAGACGGGGACTGGTCTTGCCCGGGGGGCAGGGGCAACTGTGTGGGTGGAGGGCGTGAGGAGAGGGGTGTGCGACTCGGGAGGAGAGGAGAGGAGCTCTCTGTCTGGAGGATGGAAGGATGGTTATGTGTCTGAATGTTGGGAGAGGAGGGCCTCCCATTGATGGATTAAGGACCAGGTTGGCCGTACTTGAGAACCATGGCTCTCGATCGCAGGAGGTGAGACTCGAGAGCGAGGTCACGCATTAGCATGCGTTTTGTTTGCGGCCGGGCTGTCCCACAGTCCGTTACTCAGTTGTATCACCAACAACCCAAAGGGAGGAAGAGGAGGGCAAGCCCACCGTCTTGTTTGCTGAGCAGTATTTACACAGCCTGTTAGGCTTATGTAAAGTATGTAAATCTTTCGAAATCACATTTTAACTCGGGTTAAGTGCTGAAAGCCAATCACTGCCTAAAAATAAAATACACGATGTGAGACTTCCTTGTCAACAACCCTGTACAGTAGCTGATAAACCTTCACTACTATGTCATAAGAAATACTTTTTCTGTGTAAACTTGATATACTCCCTTTTATCAATGAGATAGCAGTGTGGCATAATTTCCAGTGAATACTTCGTGTGAGGTTGATTAATGAATCACTCAATATCTATATGCTACACACAGAACAGATCAGGATGATAAATGGGATCATAGTGTTTTATTCCATACCTAATATTAAAAAGTTTAAGTGGATAAAAGGAATGGTGATGCTGAATGATGCAAATGGAAAATAGATATAATATTGGTTTCGGCAGTAAAATGAATGGCGTAGAGGCAGTAAAATGTCAGATATATTGTACACTGCATCAGAAATATGGATTAGACTTGTTGATTTGGTCCAGTCACTTTACCCAAATTAACATCGGTGTTTAATTTCAACATTCAAACACCTGAAAGAATTTGCATAAATGAGATGTTTTTTGGTGGCTAAGGTTGTGTCGTGTCTTTTCAAGGGTCTTTAGAACATATTCTTGTGCCAGCTCCCGTCTGAGCTCCATTTTTCTTTCATTTGCGAGTCAGCGGAGCTACGACCGCCCGGAGCAAGCTCCTCAAGGTGGTTTCATTCGTGGAATATCTTTGAACCTCCCCGAAGCTACTCCTGCCTGCACAAAAGATCAATGTGTCTGGGAAACGTTGCAAGCACAGCGGAGGTAACCCACTCCCCCTTCTTCTCATCAAAGATGGGCTTGAATTAGGTGCAATTAAGGTATTTCCACCGCCACCATAAAACAAAAACCACATGATAGGAGAGCAATGGCTTCACCATCACCAATAATCACCCGCTAACTTCACACATTGTCACTCCGCAGCAAGGTCAAAGATGTGAAGCTGCTCCACTTTTTTGAAAAAAAAAAAAAACACACACACACATGCCAATCATGACAACAGTAAAATCGCACGAAAGGGCCGTGAAACAAAGTCATTTTAATACTGAAAGCTCCGGACCCCCCTCCTCCATTTCCCCTTTTGATAATGATATCAGTAATAGAGTCTTTTGTCTGATAATGAGAGCTGCTATTTCTGATAGGGAATAATAATACATGGCTATTACAGTTTCATCTGTTGGGACTGAATGAATAACAATGCTTCGCGCAGTGTCCCGCATGACACTGCAACACACACATTCTGTATGTCTGTAATTGTGGGGTTGACGCTGAAGTGGCCGGTCACCTTGGTCAGGCAGCATAGAGAGGAAAGCAAAGGTCCTTGGAGTTATTGTTATAGGTGTAACAATGAAGTCGATTTAGACTGTTAATCATACGCTTTGGTCCAGCAATAAAGTCCTGGCCGTGTTCACCCTTTGATGAGATTGTTTTGATGGTAATTGTACAGTGGAATAATAATTAAGTTAATGGCGATGAAGCTCTTAAGAGAACATGTTTGCGGTGCTGAGAAAGACAGGCACTCATAATGAGTGCCTCAGTCCTTGCTGTTTACAAAAGTTGGAGAGGTCGAGATCATGATTCACTGCTGTAATTACACCCTGAATCTCACAATCTGGACATTAAAGGTAATCTCAAAGTTTCAGCATGCACACAGTCTGGGCAAAATAGCACATTTAACAAATTCAACAAATTCTTGAAGTTGATGTCCGGCTGTGACCTATGAGCGGGAAATGGCCAAAGATGAGAAACTTTGCAGCAAAATGACAACTTTTTGCCGCCCTTGCCGCCTGCCAACTTCAATGACTCCAGCTGCAACTGCCAAAACACTGATTCACGGGCTGACAAAACTGGATGGTGACAAAAAGCACATTCTTAACTCAAAACACTGTGCCGATGCTTGAGATAGAATTTCTCTCCCTTGTGGGATGGATGATAATAGGTGAAAACAAAGAAGCGGGATGTAAAATGCTTCAGCTGAGCGTGATTACAGCTGTGGCCGTCATTAGGCAGCCTCTTTAATGTAATTGATGGAGTGGATTCTCATAGCAGACCTCAATAGACTGGGCAGGGTCTCCTCATTTATTTGGACTCATCTGCATTTGGTCTGTGTGCGCGCGCACGTGTGTTTGTGTTTATGTGTGTATGTGCGCACGCCGGCGTGAGGTACAGCCAGAGTGTGCAATAATTACGACTTCACACTCTTCAGACACTTAGAGAAAAGAGCAAAACAAAGCGCAGTAATCAGTGTTTGTGTGCATGTGCGTGCATGTATGTGTGTGTGTTTGTGTGTGTGTGTGTTTGTGTGTGTGTGTGTGTGTGTGTGTGTACATTTGTGGTTTGGTACATTTTAAGTGCATTTGTGCAAATGTGTTCTCGGTGTCTACGTCTGTTTTTGCGCACACACGCATGTGTGAATGTGTGTGCATGTACAGTGCACAAGTGAGTGTGTGTGCGTGTGTGTGTGTGTGTTTGTGTGTGTGTGAGAGAGAGAGAGAGGGAGAGAGACTGTTTGCATTTGCTCAAGGATCCTGACCCTTCAGAAATGACACGTTTTCTCTATCTACCCCATCCTTTCCCCACACATTAGGTGCTTACAAAAGACAGAGCACTAATGCATCATCTAATTGGCCTAGGCTCCTGCCTCTGCCTCTCCCTCCATCACTCTATTAGCTCAGTAATTACCCATATGCCTCAGCGAGGCGGGCGTCCAGATAATGGCCGCCTCAAGGGCCCTTGAGCGCGGCAGAGAGGGGCCGCAGTCTGTCGCCGCGGGAACACAGCAAGCTCTCCAAACTATCCCAGCAACGCACTGGGAAAAACACAATGGGGAAGGAGTTTGGCAACTTGGTCCCCCACCCTCCCGTCCGCTCTCGTCCTCTTCCAAAAAAGAAAAAAGTTACGAGTTGAGGGAGTGGATATGTAAATCGGGGCTGTTCAAATTTGAGTCTGTCTTTTTAGTTAATGTGTTGTTGCGTGTTTATGTGTGGACAAAACTCCAGACATACTCATGCTGCATTTCTTCAAATGTAGAGGGGCCTTTCTTTCCTCTCACCTGTCTTGACACTGTTTAACATCACTGCATTCGTGAAGGATGCTGCCTTTTTCTGTGCCAAACGGTTTTGCCAATGCGTGGGGTCATGTCTCTGTGGCTACAGACAGTGTTTTGATCATGTAAGGGTGGATGGGTGTGAAATGAGAATCAGCAGGGGTCAAAATCATAGTGAAGCGTGCAAATAAGATTTTGAACCCAACTTGACCAGTTAGATTTAAAACCAGTTAAGAAAATGAATGGATGGAAAATGATCTACTCTTATTTTTGGTTTTGATCAAATTGCAGTCTTAATTTACAGTCGTATGTGTGACGATGCTGTTTTTGTTTAGTCTCCTCAATTACTCAACTAATCAACTTATCACAAACTATAAACTAAACTAATATGGACTCTCTTGCACTTTGACATCCCTCTTTGCCCTGGTCGCAATTTCTATGGACACCAGAGTGGTTGGCAATCACATCCTACAAAGTCATTTTTCTGGTGACCATGATAGTGTTTTTTCCCAGTGATGTGTCTCAATGACAGCCCCACATCCATCTATTAACTCCAGCAACGCTAGAACACAGATTATGATTAGGATCACTCATGTCCCCTATCATCTCCTCTCCTCACTCAGCCTTTGTCTCAACCTTTCAATTTTCCTTCCTTTGAAATTGGAATCCGTAATTCTCCGATCTTCAGCTTCTTAATTGAAAACACGTAATCTGCCGAAGAATAGGAGCGTCCTCATCCCATCCCCAAATGACACTTCCAAAAAGAGCACAACAAAGAGCTCCTTAAATAATTCCCTCGCCCTCAGCATCACATAATATGGATTACCGAGCGCTCTCCCTCTCTTTCTCTCTGAAGCTCTTGCTCCCTCAATCTGGGATATGGTCTCATCCCTCCATCCCACCCAAGGCAGATTTTGTGATACTCAAGCTGACCAGGCGGCATTATCTGTTTTTAAAATCAAATAAATATATAAATAAAGCATCCAGCAGTAATGCTAATATATGCCCTAAGAGGGGCTAAGGCTTCAGATCTGTGGACTTAATCTGGGTTTTGGGTAGGTATCTTCCCTTGGCCGTTCAGAGATTTGTGAGATCACTGTCAGTCCTGGGCCGGCTGAATTATCTTTGCGTATTGTGTTAATCTGTTGGCATGCAGATTGTGGTGGACTAAGGTTCAAGTGGGAAGGATTAGGGGAGATCTGAGCAAAGCTGATGCACACAGCCTTCTCAAAAAAAATGCTCCATGCTTTTGGGCCCCTCGCAGGCTTTTTTTTTGCACACACTGACCAAACGGGACCACCGAAGCATGCACGCTCCATCTCTCTCTCTCTCTCTCTCTCTCTCTCTCTCTCTCTCTCTCTCTCACACATACACTCTGACTCTGACTCTCTCTCTCTCCCTCTCTCTCATGTACACTCAGGCACAAAGATACACACAAATCGCCTTCATTCCACCCTCTCCATTCCAGATAATTCCCCTCTTAAAATCTCCCCTCAGACCAACCACTGCGAGTGCAGGACCCAAAATGCAAAAACCAGTGGCCATGCCCACTCCACAAATCCCAAAACCTTTTAGAGCTACTTGACAGAGAGAAATCCATCTGGAGAGGATATCCATCGTCCATTACTTAGAGACTAATGTCTAGTTTTAACTCAGCAGTATTTATTTACATCATAGCATCTAAATAAAGCACATTTATGCCCTAACCTCACCCCACCCCCCTCGGTAATACCTTATTACTGCGCCTCTAACACGGACAAGGTTTGCAACTTTGTTAATTGTTCGTTGTCAGTTCAATAACCCAGCACTTTGTGTCGGACTCTCCATGATTATCTCTGGAGAGTGATAAAATCACTTCAGGTAAATGAGTGATTGGACTGGAGGACCGCTGAAGTACAACTTAGCAGTCCTTTAGCAGCTTCTGTTTGCTAAATGGAGCCATGGAGTTAGAAGTATGAAGAGGCTGGAAGGGTCAGAAGGGTCCGCATGGACCAGCAATTGGACGACTCTCCGAGGGACCGGCATCCAATCACATCAATCATTCTCTACAAATTCTCGACCCGGAGATCCAGCAGGAGAGCAGGGATTTCATTTCCACCTATCACTCCGTTTCAATGAAAGCTAATTGAACGATTCTTATCTCTCAAACTGTTTTATTTGGTTTAAGTTCCCGGTGACAGAAATAACAGTGTTGGAGGTGCTCTTATCTTTATGGAAATCTCATACTCTTTCAGTGGAGATCATTGTTGAGTCGTCCAGGACAGATGGACCACAAGACGTGAAGGATAATAACAGGCAAGTTGCTCCAGCTCTTGCACCAAATGACACGGAAAAAAAATTGCAACTGCATATTAATATATGAGCTTATATGTAATGTGCCCTCAAAAAACTCAGTCACTGCAGTTTGCAGAGAGACTAATGAGTCCACTAACCAAGACAGTGAAACAGAGAGATCAGGCTTACGTCGACGCAGTTAAATCAACCAAATGTCTTCGTCTCACAGCCCTGCTTTATTAGAGGCAGAATCTTCTGGGCCTTTCTGCCTGCGTTGATAAGGTTAATAGGTCTCTAATATGGTAATTGTCCAGTCGGGGGGGATGGAGACCAAAACATTTTAATTAAGGAGCGAGTGGCTTTTTTTCCGCCCTCCTCTCCTCACTTCGCCTGTTCTCCGGCCCTTAAATTATCTTCCAGATATCAAGACTTCCAGAGCAGTTGTTTTGCCATCGCTCCAATTAAAACAAGCCGTCTGTCTGAGGAAGCCGCTGCTTAATTCTCCCTGTTGCGTTTGTGATCCATGAGCGAGCAATAAAGACACTAATAAAATCTGATTAGCAGCAGCCAAAGGACTCCTTGATTGATTCTTGCCCAGTAGTTTTCCACAAATGTAATTAGGTTCACCTAATGCTGCTCCGCTGTTTCATCATCAGTTTGTTCATATGCCGAGCTAAATGTTCTACAATTACCATCAATTATTCTACCCCTTTTTACTTGGAAATATTTTTCCACACGCACCCTAAAAAGAAAAATTGCAGAGGGAAATGTGGATAATATACTCTTAGTCCAGCGGAGAAGTTACAAAGAAAGACAAAAGCTCGATTAGCATTACTGTCAAACAATTACAGCAGGAGTATTCATAAAGAGAAGGATCTTATTAGCTGGAGAAAAAGAGAATGAGACGGACCGTTTCTCGGCTGCTTAAGCCTCAGGATTACTCAACCTTTGGTGGCCGAGAGGAACAATGTGGCTTTTAAAAACCCATTTTGGAAAGAAGCGTCTGGTTGACAATTATATGCCTCTAAGCTGTTTAATAGGTGGCTGGGAAGAGGTCTTTAAGATCCTCATTCAAGACTAGCGATCTGGGCCATGGCATCTCAGTGTGTGTCAGGGGTGTGTGTGTGTGGTGTGTATGGGGGGTATGAGGAGGGTTTTAGGAAGAGCCTGACATAAGACAGAGAGAAAGGACAGAGGGAGAGAGAGAGAGTTTAAAGCCTGCTAAGCAGATCAGTGTCTTTGTGTGCGGTCAACAGAGGCACTTGAAACTTTTCGTGAGCCCCGATCGTCTAGAGCTAATTCTTCCTTTTCTGTTGCTTTTGTACAGAAACGAGGAAAAGACTTAAGAAGGGCATTATGAAATACTTACAGTTCTTGGTTGTGTGTGTGTGTGTGTGTGGTGGGGTGTGTGTGTGTGTGTGTGTGTGTGTGCACGCCTCTGCACTTGTTGAAATCTCGCCGCAGAAATGTTACATATCAAGGGATGAGTGTCCACGAAACTAAGGGATCAAGTAAATCTGAGCTAGAAAACATGAGCGAATGACTGATGTGGCTCGTGGAAATTTTAAAGTAAATCTGAATTAGCAAATAAAATGTTAACTGTTTCTGACCCCCTTTGACTCCTTAAAGCAGCCTGTTTGTGTTTACAGATTGATTAAAAAAAAAAGAGTCAATAATCTGTTTTCCCAAACGATTTTTAATCACCCTTTCAAATATTTGTGCCGTCGCCTGTGTGGAGTCGTGTCCTTTAGGATTTGAGATGGCCACAAACAACAGGAGAGGGGGGGAAAAAAGGCACCGCCAGAAAAAAGATCAACAAACAGGCGAAGCACAGAGACAGAACAGTTTGAGGATGAACGCTGCTAATCCTGACCTCGGCTAATGCTAATGCAAATGCATGTTTATCAAATATGTAATCGACATTAGTTAGAAAAACAAGGCTCTGCCAGCACTCTGCTCTTTGTTCCGTGATTGTGGAAGAGGGAGATTAAGATGGGCTTTAGCGATGCTCAGATGGATGGAAGGAGAGCGGGATGGAGGGACGGCTGGATGCACTTATGCTCCGTGTCAAGAAAAGAAGTGAACCTTTGCAGGGGAATCTGGCCCCCTTGCTGCCTTGCTGCCTTGCTGCCTTGCTGCCTTGCTGCCTTGCAGCGGAGAGCAATGGAGCTGGAAATGCTGCCACATGATAACCTCATATTTAGTCTTTGGTCAAAAAATCATTTTAATTCTTTTTTTTTTTTACACTGTAAAAAATAACCAGCTAGTTTAACATGGAATGATTAATATCTAGATGCCTTGAAATGTTGAGGCAAGCTAAAAAAAAACAAAAGGAATATCAATCAAAGGAATAGTTGGGGTGACAAATCAACAAAGTGGTTGCCAATAAGATATTTTAAGTTGTACAATGAATAAATCATAGTTGAAACAATACTAGTAACAGCAATAGGGGTGGCACAATCACAAAACAAAAGTTGTTGAATTTAAGCATTTTGCTGAAATGATTCATATTCTTAGGTGTGTAAACATAACCATAAAAGTTTTGGTTACTCTTCTCATGAATAGTTAATCCTGGTTGAAATGTGAATTAAACTGCAAGTTTTTATTTCCTAACCAGTCGTAAATAAACTCATTCGCGGACACCGAATAATATTCAGAAAGGTATGTTATTTATTGTTTTCACCACTAACAGAGTCTTGTTTTGCATGTATTTTGGTATGTCAGATGTACATCATTCAATGCTGACATCAACAACAGTGGCAGCCTGTAGAGGCAAGGTAAAATAAGTATCGTGGCCCAAAAAAAAATCCACCTGGCAGGTGCTCTGAATGTAAACAAAATGATTGACAGTTTTAAGGGGCATTTGCATGAAAATGTAGAGGGAACGTATTTCACATTGCGTGCCTCGCACACTCCTGAGTTACAAGGCAGGTGGTTGGGGAGTGTTGTCAGTAGTGTTGCGGGGCAGTTTTTGCAGTTGGATGTTTACCGGATGACACAGGGGGCAGAGCTCTCGCCTCCCCTGGGCTCCGGGAGAAACAGAGGTAACCTATTTTCTTTGGCAAGGTTGAGCAGTCACACGGAGACTGTGTTTGTGCTGTTTGATTGCATTGCTCCTTTAGGCTCTCTTACCTTTCTGTCTCCATCCCTCCTCTCTCCTCCTAATTACCTCCTCTTTCCTTTTTTTTTTTGTTCCTCCTCCTAGCCCAAAAACCTTCTCCATCTCTACCTCCCCTCGTGCTCCTCCTTGCCTCCGTGTTTCCTTATCCCCTCTCGGGCTCCTCTCTCCCTCCATCCTTCATCCCCTCCGTCCACTGTCACGCAGGAATAAAGGAGAGGTCTTGCTGTGCCGCGTGTTTGCCTGCTTGGTTCCAGGGTTTGTTGTGAGTAAATGAGGTCATTAGAAGACACTCTGACCTCACCAAAGGCATTTGTTCTGCACGCTGTATTGTTTTACCCTCTCTTTCTCAGTATAAATATACACCTTTGATGGAACGGCCAGATGCTGAGATCATTAACGTGTCATTATATCACCCGACAAATTAGGATGAAAAATTCCCGTCTGGGTGTCAAGTCAGTTTGCTGAACAGCGAGATCGCCTCCAAGCAAAGAGAGTCCCAGGTTCAAATCCCTGTTGGACCGAGGATCTTTCCGTGTGGAGTATGCATTTTCTCTGCATGGGTCTTCTGTGAGTACTCCTCCTACAGTCCAAATACATGCAAGTTTAGGTCAACTAGAGACTCCAAATTGCTCCAAAGTGTGAGGGTGAAAGCTGCGTGTGTGTTTCCTGTGATGATGAACTTGTAGCCTGTGTATGATGTATTCTGTTCCTCCGACCTGTCTAATGCAATACTGTTTAGATACTAAGTGGGTATGATAATTTTCAAAGCTGTAGAAACAGTGTGTGTCACGAGCATCCTCCTCGGCTCCCTCCTGCTCTCTTCCACTAATGTTTTGGTACATCTTGCAGCAGGGTGACACCTCCGGGTGAGCCACGAGGCCTTTGGGTCCTCTCTTTGTGGCACGTAGCCAGATCCCTGATGACACCTGTGAGCCTTGGCAGAGCTCCTGGTTTACAGTGGCTGTTAGCAGGCTTTTATGTCAAACAAAACACCAGCACAATGTGTTCCCTCTCTCACTGTACCTCAACAATCCCCCCCACCCTCAAATGACTCCAGCCCACTTTCTCCTGCACTCAAAGTGGTTGCAGCTCTTCCTGCAATCGCACGCCACTGTAAACACCGCCCGTGAATCAGTCTTTTCCTCGCCATGTCAACACATTTTAATTAGCAGTGAATGTCAAGGATGCCTGCTTGGTCTGCCTCATTTCTCTCGAAGCCAAACCCATTTCTTGCGTTGTGTAACATCGCTCTCCCTTTGTCCAAGCGCCCTCATAAACATACTTCATACGCAGCATCTCTGAAGTGTATTCCATTGTTCCTCAAGTGGGGAGACGAGTGTTGCTGCTCTCCAAATGGACATTGGCACATCTCCTGAAACAATACGGTTCCCCCACACCACATCACTCGCATGCGTTTAAAAACGCCAGACCTTGACCACTTATGCCTGGAAAGAAAATTACCTGAGCACAAAGCGGGAGCTCTTGTCTACACCCTAAAACACATCATAGCACTCTTGTCATTGCAAGTGGAGGGTCTATTATAAACAATTATTTTAGCCCTTCACGGACAGTTTGGTCTTTGTGATGCATTGTGTTTTCGAGCGAAGAAGTATAGGCAGTAATCAATGGAGGAGTCGCGCGGTCAAGGTAAGGCTGCCGGGTGATCTAAACACATAATACGCGTAGGAGGGAGAGGGGCGCTGTGAGTAAAGGCACTGATGTATGCTGTACGCTTGAAGGCGACCACAGCCACAGACAATCTTTATGATCAGGTTTCCTCAATAAAATCATATAAAAGAACTCATCATGTATAATTACCGCAGCAATTTAACCCCAACTCCAGCATTCATTTAATTTCCCACGGCTGTAGTCCCCATTAAATTTACCTGAACATTGGTATCAAACTGGCGACCTGTCTCGTGTATTCCCTGCCTTTGTCCTATGTGCGTTCAAATCTGGGCCAGCAGACCTCCTCTAAAGTAGAAAGTGGGTTCGATAAATAGATAGATGGATTGGGATCAAATGAAAATGTGAAGAAATACATTGCTTTTGTCTAACTTGGGGTGGTACATTCATGAATTGTTGCGTTCCAGGGTGTCCTGACATTAGGTAGAAATTTCCCCGAAGATATTAAGATAGAATTAAGGAAAATTCAATAACATTAGGGGATTTTGAGGGTGACACAGCGACGTGCTGCAAAAAAAATAGAAAAAAGCTTTTTTTCCCCACAATATTTTCCCCAATATTATCAAAAAAATGTATTCACAGAGAAAAGTAGTAGCACATCAAGTCCAATCAAGCCACAAGGTTTGAAATATTAATTTTCTCAGGTGCTCTCAATGCTTGCCTTGTCAAAAAAGGTATGAAGTAAAGAAGAATAAGACGAACGTGGAGAAGAAAAAGAAGACGTGCATGCAATAACTAGAGTGATCTGAAATTGATGGAAAATCATACCTTCTATCGAGAATTCATTTTTCTGTATCTCGGGATACCAAACTGTTTCCATGTGTTCTTTTGTGCCTTTGTGCATTCAAATGACGATGTGCACAGCTCCATGAAAGCAAATGAAGCTGCCATGTGAGGTAGGATGTGTAAGGGCATGACGGAAATATGGATAGCGAAAGAAGGACAGCGATAAGAGACAAAAAGCGAGAAAGAGAGGTGTGAGACATGTGGGTGGACACTGGGCATGGTGGCAATAGGCACAGGGGCTTAATGAGAGGTGAGCCAGAGGAGAAACAGAGCAAGGACAGACAGAGAGAAGGTAGCAGGGAGAGGGAGAGGTGAGAAGGAGGGAGTGAGTGATAGATGGTGCAGCGGGGGAGAGAGAGAGAGAGGGAGAGGGGGGAAAGAGGAAGAGAGGGAGGGTGGGACTCTGGTGAAACAGAAGCAGTAAACAAAAAGCCAAGAATAGAGTCCAGGTGTGAGAAGGGAGGAAACAGGTGAGGGAGACAGGGATGGCGAGGACGGAAGAGAGGAGAAAAGTGAAGGGTCAGCCAGGCAGGGTCAACAGGGGTCCGAGTTAAAGTCGCACAGCTGCTTATATTTTATTCTCACATATACACCATTTTCACTACGAAACCCCTGGAGCTGACTAAGCTTGTTTGCTCTGTCAGAAAACGACCCTAACTTAACAAAACACACTCGACAGACACATCTATATTATCAACGTCTGTCTCACAGCTGTCTGCAGACATTTCAGGCAGACACAAAAGAAAAGTTATGATGCTTTTGGATCTTTCTCACTCCTGCCTGTAGTTGTTAATGCCAAAGTTCATGTTAACTTGAATGTAAAATAAAAACGTATAAAGCAAACAGATGGATTGGAGATCCTTGATTTTCCTTATGAAGTGTTGCTTTTTAATTCAATGGATGTGTTTAGACTGCAACAACAAAATGTAAATTAAGGACTCTTAAACATGGCCAATAGTATTAGAATCTAAAAGATGTATAAATAAAACATGTTTTACACAATTTTAACAAGGAAAATCCAGGGCTTCAGCGAACAAAGGAGCCCTTTTCTCAGACACAAAGGAAATGGAAAAGGGACAAACAACTTGGCTCGCTCCCAACTTGTGAAGGAGTTTGGGACAGCACCGCATCCCCAACCCCCACTCCACATCCCCACTCTGCCGTATAAAGGTGATGTATGACCAGGGGATGGATGTGCCCTTGTCAGAGCCCTGTGTCTGAAAATGCTGATGAATGGTGGGATGGAGAGGAGAAGCCGAAGGAGGAGAAGGAATGCAGGTGATGGGGAGATGACAATGATGAAGCATGGGTGCGCTGCACTGCCACATCTCAGACAGCTGTTTGACGATGGGGGCTTACACTCCAAGTGTGTGTGTGTCTGTGTCTGTGGGTGTGTATGTGTGTCTGCGAGGGTTGAGGGTATAGGGGACATGTTCGCAGAGGAGGCTGCTTGCTGCTTGGCTCGGCAAGGTAGGAGACAAAACACATGCGTATTTATAGACGAGGGAAATCAAAGGAGAAACTTCAGTCTGTGGTCTGGTTAGTGGCTTGTCGAAACGTGCTGGCTCGGGGCAGGAGAGAGGCAGCCTCTCCTCTCTCTGTGTATCTCTTGTCCTTCAAGGCCTGGCTGTAGCCTCCAGCCAAGCCTCGGGCTTCAGGGCCTCCCTCCGTGTGGCAAGATCCCAGATCGGACTCAGACACACACAGCTGTGGCCCAGGGGCCTTCCCTCCTCCCGGAAAATGACACTCAGACTCCCCAGAGCCATATTTAAGTGCAACAGTAAGTGATTATGTGTGCGAGTGTATTAATCTGTGAGTTCGCCTCTGTGTGTATGTGTGTGTGTGTGTGTGTGTGTGTGACTTTTAGCCCGCAGCCAGCAGGTATTCAAGGGCCCTTTCAAATTAGAAACGGGGTGGCGGGGAGGGTGGGGGTCAGCCGATCCCCCTCAGAGCACGGTGGGCTTCCGAGCAAGGACTCTGGGAATATCAGGAATATGTGTCACAGAGGAACACGGCGGAACATCACAGCGCCGGTCATAAATCACACAGCTTGTCATCGTCCAGCCGCCACAGGTTACACCGCCCGAGTTTTACTTGACGAAAAGTACAAATAGACTAAAGTGGAGTCAAAAACCAAACGAATGGCTTTGAGCTGTCCGTGAGCAGAGAGCTGAATCTTCCTTCTGTGTTTGAGATGACTGACTGGCTGACCCCTGCTAAAAGAGGGCAAGCATTATGAGGAGGAATTAGTTTATTAAAAAAAAGTGGAATTCCTGGGCAAAATCTTTGCAGATAATTCACATTCAGTCACTCATAAGCTTGGCCTTGGCCTTGGCTCAAAATTACTTAGAATCATGTAACCTATACATGGTATGTAACAGTTTTGTTTGTTTGTGATACACTTTGATAAAAACTAACAGAGATGGAGGTAAATAAGTTATCGGGCAGTGAATGAGTGAGAGCAGTGGAAAGACAATGGGAGGGAGAAAATGGAGCAAGTTGAATCGAGGCCTGGAAGAGCGGGAGATGTAACGAGGAGTATGTTGGAGGGGTGGGGGGGGGTGGGAGGGGGGCAAGGGAGAGGTCTGGCTTGGGACAGTGAACTGGAAGTGTGTCTGTGTGTGTGTATATGTGTGCAATGTGTGTGTGTGTACAAAATGCACTTGTGACACAGAGTTGTATTGACAAGCAGGGCTGATGCCCCTGAGAAAACCTTCAGAATTCAATCTCATTGATTCCCACAGAGGAGTGGAGGACGCTGCCTCTGGTCCATACCCTGAGTCATTACACACACACACACACACACACACACACACACACACACACACACACACAAACAAACGCACACAGACAGGCAGACACAGATGTACAGTACAGTGCTTAAATTCATTAAGTGTATAAGGATAAGAATTTGGAAATTACAAACAAAATTAGGGATTATGTTGCATACTTTTAAAATGAACTGAGTGCTGGGTGTGCACATGAAAAATCAGCATTTTGTTAGATATATAAATATGTAACATACCATGTAACTCTTTTTCACCTGTTTACATAGCCATCTGCACCTGTTTCTGGCTCAGCACTACTTTTGTCTTTTGTCTTATTTTCCCTGCTTCCACACTTCAGATTATCACACTGGCCTTCTTAGTTCCACATATGTTTGATAGAGTTAACACATCTGCTTATACATGCATGTGTGCACATCATGTGTGTGTGTGTGTGTGTGAGAGAGAGAGCAAGAGAAATGAGGAGGAGGAGGAGGTGGAGGAGGAGGAGGAGGAGGAAGAGAATGTGGTGGGTGTTGAAGGGGTTGTGGTGGTGACGCAGGGGAGGGGGTGGGTGGGTGTCGGTGTATGGGTGGCACAGAGTCCATGTGTTGTATGACCTTGGTCACTGCTGAGGGGACCTAGTTTCTTGCCAAGCCAATCAATAAGCTAAACAGGCGGAGGATGGCTATTTGGAGCATGGGAAGCCAAACTCAAATACTGATAGGTTATCTGCCTGTCCCAGCACCACTTCTGTGCAAATATTGGACCAGCACATTTTTCACGGTGACTTGCATTTGGAAAAAAAGAAAGGGAGTCAGAGAGAGGAGTGGGGGGTGGGGGAGGTGGAGGGGGTGTGGGGTAGTTGAGAACAGACACGGTTGAGTGGATGTGTTGCAGAGGGCAAACTCGCCCTCCTCCCTCCATGTCGCTCTCTGACCCTCTCTCCTTACCCCCTAAACCTTCACCCAGCAGCCAACAAGTGCACCCTCTCACCCTCCCTCTCTCTCTTTCTCTCTGGCAGTGCACACAAAAACCAAATGTAATGTAAAGTCCTGGAAAACAATGGAAGATGACCCAGTTGGCTTTGACAACAGTTATTTCATTTCCTCTCCACTGGGACCTCTTTATCTGCCATATACTGCCTCCATCCCGTACATAGTAATGTTCCATCATATTCTCTGCCGTTCTTTCCTTTTCTCAAGCACTTTGGATTTCCACTATACACAGCCAGCATGTATATATAAGGCCCATTGGATAAAAGCGGCCCCAATACATTGGATTGTCCATGGGTTCATTAATGGTATTAATGGTAAATAGTGTTGCCCACAAGACAAGCATGGTGTCATCTTAAATATGGCTACCAGGCCAGCTGGTCCTGTGGGTTTGAACTTCTTCAGTAAATGTAAAGTTTGATCACAGATGACAAAAACTAAGAATATTGTTTTTGTTGTGAAAACCAGGACTTGTATGACAGTAGTAAAAGCTAGAAAGTAAATGCTAGACAAGAATGGTTGAAATAAACACAATCTGATATTTTGCGAGTAACTTGAACATTTTGTATATAAAGCACTGCATGGTTTTGCTCCAAATACATTGTTACTCTGCTTGAATCATACTCTTCCTCCAGATTTCTCCAGTCATCTTCCTCAACCAAAGATGACAGTCTCAGTTTCTTGCCCCCGGTCTCATAAATAGTCTACCTCACTGTCTTATCATTGTCAAAATATTATTTCATGATCTCACTTTTAGCTTCAGTTTGAGCCTCCACCTCCTTTGGCATTGTTCACCTTCTATTATGTATTTTAACTTTGTCCTAAGTATTCACATTAGTATTAGTATTCACACAGTATCTATTCATTAGATGTCATTATCATATACAGTACATTTTACTACTCTGGATCAGCACTCATTTTAAAATGTGCTCTATAGATGAACTTGACTAAACCTGTCAATGAATATGTTTTCTGGGAAATAGTGATTACGCTATAATCATTTCGTCTGTTATCAAAAATGTTGAAAAACAAACTTTTTTCAGACAATTAAAGAGATGAATTGAACATCAGCTCTGGGGATTTTTGATAGTAATAGTGCCAACATTTGGAACAATTTCTCGGTGGAGTTTGTGTTTTCTCAACACGTCCGCACCTGCATCTAAATTTACCATAGACAACACGATGGAGTGGTGGTAAGCGCTGTTGCATCGCAGCAAGATTATCCACGGTTCATTTCCAAGGGTCTTTCTGTGTGGAGTTTGATATCCTTCCAGAGTCCAAGAACATGCATGTTTAGGTCAAACGAAGACTTTACAAAGTGGGTAACAAATGGCTGAATCATTAGAAAACGGCTCTTTAATGTCTGCCTATGTTTTCATCAGTGCTACCTGTAAATACACACTTGATTCAGTGTGTGGTTGCAGGTGTACAGAGCGAGCCGGGCGGTGCTGGGAACGAGCACAATAACAAACATATTTTCTTCATTAACGAGGTAGCGCGCCTTGTGTTTTGGGAGGACATCCATTTTTCTCTTTGTGGACAAAATGTAAAGCAATCACAGAGTCAACATAGGAATAATTACAGCAAAAAACCTATCTGGGAATTATGACACAGGGCAATCAGCCGAGAGGAGGAAAATTAGGTGAGTTAGCGGGCAAACAAGTTTGCTTGTTGAGTGTGCGACAGAGAGACAAGGGTGTATCTCTAAGTGATCTGTAGATGATGGCAGCTGGATCTGATCAATAATGGATGAGTGACACATGCCAACCACTGTATCCCAACCACTCTGGAGAGACACCAGACAGTCCAAAGAGTGTGTGTGCATGTGTGTGTGTGTGTGTGTGTACAAGTACAAATGTGCGGAAGCAACATTGAGAGTCCTCTGAGACGATTCAAAGCTAAGCGAAAAAGAGGAAAAGTAATAGAGAGATAGACAGGTGGGAGGGGGAGCGCAGAGCTTTTCCCATCAGGTGTAGGAGTCAAAGCCAGCTCACGTTGGTGCAGCAGAGACTGGAACAATGACTTCAAGAGCAGCACACAGCAAAACCACATTAATTATTAGAGAGGAGCGATCAAAGCACAACTGTGACATGAAATAAATGAATTAAAGCTGGAAAAAAATATCGCCATCTGGACGAAGGGCTTCACATCCCAGAAACAACTCACTGCTCAGATGCCTGCCTTTGTTTTTTTTTCCCCCCCTCGTGTTTTTTTCTGTTTGTGCGTGTCAGTTGAATATTCATACAGTATGTAGGCTGAACTAGATTCAACAATTGCTCTTATTTATTCGTCTCATTGTTTGAAATTGTTTTGCGGCCCGTTGGTTTCAAAGATAAGATGCCTTCATTTTTGGAGGCAAGATGAAAATTGATATCAGAACGTGTGTGTTGTTGGAACACAGTTACCTGTGTAGCTTACCTTAGCTTGGCATATAGAGTTCAACTCTGACAAGTGGAAAATCATGTCCACAAACACTCATGGAGACGTGTCACAATATTAAACTCGTGAGCAATGCTTTGGATGAGTTTACACGTCTGGGTGGGTTTTCTTTGGGTATTCTGGGTCCCTTCCACTGCCCAAACACAAAATGTCCAGGGTGTATCCCCTACTTTCACTCTATGTACATTGGAAATGAGTGTCAGCATTCCTCCCCAACATCAGAGTACAAAGTGGGAAAAGCTTTGGATTTATCCTGGCTGGTCTTTAATGATAAACTAATCTTGTTGTTGAACAACCTCCCATTAAACTCGCAGACAAGAAAAGCAAAGCACACATGTTCCAATGTTATGGTCATCATAAAGAGCGGGTAGTGGTGGTGCAGACGTGGGTTGGTTCAGTGCAGGCATGTGAGTGCAGATTGTGTGTGTTTGGTAACAGCGATGGCCCCTTTTTCTGTCTGTCTGCAGCTCTGGCTGCCTGAGCTGGTGTGATGTTGTCTTGTTTCAGCTCCTCCACTTGGGTCTGGCTGCCGTCCCTCATCTCCCTTTCCAACTATCTCACTCTCTCCCTAACTCTCCCTCTCACTCTCTCTCTCTCTCTCTCTCTCTCTCTCTCTCTCTATTTTGCTCTTTCTCTCTCTCACTGACACTGGGCACTGCTCCGCTCCCTGACCATCTGGGCCTCTCCTCCACGAAAGCGCGGCTGTGTGTGTGCGCGCGTGTTGGTGCAAGTGTCTGCCTGTCTGCACGCATGCACATGCAGACAGGCATGTGTGAGCGAGAGTTTGAGTTTCTCCTCAAGAGGGCATGTGTGTGTGTGTGTGTGTGTGTGTGTGTGTGTGTGTGTGTGTGTGTGTGTGTGTGTGTGTGTCAGTAGAAGGGTCTTCCTTCGCCAGGTGGACAGCTGCTACTTAGTAGCCTTACAGCCCAGCCAGCAAAGTCAGGGAGAGTGAGCTGGCGGATTTAACCCTTTATATTGTGTATTGTGTGTGTGTGTGTGTGTGTACGTGTGTGTGAAAGAGAGTGAGCGAGAGCCAGAGATCCGACATTATTATGCACACTGGCGTGTCTTGATGCTAATAGGTATTCATACCTGTGATAGTTTGTGTGTTTGGGTTTTTTTTAACCATTTGGGATCAGACACAAGTATTATTTTACATATTTACTGAATTTTCCCTGTTTGTTTTAACTAGACTCAGTGTGATTTAATTTGTAGCAGCCATTCACTGTGTTTATTTTTTCTTTGTTATTTGTTATCTCTGGTCAGTTCGTCTTTTTCAGCTCAGTTTAATTTAAAGAACTTTATCTGTTCCAGGAGAAGCAATTCACACAGTGAGCAGTTGTAGAAGGATATAAAAACATACTAGCGCAAGTATGTGAAGTATCAAAGCAAATTTTGGGTCTGCGCTTTAAACAAATTTGCTTTGGGTGCAGGGCAACGTGGATATGATCCACGAGTTCCACTTTGACTGAGTTTTAAAACAACAAATCCAGTTACAAATCATACTGTTGCATCTGGAAGTGCCTCAGTGCCTATATAAGTTATCTAACCTGTGTACAAAGGAACTAAGATTTTAGTGGAAGTACTTAACTTCCTAGTGAGACATGTTGTGCTATAAACAACAAGGTCTTCTGCTGCTGGTGCTATGTCTGATCCACATATTCAGTGCACTCTCTGTACCATCACTGCACTGGCTCTATGTGTGTGTGTGTGTGTGTGTGTGTGTGTGTGTGTGTGTGTGTGTGTGTGTGTGTGTGTGTATGTTTATGCACAATGTACATCTGTGTGTTTGTGAGCCTGGCAGTCAGATTTAATACTCTTATCCATCCCGGCGGTCCTGTCTTTGTCTGGTCCTTAAATGGAGGTTTAGTCTCTGCAGCGCAGGCCTGGCTGGATGAGCTTAATCAAACCATTAGAGTCCTGAGCCCAGAGGAGCATCTCACCACCTCCTACTGAGATCTGCTTTAAGACATGGTGACAGTGGCAAACACTCAAACCTCTGGATTAGATCGGCTCTCAGCGACTTAGCGGCGTCCCTCTCGCTCTCTCCCTGTGCTCTCTTGTTGAGGCATTATCTGCCTGTCGCACTAAAAGCACTTTCTTTCTTCGGTGGCAGTTTAAATGAGACGCAAGGTAAATGCTGACAAGAAACAGTAAAAGAAAAGGGGTATGAAAAAAGAACAAAGAGAGGTATGGAGTCCTGGGCTTTTTTGAATCCGTGATGACACAAACTTTTGAAGCTCTTGAGAGCGGAAAGATAAAAAGTCTCAACCCCAGAAACAGAATAAATCAAGTGAAGTTTGGGAACTTCTGTGTGGGATATCCAGGCATGTGTTGGACAACTTGTGCAAAGTCATGACCTAGACGGCTACTGTCATGTCCTTGAACCACCAACCACATAGCGAGTACCCCTACTCTTATTTTCCACGGGCACCACCCTTAATTGATTTCACATGCGACAACTGTGGATTGTCTGTCTGAAATGTCCCTCAATGGCCAGTGTGCATATGACAAGCAGCGACAATGCCTGTTTTGTCCCTGGCCTCGTTTCTTGGCTGCTTGTGTTTCAGTGTTCTTGCTTTGATAAGCAGTATCGGAATGCATTCTTCCTTGGCCCCGGAGGATGCTGGGTATTAGTGTTTTCTGAAGAGTCTGGAGTCCACTTTCCTCCGCAGCCTCCGTCCAAGAGAGGAAAGCGTATCAAAACACTTCCCTTCAGTCCAGCTGATGCGCCATGTTAAAAGCTTAGAAACAGTGGCTTAATTTGAAGGGACAGCTTTGGAAATATCAAGAAGAGGCCATCATCCCCTGTGTTTAGTTTGTAGGAAGTGGATGGAGATATCCCCCCATTGTACATCGTTCACTGTGACATTTGTTTGGGGGGAAAAAAAGGGAACGGGAGAAAGAAGGAAATAGGACATATTCTAAAGCCTTTCTGTGCTGCAGGAATTAAACAAACGCAAAAAAAAGGATAAAATCGGCTTAGACTGTTGAGACAAGTACATCTAAGAGAATGCACAAAAGGAGGGGTGTAAACGGCGGATTCTTCCCAGCTAAAAACTTATCAAGCACAGGCTTTGTGCTCAATCCATTTAAGTGAGTCCCTAACACGCCCCTATTGTATGCCTTTAATGGTCGAAAAGTGACTTGTGCAGGGCTATCGCCTCTTCATGGGGATTACAGCTAAGTGCTTAAGTTGTAGTGAAACCCGGATTTACTGATGGCAAAGAGAAAAGGGCAAGGGAGGGAGGGCAGAAAAAGGACCCTTACCAAGGATTTGTGTCAGGATCGCAGTGTTCCCCTCGTCTGTCTGTGGCGGAGTCGCGAGAGGACAACTGGTGCTCTCAGGCGAGCCAGCACGCAGACGCGCACAAGTGACAATGCTTTTGCACAACATCCTTTTACTGTGCATGTCTGTATTTTCCTTGTGATCCCTTTCCGTCTGTCTCTCTCTCGCACTCTCTCTCTCTCTCGCTCTCTCTCTCTCTCTATCTCACCCCCCCCCCCCCCCCTTGCTGCCTCTCGTGCTCCCTCTCACTCTCATCCCCTGTTTTAATTAATTTCTAGCTGTGCTGCCGTATGAGACTTGGCCGTGGAAGTGTCTGCTCCTGCAATTTCGGCCCTCACCTCCCGCCGATGCCAGAAATTGACTGGATGCTCCTTCCGTTTCAAGAAGATGAGGCGATGGCAGCCAAGCAAAAGATGAATAAATAAAGGCGACGAGAGACTGTTTGCAATAATTGGGCCTAATGACCAATGAAAGTCGGGGGAACTTCGCAATTAGCTAGCACAACACTTCAGAAACTTCAGAGATGAGACGAGATTATGTTTACATGAATTTACTGGCCAAGTCTCAAGGTAAAAAGTGTTTCAGAGGGTAAAAGCAAAGATAACATATCTGAGAGACAGTCATGTCACATTTCTTAAGATGAACCAAAGATTTGTACTGTCGGATGGCTGCTCCAGGGTACAACACCTGGACGTTGTCTGGTACTTTATCCCTTGTCTCTGTTTTGAATTGACATACAGCGTCGCCTCAGGCTTCACTTTCTTATAATCTTCCCCTTTCACAAAAAACTGCTTCCTGTTCTTTGGATGAAAAATAAGATCTTTTATAGCGCAAGTCTGTCACACCTTCACACACCTAGACAAAGTGGGAATCATTTTCTTTGACTCTACAAAGCAACAAAGTTAAATTTTCTGCCAGTTAAGATTTTGAGTCTCACTGTGCTTCAAACTTATCGCGACCACAAATTTTGAAGTTGTTTTTTTTTTACTCTCTTTATAGAGTACCACATTAAAGCAGCGGAGTGCTGTTTTCTTTTTATTAAATCAAATGGCTGGCTCTGTACGGGTAGCGCATGGCGCTGCGTGCGTTTTCAACACAGGAAGTGGGCGCTTGTCATCTATTTGTGCCAGCCGCACTTTCAGACCCGAGTGATATGATACACGCACTCATTTCAAACGGGAAGGGATCAGGACGATGCCAACGACAGACGACAGTGTTCAAGTGTCAGGGCGAGATGGCTTCTCCTTGAGCGCGCCGTGTTTGCGTGTCTGCCGTCTGAGCTAACAGACGCCATGAAGGTAAACTGGGAGCACCTGCCCCTATTGTCATGCTCTCACCCACCCACACTCGCACACCTTTCCCTTGAGCACACAACACCCAATACTGAGCAAAGATGAAGAAAGGGCCAAGCCCTGCATGAGGCAGAGGCCGCCCATTCAAATAAAGACGGCAAAGCCTCTGTCTTTTCTCTCGCTAAGCCTTGATATCTTCCTCAAAGCTACTGAGGCCCATTGTGTGTCTCTGCCTTTGTTGTCTTGTGTTTAGGCAGGCTGATGATTATAATGAGGACGATGATGAGGATGATGATGGTAATGATGACAGCGATGGCAGTGGCTTAAGGAGAAGCAGCTGCCGAGGGGTTGAGAGAGGCACAGACAATCGGCCTGTTTACTCAAGAAAAAGGTACACTTTGGATGTTCAAAGTGATGGCTGCTGAATGGCCACTGACTTGTGTGTATGTGTGTGTGCGTGCGTGCGTGTGTCTGCCTTCAGGTCCATCTCGCACAGTCTGCAATTAATGTTTCGGGTTCCTGCTTGATTCCTCTTCACCTCTCTGTTTGCTTTTAAAGTTGAGGAATAAAAATGTGCATATCATATCATCACAACAACGCTCTGAGGCACGAAAAGGCGGCGCGTAAACAAGACCGAGGGAGCTAATAATCTCAGTACACAGACAGTCAAGTTCCTGGGGGAATTCACAATTACCCATTGTGACATGGGCGTCTTTTCTGCGTCTATGGGTAAATCAAAGCTCAATGGGTGAGATTAGAGGCGTGGCCCTCTTTACAGTTTGAAGTTCTTCTTAAAGGTCTAATAATGCACTCTTAAGTGCCTTGAAGGAGTTTAATGAGCTGTATCCCTGACACTTTTACACCTTCTGAAGTTGTGTTGAACATCTGGGCAACACGCTGGTATTTAGGAGCACCAGCTGGCCACTGGCTACTACAGCTGGTTGCTTTTTTTTGTCTGCTGTTTAATGCAGAGGGGTGACATGGTGGATAGTACTGTCACCTCACGGCAAGAAGCTGCCTGGTTGGAATCCCAGGAGGCTCTCTGTGTTTGCATGTTCTCTGTGTGTGTGTGTGTATTTTATTTGTAATTGTCCAGTTTCCCCTCACAGTCCAAAAACAGGCATTAGGGTCAATTGGAGAAATTATGAGAGTAAATGGTGTGTGTGTGTGTGTGTGTGTGCATGTGTGTGTGTAAGACTGTTTAAGTTTACATATTTATTTCTTCTTTAACACTGAAATTAAGTGTCTCAATCAATCATGAGAATCATTTATTGTATGTCTTTGTTGTGAAGGTTTATTTACCTTGTCATTTTATCATCTTTTAGAACATATGACAACTGTTTAATGTGCCAGGCCAATGGCAGCTTGCAGAACTCAGAGAAGTCACCAGATACTGACCACATGCAGATATATCCAACATGGCCCGACATTGTATCGAACTTTTAAATGTGCAAGATGCTTATGTTTTCTCGCAGGAGAACATCTGTGCGAGCCCGTTCCACTATTTTTAGGGATTTTCCTCCTTTTAAGAGGGCTTAGTATATAATCGTACGCCGCTGAAGACACTCAGCAATATGGTGTGTCTTCGACATTTGTGGTAGCATGACCTGCCCTCCCATCTTCCAGCCTGTTTCCAGGATTTGCTGTCCCCACACTGTGGCGACGGTGATATTTTTGCCCTACTTAAGCTCCAGATGCTGAGAGGCTCCTTGTACTGGCGCTGCTGCAATAGGGCCAAAGAGGTTAATGCACCCAGGGAGGGAGAAGCAACCAGCTGTTGGCCTTCTAATGTTTAAAACCTCCTCCCCATCATCCAACCTATTCTTTCTCTCTCCCTCCGCCCCTCAAAGGAAGAAAGCCCGGGCAATAAAAAGCGCTCAAATGGTGAAACATCTGCTAGGAAATTTCACCGCGGCCAAGAGCGTCTTAAGTCCTCCAGTGCAACAATGTGAGGACATTTTCTGGGAAGGGGCGACAGGGACTTATAAAGAGATAAGCAGAGATAATGGATGGATGGAGGTGTTGGAGGCTGCAAATGCACAATCGGGAGGTCCGCACAGAGATGAGGGGGGTAGGAGGGGAGGGACAGGAGGGAGAGAAGGAGGGAGGAGGAGGGTCTAGGAGGCCAGAGGAAAGTGGTTTGGTAAACAATGCATCTACATTAGCATGATAATCTGAAACATGCCTTTATTTAGATAAAGATGTAGGTTATACAGGGGGAGGTGTGCATTCTGTGCAAGTGTCGACACATTTCAGCGTGCAAGATTCACTCCGCCTACATTTGTGTGTGTGTGAGGGACGTGACATGAGACATGAGAAATATACAATAATCCACAAAGAAGCTCTTATCTATGTAAGCAAGGACAGGCAGTCACAACAAGTCTGCATGCTAAGCAGCTTAATACCAATCATATTACAGCCTTGATTTATCAGTCACTGTTTTACTATTCAACAGTTATGAAACTGAGACGGACTTTGAATTTAGAGTGAGTAAAAACCTGGACTGTGTAAAGGTGATATGGTTGATTTTGAAAGATGGAGCAACTCACACTTTAATTCAAGCTCAGTTTTGCTGAGGGGGGCTTGGGATTTTAGGTGATCTCAGCAAAAATGGAGATCTTGTTGCGCAACCAACATTATTCCGTAAAATTAGGAGAAGTGAAGAAATAAATGTCTTGTTTGCTGCTCACGGTGCCATTCATTGTAATCCCATTCAGGCATCCAGTTAATGAGGGCTTTAAAGTTGTGGAAAATAAAGAAAATTCAATGTCCCATTGTCTCATAATTACCACTTGTAGCTCCAGCCACGGCTGATGAGAACACAGTCTTGCTTTAATAAATACAACATAAGAACCTAATGCAAATTCAGGTTGTTCTGCGTGCTGTGCTGCGTGTGTGTACAAGATCATGCAAAATGACAAAAAATGCAGTTTAAGGATTATAAAATGTATTATCCACAGGCATCTTTTTACAAAATGCAGACATGATTACAGTCATTTTTGACAATTACTTAATCATATTTTTTGAGTCTTAATATTGAGTTTAGTGATTTTTTCCTGTTGCCCTTGAATTCAAGCCACACTTGCTCTTCTCATGTCTTTATGGGTTTTCTCCAGGCTACTCCAGTGTCCTCACATAGCCCAAAACCATCATGATTAGCTCAATTGGAGACTCAAAGTTGCCCTTAGGAGTGAGTGTGAGATTGAATGGTGTGTGTGTGTGTGTGCCCTGCTATGCACTGTATTCCCTGCCATTACCCAATATGCACTGGCACCAGCAGACAAAGCAGGTAAGAGAATGGATGGATGACTGCTCCTCTGTTATGTCATTAATTTTAAAGATGTGCAGACATTTGCCATTGAACTGTATTCTCTTTTGTGTCTGCTTGAAAAGTAATGTTTTACTCATCTTACCTCTATGATAATTTAGACAACGCATGTTACAATCTGATTGAGTTTGGACATTATGCATGCAGTTAGTCAAATGTCAACAACTCTCTGTAAAGGCGGCGAATGGATCTGGTTTTGTGAGATCTGTTTCATTTGTTGAGTCTGGAGAGCAGCTTTTCTGTTAAGTCTCCACTGGTTGAATAGCAGCAAATAAATCCAGGTAACAGTGACAGGCCACACTGTTCATTTCATACACTATATATAAGCCTGACACTCCACTCAGTTCAGTTCAGTATCTTACACATTTTTGAAAAACGAACGAACTTGACGTAGAAAATATCCTTGGAAGAGACAGGAGGAGGCGGATAAGTACAAATGATAATTGCAGCGCACACACACGCATACACACACGCACACACACACACATGCATGCACTGCTGTTGTGTGTCCTCGTCACATGCTCTTGTCATGAACGCTGAAAAGTGAGGAGTTGCAACAGCTGAGTCCACCGCTGCGTCTGGACATCAAGACGGACCAGGAAGCGTGTGCCCTTGTGATAATGCTATCTGTGCCATCTACTTATGTGCCTACATACTATATATGTGTGTGTGTGTGTGCCTGTGCCTGTGTGTGTGTGTGTGTGTGTGTGTGTGTGTGTGTGTGTGTGAGTCAGATGCGGTCTAATTTGATGCATCTGTACGGTACATGAATGTGTAAGTGGTGTGAAATATATGTGCGTGCATGTGTGCGTGTGTGCGTGTATGTGTGTGTGTGGGTTTGTATGTCAGTCCAGGCGCCACTCGCCCTGATAAAAGCCCTTTGACACTCAGCTGTTTAACAGCTCAAACTCTCTTTGCTTAGTGGATTAATAACACACACACACACACGCACGCACAAACACACACACACACATATATACACACACACATGCATATATAACAAGCACAAGCACAGATTCAATGCCCTCTGTGACACCTCCAGCACACCCCTCCCCAAGTTAACAAGGAATAACTTGTGAATATGTGCATGTGTTTATGTGTGAGTGTCCGTGTGTGCAAATTGAAGCGTTTACACACATGTCCAGTGGCCTGCTGAGGGCGTCCTACACCATACGGCCCCTCTCCTCTGCATTTTAACACTGTGGTGACAGGTGCTGCTCCATGAGACAATGGAGCCCCTCCAGAGCTGGCAGCCAGCTCCCCATAAAGAGAGGAGGGAGAAAGAAGAGGCGTTTGTGAGTGCACGACAGACACGGAAAAGAGACACTTTCCGAATCTTTTCTCTCACACAAGTTTTGCCTAAATTCAAAGGCTGGAGTGAGTGGTTTGGAAAAAAGTGCGAGACGGAAATTTGAGACACAGTTATGGAGACAGACAACGTGAGTGCCGCGGAGAAAAAATAATGTAAAAGGGAAGATTGAAATACCGCAGCTCAAAAAGGGGGACTAAAAAAGCTTGTTGAAAGTTTTTGGCGAGTCTTTGATTCCACCAGGTTGCAACGTGACTCCCCGCGAACACAAAGACGAGATGTCAGAGCACCTCTGTTTTCGTGACGGCCACACAATACAAAGCCCCGTTGCCAAACTGGATTCTGTGGCCCCGGTTCAACATGTTTGGTGGTTTCTGGCAGCGTATTTTTAGTACCAGTGTCATGTATGTGTCCTGGGTGAGATCATACGCAAATAAAAAGTTCCCTTTTGGCTTGGGGTCTGGGCTCTGAATAAAAGTTCTGCCCTGGCCAACGCACATGTATCAATTTAGAAGCCTCCTCAAAATTCTTAGAAAGCACGAGCCCCGTGCTGGTGCGTCCAGTGTGCGTATGTGTTTGCCAGGCTCTAATCCCACAGAGAGCAATTTAGCCTGAGAAAAACACCACGGGTATGGCTTTATTAGCTCGCAGGGCAAACACCAGCTCCAAAGCATGCAAGGTATATGTTTTAGTCACTGAGATACTCAAAGAAGTCCTCATCACTATGCTTCAAATGAAGTGCTGCTGGACTTGCGGACAATTTGAGCCCCGCTTTTTCATTAGTCATTCTTTCATGCCTCACGTTTACTACGCTCAGCATTTTCAGTTTGTGCAAGTGTCCGATTACATAAGTTGTAATGTAACGTAGCGCCGTCGAGGGGTCTGCTGGAGCAGGAAATACACCCCGGACAGGTCGCCAGTCCATCAGTCACACCTAGGAGCAATTTAGAGTCTCCAATCATCCCAATAATGGATGTTGTTGCTGGTGGAGGAAAATAAACTCAACACATCAAACTGGGGATCTCGTCGATGTGAGGCAATAGCGCTTACCACTAATTAATTGTGTCATTCAGGATTTGCTTGTGTATGGACAAAAAACATACACAAAACATACACTTTTTCAAAATTGTATTAAAAAGGAATTAAATCAATGACAGTGATCTACATAACCATCTCTAACACTATTTCAAGAAAGTATTTTCCCTAATTTTTTCATATGTATTAACTTAAAACATCTCCTGTGTATCATGCTCACATTGGTACTTTGGTTTCTACCACCAACTATAGATGTTTTCAATTCTCATTACCCAGTTTCTAATGTGTGTGGCATAGATGGTGTATTTTGGCTCTTCTTACGTAGGTGGAACAAGTTTGTGCGTCTGTGTGTGTGCGCATGTGTGTGTGTGAGTGTGTGTGTGTGTGTGTGTGTGTGTATGTGTATGTGCGCTGGGTGGGGGGATGGGGGGCACCAAAGTGTGTGTACTTGGCATGTCACTGGGGCCAGGTGCAGGGCTGGGTTGTAATCACGAGTATGGGTTCTGCTCAGGATAAACAGGGTCTCTTTCTCATCTCTCCAGGGGCCTCCATTTCCTGGTACTCTTTGTAATGGGAGGAACACGACATCACAACAGCAGCAGAGATCAAACGGCGATCATTCGCTGAGTCAGGATTAAGAAAAAGGCAAAAAAAATACATGTGTGGCAAACTGAGGTGAATCAGCAGAGGGAAAAGTGACCTGGACCAGGAGTTGCAAACCAGGAGTTGCAAGTATCTTCTCTTGGCTGACATAATAACTGCCTAACAACTTTCTGGTATGAACTAGCATGTGTGACTTTTTCTTTTTGTTTGTTTGTTTCATTTCCTTTGCAACTGCAGGAGCATTTGATATGATCTGATCCAGTGCGCCGTTTTCAATGCGGCGTCTAACCTCACAGCACAAAAGTCGTTCTTTTTTCTCTGCAGAATTCCCCCTTCAGCCTGTGATAACCTGCCGTCCATCCCCACCCCTGCCCCTACCCCCCACCCCCCACCCCCCTCCATCTGCCTTGTGGGGGCAGGAAGTGGAGCAGCTCAGACGTACTGTACGGTCCCTCGCGTCTGGGCCGGAACCAGGATGTGTTGCTAGGCGCAGGGATGATTGTGTCAGCACTTGCTGGCCGCTTCGTTTCCTTACAGGTGATCTCCTGAATGGACAATGACAGATATACGTTTCCTGCTATTTTTCACTTGTGCGGGAGGGGATCAGAAAAACACGGGACTCTGTGACCACGGGGCCACCTCCGCAAGCAAGTAAGCAGCATCGGGCAGGCGAGCAGAGCTTCAGACCGGGTGAGACAAAGACACATTCAGCCTGTCGGCCACGAGGCCTCGGGGTGACCCCGTGACCCTGTGGGTGTAGGGTTCAGCGAGTGGTGGCGGGGAGGGGGGAGGGAGGTGGATGATGAGGAAATATTGAGGAAGTCACTCTTGATTTCTGACGCGTTTGATGAACTTTGATGGGTGGAAGGTCGAGGAGGATGAGAGGGCGATGGCGTGGCAGGAGTGGGACAGGGACGGGGAGGGGGGGGGTGGCGTGTGGCAGGAGAGCTGAGGTCGCTCTTTTGATTTATGATTTCTCAACTTTTTTTAACCGTGGACACTGCAGAGTAAAGGCAGGGGGGAGGGGGGAGGATGGGAAGTGAAGGAGGGATGTGGAGGGGTGGTCACGCTCTTTTGATTTATGACTGGGGGTGATTAATGCCCGAGGATATTACCCCTTGGAAAAAAGAGCTGGCCCCTTGACTGAAGTTGTGTTTTGCTACATGTCTGACAGGCAGGAGCGATTTGGCCTCTTTTTGTTTAGTGACGACAGTGTGAGGAGAGGTCACCTCTTGTCCACAAGGCAGGAAGTATCTTTCTGATCGATTTATAATGAGCACATTGTGAAGAAATGGAGAGGCAAAATGATGATTATCAAGGGTAAATTTGTTGTTTCAATTAAACCGTAAATGACAAATGGGATGACACGTTGAAACCTCCCAGTGGTTATCGGTTCGAATCCCAGCCAGACTGAGGGCCTCTGTCTGTGGAGTTTGCATGTTCCTTCCATGTTTGTGTGGCTTTTCTCCAGTTACCCAGTTACCCTCCAGTCTAAAAACTTGCATTAAGGTTCTGTATTAAGGTATTAAGCAGGTAAGATAATGGATGAATGGATGGATGGATGGATGGATGGATGGATGGATGGATGGATGGATGGATGGATGGATGGATGGATGGATGGATGGATGGATGGATGGATGGATGGATGGATGGATGAATGGATGGATGGATGGATGGATGGATGGTAAATGAACTGGAGCATCAGGGCTCAGTATCTTCTGGGTTCAGTATCTTCTCCAAAGGCTCTTCGTTATAGAGACTATGGTAGGACAGAGCCATCGACCTTCTGATCCATGGAAGACTGTACTTCCCCTGAGCCACAGGGGAGGTTACACAGCACCTAAAACTTCCAAAAACCCCTTCCCACAATGTCATAACGATGCTTACAAGGAGGCCCTTCGTTGACACAACTCATTGAAATTACGTTAAATGCACAACGCAAAGCTAAATATAAAATGGCTTCTATATATAATCAGTTTCCTCTCATTCACAGAGTTCCAGAGTCGGGAAATTCACACTGTACAATACTACAGATCTTGGGATCTCTTTCAGCCGATGTTCACACATCAGGACCGGTGTTTTCTCCAGCTTGAGACAATCATAACTGCTGCATAATCACTTCATGTACTCGTGCTCAAGCACATGTTTTTTGCGCAGACACAGGACGAGGTGACAGGAAGCTCTGAGGTCAGCCGTGGTCTGGGACCTCTGCGCAGCCATCTTGTTTTCAGAAGACATAAATCACATGAAATCCACCGGTTCCTCTCCTCTTCAAAGGCCTTTGTTTTACAGCCGCCGCAGAGAGGTTATCAGCAGGGCAGCGGCAATAGTGTGTATAATAGACCTACTTACACCGCCTGATAAGATGCATTGAGGGTGCGTGCCTCTCACTTTAGGCTGTCAATAACAGCGGGGGAATCATTGTGTTTTCCCAGGCTTTGAATTATATCACGTCAATGTGACTTGTCTGCCAATGTAAACCGCGGAAGAATTGTTTGGGTTCCTGTCTCTGGGTTTCTACCACTGACCCTGTCGGAGTGATTAAATGGTTCAGTGTGGCAGGTTTCAGCGCCATCATCCCCGGCTGGATCAGAAGGTTATACACACAGCCGCGTGCGCTAGATATTGATGTCGTCAATAAAAGTGTCTTGGAGTTATGTCTGTCGACTAGACGCTCCAAGGTTAAGCGGTGTTAAGCGCACCTTCTCCTCCTCGTTAGACGCTGTTTGTCTCGGTGTCAATCGCACCATATGTCAGCCTCTTTTATGTTTGCTTGTTCACTCACAGCGACAACTTTTCTCTGCGCGTCCTCCTCCCCATGCTCCGGCTAATCGTAGGTCACCCTCACGGTTCTAGCGTGTGTTGAACCAAGGAGCGCTGGTTGGAGAGGAGAGGAGGGGTCGGGTCGGGTGGGTGGGTGGGGGGTGTGGAGAGGGGGGGGTGGGTGGGTCGCCTATCGCTAATCACTAAAACTATGGCTGACGGTAGCGCTGTGGAAGCAGTAGCCTTGCAGCCGTGTGATCTCCAGCTAACCTTGCCCACGGGCCTCTTTTGTCTGCACGCCGCACACGGCTGGCCCCATCCTCTCTCTGTTATTGAGCGGGGTGGAGGGGGGGTGGGGGGGGGTGGCTGTGGGTGGAGGGGTGGGGGCTTAATCAATGGCGAATCGCTGGCACTGTTCTCAGGACAGTGACCGGAGCCCAGACTGTCGGCCCCCTTTGCCTCCCTTCCACCAAACTCCCCCCTTCCTCGACCGGTCCTCCGCCCCACAGTCAACCTCACCCCCCGATACCCACCCACCCCCTCACCCCCCAACCCCTCCTGTCTGATTGACACTTGAAAGGTGGCCGAGGACGGGGCCGGAGGCGATGTTCCACGCTCTGGAACCCTCCGTGCAGGGGAACAGCTGGTGACATCTGCAGAGAGGCCCACAAAAGGCAGTTGAAAGCGTGCAATCGCGCCCCCTCCTTCTCTCTTTCCCTTGTCTCCCTCACTCTCTCCTTCTCTGTCTCCCTCTGTCTCTCTCTAACCCCGCTCGTTCTTTCTCTTTCATTCTCTCCGCTCCTGTCCCCCCCCATGCACCCCGACGCCACCCCTCCTTCTCGCTCGTTCAGCCTCAGATGTCCCCTCTATCTCCTCAGAGTTGGCCCTTTTGTCTAAAGCAGTGATACACGCACCCAAAGTGCCTTTGAAAGGCATGCTTTAAACTTGAAGAGCTTGCGATGGAGCAGCATGTGTGTTTGAGCAAAAAAAGAAAGAGCGGGGACAGAGATGAAAAAAAGAGGAAAAATGACAGGGAGGGGGGGCAGAAAGTGAACGGCTGCATGTCGCGTAACAGGAAAACAGGAACACTTTCCTGCCTTTTAAATAAACTCCCTCTAGTCATTTCATTTATTTATCTGTCTGCTTCTTCACTGAGAATTCACCCAGTTGTCTCTGCGTTTGATCTTCTTACATGGAAAACTATCGGCTGTATTGATATCCATGCGCACACGCCCAGTTAAAAGCTGCCTTTTAAGAGGCCCCATTGTCCCTGTTCAATGGCATTACCCCGGCTCAGCTCACAGTGAGTGCTTGGGAAGCGGAAGGGGGTATCGACTCCCGTTAAAAGAATCCAAACGCGTTCACTGACGAGACACACATCGCCCACAGGAATGTCAAACTTCCGACCCGTTCCCCTCTCCCTCCCTCTCCATCTTTCTCTCTCATCACTCCATTTCCCTGTCCTAGAGTCAAAGGCTATCTTTGTGCTATCTTTGTGCTATCTGTCCTCTAGTGAGTGTTTTTCCTCTCAAATGGAGGAAATTGCTTTTCAATTCACGTATTAAACTTTTTGCTCAGGCTAAATTCTTGCAGAGCGGCTGCCTCATGCACTCAAACAAGTTGGCGCGTCTGTGTACTTTCCAGACAAATTCCCTCAAAACCGGGTTTGAGTTTTGAGGCTTCTCCGGCTTTCCCACCTGGTCCCACCCTAGACTTCCGGCCTCCTCCTCCACCCCAGCTCTTCTCCCACTCTAAGAACGTAAAAGAGAGGTCAAAAGGTCGGCGTGCTCCAGGTATCAATATTTCAGAGCTGTGTGAATCCCTCCTTTCAGGGAGCCGGCCTCGCTGACTGAAGGTATCTTCAGGACCCAGGGGCCGGCTGACGGATGAGCACAAAGCACCCGTCAGGCTCCGAGCAGCGCTGCAGCTCACACGGTCCGCGTTACGTGTGTGTGTTTGTGTGCGTGCGAGGGTGTGTATGTGTGTATGTGTGTGTAGGCGGAAGGCTCGGGCAGCTCCCCCGCGGTCTCCTTTGTTGGACTAACCGGCTGCTTGAATGGAGCGGGAGCCGTGAGTGACAGAGGAAAGTGTAGCTGGCGGTAAAGTGAGATATTGACCTCTCAATCGCCATGGAGGGCGAGCGGGGGGGAGTACAGTACCCGACACTTTTGTGTGGAGGTGCAGCGTGCGTCTGCAGAAGGTGTGTGGAGCCTTTAAATAAGTCCATCACAGGGGGAAGCTGGGAAGTGTAGATTTCCTTGAATAGAGTGTGTGTGTGTGTGTGTGTGTGTGTACACACAAAAACAAACTTGTCTGGGAGTGTTTGAAAAGTGAACTGCTCCTGTCAGGCCAAGTGACGGTGCAGCCAGCCCGCTGGCCCGGCCGCTCAGTAACATGAAACAAGATTCCCTCCAATGATAATATTCAGTTTCAGCTCTGCCAGCGCGTCCTGTCTGCCCCTGTCCAGAGCCCCTCCAAGACAAAGGGGGAAGGAGCCCGGCGGGGGAACAGTAGCTTCTTGTTATTATGACATGTGGTAACATGAACTCCTTGGAAGACTTCTCCTGTCATCCCGGCCTGAGGTCCTCTTTATTCCGCAGGCAGGGGATGTAGAGGTCACGACCTCCCGGACAGATTATGTTGGAACACACCGCGGCGTGTTGAAACTTACTTGAATAAGTTTATTGGCTAAGCCGCTGACGGCCCTTTGTGCTGACTCCCTTGGGAGGCTGAATACAGATTAGTCCATGGATTGACTATTCATACGAGACTCTGCTCGGTTTTCTCCCCAGTCACACTTCTCTGTGTCTTTACTTGAGCTTCGGGAATTCTTGCACTATACTCACAGAGTGACATGATATCAGGCACTTTTATGTCACTTGAATTTGGTGTTTTCAAAGCATTTTTTTTTTGGCTTTTTTGGAAAAAAACATTACATTACATTACATTAGCGTGAGTAATTATGCATTAGCATGAGTAGCTGCAGATATCAAGAGACCTAGAGTGACAAAACACTTTTACCTTGGTTTGGTGTAGTTTCATATGAAATCATTGAAGTCAGTGCACATGCCCCTACATTCTTCCTAAATTCTTCTATCTCTGATTCCGGTTCCAACATATATGCCTGGATGTGTACACACTCCTCGCCTTAAAAAAGGCTATTCTAAGATACCATCTAAGGCACTTTGAATGATGTTAGCACCAGAAAACAAGGATACATTCTCCATTCAACCATTCTGGGCCACATCTAAGTTTATTTTCACTACAATTTATGTGTCAGCGCCACATGCATGGTCTCCTGTCTTCAGAATGAACTGGGACAGCTCCTGCGGTCTGCACCCGGCTACTGGCACCTGTTGGGAGCCTGGTCAAAAAGCCTCCAACAACGCAGACTGCCTGATCTATGCTGCAGCGCTGCAGCCTCTGCACTGTTCCTGTGATGATGGAAGACACGCCGGGGGGAAAGCTAATGTAAAGTTTCCAAAAACAGACGATTAACTGCATCACATTTACTCTGATTGGATAATTGCATGATGCGCGGCGACAAAAGAAGCATTTGTTTGCCTGCTTGTATAGCGGCATTTGATCGCTCACCTCTGACGTCCTGAAATAAACCTGCCACAAAACGTCGCGCCCTTTTATTCCTCCCTCCGGGTCGGTCTGAGAGGCGAAAACTGTCGGTGACACTCGGCCTTTGACAGAACCCTGCTATTTTTAAAGTCTTGTTTGTTGCACTATTAATATTCTCACTCTGTCGTCCGTGGCGGGGTTCAAAGGCGCTTGCCACGGTGTAGGAGATGACAAGCCTGCTGTGGCACTGAGCGAGCCAAAAGAGTGACAGCGACGTGGCCGCTCTCTCTTGTTAACGAAATAAATAAATGTGCTCTGAAAAGCCAATAAGCGGCAGGCGGGAAGCGGAGCCAAGGATCGCTGCGTCAAAAACAACAGCTCCAGCCATTAATCTCTCTAACTCTCTTAGCCCCCCTTCTCACTTTCTCCCTCCCTCTCTCCTCTGAGAGAATTACTGCCATAGATGTATAATTCACGGTGGTTTGGCTTTAGAAGGCAGCGGTTCTGTCGGAAAACACGGTGACAGCCAAGTTAGCGCACCCTCTCATTCAACTCAGCCACCTGTTCACAGGGGAGGGGGCAGAGCAGGAGAGAGAGAGAGAGAGAGAGAGAGGGAGAGAGAGAGAGAGAGACGCTTGATTTATATTTCATCTTTCCTACCAGTCTAATGACTTTGTTGCGCAGTCGGGGCTGAAAATCGTCTCATGTATTAGAGATGACAACTTAAAGGAATCCTAAAGCCCTGACATGATTGAGCACTTCGGCACACACTTTTGGTTGTAGTTTAGATTGCTTGTGTCAAGTTCAACTTGTCAGGCCCTGATTCCCAAGACCGACTCATCATTTCAAGCCCAATCAATGTCATCCAGTTTAAAGGAATGGCAAAACTTTGTGCATTTATGTGTAATAAGCTCTGAAGAACACTTTGGCAGCTCTCCCAGTCTCCCACCCATTCGTTACTGTAATTTCAAACGGTATTTTCTTCTTTGACCGAGAGGACTTGGACACGCTTTCGCGACGTGCCGTGTGTTTGTGTGTTTCCGGGCGCGCGTGTACCTGTGTCAGTGCGGCTGTACACATGCGTACCCGTGTCGGTGCCATTTATTAGCGTGGCGTGATTGTTGGAGGTGAGGAGGAATAACAAGTTAGAGCTTTGGCAGCCGCACGCTCTCGCCCATCTGCGCGGCCCGTGCATCAGTCTCAGGGTTTCCTCGCCCATGATGAGGGCTGTCAGGGGCTTTTTAACCTCCTAACTGCTGCTCCCCACCGGCCCTAATCACACATTAATGACATCAGGAGGACCCCGGGGCTGGCCGCCGTGCTGCCTGCACAGACAGAGTACTGATGAAGGGGGCAATTACCGACCAGCAAATAGCATAACCTCCGCTGATCTGTACAGGGGTTATGGGCTATTAGCGCGCAGGTTACGCTCAAAAGACACAGTGGCGGCTTAAGGAAGGATCTGGCGCTCGGGGTAATTGGGGAGGTGCGTGTGTCTCTGTTTCTGCATGCGTGTGCATATCAGAGGGGGGGGGGGTCTTCGTGCATCACACAGGGTGTTTCATTATTCCTACTAAAAGGCACTGTGTCCAACTTTTTTGAAAATTTCTTCCTCAGTCTTTGGCCAAAGCCTCACCTTTGACAAACAAGTGTGTGATTGCTGATTGCTATGCGCAAGGAGTCCGGCTGTGAAGCACCTCTGAGTGGGAAAACTATTCATATTTCATCAAAATTCTGCCAGATACACTCACACGCACACACTTGCCCTGTCGCTCACACACACACACACACACACACACACACACACACACACACACACACACACATATACACTGCGCTCTCAGCCCTGTCCGTTTTCTTTCTCGGAGATGAGTGAGAGTGTTTGTATGAAATATTAACAGGCCATTTGCTCCTCTGCTCCTCTGTTTGAGAGCTGGATGTTGGCCCTGTGTCTCTGGTCCCTCTTTGAGGCCATCTGTTGGGTACGGGCACCGGGGAGGTTTTTTCAGGAAGGTGCGGGAGGTAGGGGGGGGGGCCCTGTCACCCAGGCAGGCCAGCCCAGAAAGCAGCACCGCCCTGGGGATCGATACACCCGACCTGCTGGGTGACGGAGCATCAAAGCTCTCCAACCTGCCAGATCACTGTACATGCTGCAAGGGCCACTGATATGTAAACGCTGCTGCTTACCGCCGGGCCCTCGGGGAGCCGCGGCAGTCTTTGTGCCACTTCTGAGGGAGATGTTTTCAGTGCAGTTTATGTGCTATTCATGTTCACCTTTGTAGAACGGCGGTTTAGTCGCAGAATGCTTGACAAAATGCCCAGGACCCCGTTTGAGAGGTTTCCTTTTAAGGCAGCCTCCCTTGATTTCCGTAACACTTGCTCCTAGTATTTATTTATTTTGACTTAAAATTACTCAATTAATTAACTCGTCTCAGAGCTACAGCGACAAGTTTGAAGACAACCCCAAAAAGTCACTCCCCCACAGGGTGACGCTACGTAATACTTTTGTCTCACAACTGACACTAAATCAGAATAATCACAAAGGCGTGTTCGCTGCAGCTACTGTGTGTGTGGGTTTTTTTCCCCACCATACAGCAATTGTAGCATTTCACAGAGACACTTCCCCTCTCGTGGCATCAATCAGTGCTTTGTACGAGTACACACAGCCCATATACGCGCGTGTGTGTGTGTGTGTGTTGGTGTGTTTGTTGACATTTGATGTCCTTGTTTTGGGTAATGGATTTGTCCCTGGCAGAGAGAGGGGCTGGGCCAGAGGCAGTCTTATGAGGCCCCTGGGTTAAGGAGGCTGCATTAGCCCACTGCTAACTGATTACTGATCAGACAGCTGGTGCGCACACACACGCACACGCACACACACACACACACAAACACAAACACACACAAACACACACACACACGTACACAGTCAGAGCCGTGCCTGCTTGTATACATATGTGCTCACCCACACATACATAGTGTACATGCACGTGCAGCCTCAGTCACAACTGCGCTATTATCGTAATCAAATGCTCCTGCAATTAAAACGCGTTAATGTTCAGAGATGAACAATGAAGGGTAATTTTACGAGGCTTTAAGAAGCTCCAGAGTCGTTTCTGTCCATGCTGATAGAACAGATTTTTGTTGTTGTGTGTGCAATGCAATGATGGTTTACTTCTTCTAACTGGCATTAAAGGCACAACATGACCTAAATAAGCCCTGTATATAAAGCCCCGCAGGAGGATATGACACACAGCAAAGATTAGATTTGTGATATATAGAGATGGATTAGCAGTAGCATGGGGGTATCATCATTACGCTCATCTGCATTCTGGAGCGACGCTGGCCATCTCTCGTCTCACACACACACATACACACACACACACACACACCACTAGAACTTGTTTGAGCCATGCACATCTACACACACTCACTCTCAGCCACACATACACGCACACACACACACACACACACACACACGCAGCGTCTTGGCTCTTGTCTGGTTGGCCGGCATGTGCCAGGACACCAGTGCCATGAGTGTCCATGTGTGACGCTGGCAGCACCTGGGGCCTCACAGTAAAAATACAGCCATCATCGGAGGTCTTATTCACAGCGCAGCACACCGTTGCCTCTCACACACCCATTGAGGGGTGTCGCACCCCCCTCGAATTCAAACGCCATCCACATCTGTGCTTCGCCGCTCATCACACGTGATGATTTCCACACGAGGAGATGTGGAGAAGCCGCCGGGTCTGACTTTGCTTAAACAAAACGATGTGTTCTCACACAGCCGGCGTTCTGCTTAAGGGCAAAGGATTTGGGGGGGGGAAACACTCTTACACTCTTTATCCATAAAGATGGCATCTTACTACTGTGCACTGTGAACTACATTAAAGAGGCTGGAGAGCCAAAGCACTAAAGCCACAAATGGCTTGTGGAAGTGTGACACAATGGAGAAGAATAGATTTGATAGTGTGTTAATGGACGATTTTAGTGTCGGATTACACCCCATGGGAGCAGCTATACTCTATAGTGTATGCACACAATAAGGCTCAGAGGCTCTCTCTCTCTTTCTGCCTCTGTCTCGCTTCCTTGCTCCCGTGAAACACAAAAGCTTTTTTTTTTCCTAAAATACTGGAATACAGTTTTTAAAATTTGGACTGGATTTAATTTCGCAAGAGATTAGGGTTTGTGTGTGTCAAGGTTTATTTAGCAGAGTGGGGGGGCAAATACTAAACCTGCATGTCTGCATGTGTGTGTGTGTATGTTAGACAGAGACAGAGAGAGAGAGGGTGTGTGTATGAGAGACAGACCGTATGTAATGGTTAAATAAGGCAGATTGAGGTGTTAACATCATTATTGCACATTTCCTCCCATGAAATAAAGCATTGTTTCCTCTGTTGCCATCATGATGGGAATACCATAATCCCAGATTAAAAGGGATGGGTTAGTGGACACACGGCAACACACAATGAGCCTTTTGTGTTTATGTGTGCGAATGTGTGTGAATGTGTGTCTGTGTAGGAGTGTTTGTGTGTGTGTGTGTGTGTGTGTGTGTGTGTGTGTGTGTGTGTGTGTGTGTGTGTATGTGTGTGTGCAGCGTTATTGTTTACTGTTCAGCTTAAACACCTGCAGGAGGGGGACAAACGTTCTCATGCCGGCACTTTTGCTATGTGCGGCTCGCTATTCAGCACCAACGGCATCCTTCGAGAGTGGACACATGCTCGCAAAACAGCAGCAGAAGTGTCATATGGCGTTCTGGCAAAATGATTTGTGACACGAGGGGGAGAGAGCACTGCGCGTGGTCACGTAATTTCTGCCAGTGTGTGAGTATCTCATTACTCCGACATCAAGACCCGGGGTCGGTTTGCACTGTACAGAATCTGTATTGTTCAGCATATCACCGCATGCCTGCTGATTATTACTGAGACTTAACCGGGTCTGTATGGGCTCTCCCGGGCCATGCACAAGGGGGCTCAGGCCCCCTCCGAAACTCTCATAGTTCTTGGTCAGTCATGCAAGAGAATCTGTAGGTCACAGAGCGGGCTGGAAAAAAGCAGCCCACAAGTTGCTTCAATGTGACAGATGTCCTCTGGAAGATTTCTACATCTCGACCCCCCACCCACCCAAACCTCACCCGGCCATCTCCAGCACCCTCTCCCTCCCACCCCACCCCACCTTTCTCAGCACTCCTAAGCTGGGAGAGAGCTGCGAGAGGTGATCCCGGCCTGCTTAACCTACTTCCCAAGACCTTGCTCTTAAAATGGCTGAGTGTGTAAATGTGTGTGTGTGTGTGTGTGTGTGTGTACATGTCGAAATGTGTGTTTGTTTGTGCATTCATCAGGATGAGCTCTCTTGTACTGCACATTTATATTTGTGCCTGCAAATGCCACTCCTGCCCTCTTTCATCATGAGCTCTATGGCCCCAACAGAAGTGCAGCATATCTTGTCGTTCTGGTCCACTGTATTTCCTGCTGACAGTTTTGAATAAGCTCTCAATCTTAAAACTTAGTTTTAAAGTTTTGAGCCACCTGTCAGTGTCCACATATATTGACCTGGCTAATGTTTGCTGTGATGATGATGATAGAGCTTAACTGTCAGACTAATTTATTTAGACGAACAATTTAATCCATGTAGGAGTCTCAGAGGGCGATATGGTGGCTTGGTGGACACAGTGGTCCCTAGATGTGAGCATGAGAGTGAATGGTGTGTGTTTGTGTGCCCTGCAATGTAGTGCTGACCCGCACAGGGTGTATCCCTTTCTTAGCTTTTAACATTTAGCATGATTTTGTCTGAATCTTTGAGGATCTTTTGTGAACCAAAGACATCAGCATTTACTCTGTGCCCTTAACTATTTCTCTGACCCAAAACTCACAATAATAATGACTCTGTCTCCATGGAAGTATTTAAAAAGTTTTAACATAAGAACAAAAACATATTTATCCAAACAAAGTATTTTGACTGTCAGTGAAAATCAATGCATTGGACAGCTGTGAAACTGGTTGTGCCATGTGAAGTTAAGGCCTCGTTTGTGCTGCATTGAAGTGTTTTTCCATAAAGAGCTTAGTTCTGTCGAGCCAGAGTCACCCCGTCTCCGCTCAGATGCTGCGTCCCCATCACAAAGGTTGGATTAGGGGCCTTGCAGTAACTAACTCTTCCATGTCATTTGCACCGAGACAAAGATCAATCAGTCAGATGAAGGGAGGGAGTCTTTAGATAAAGAGAAATTAAACAGAGGGAGGGAGCTGCAAAGGGCGGAGGGAGTCTCTTAAATAAAGAGAAATTAAACAGATGAAGGGGATGGTGTCTTTAAATACCGCTCAGCCACTGTACGGCCTCCCTCATCCTTTAATGTAATGAGAAGAGGCGGAATAAAAGGCTTGGCCCGAGGATGAAAAGGTGATGGCGTTTTTTTATTCTTCTTTTTTTCCCTGAGTGGTGAAAGCCTTATCCTAATGTAGATTAGATGTTAAATCTGACAGAAGGGTGAAGCTTTGGTTAGAGTCTGTTCACCTCATTTCACTTAGCCTGGCTGAGGGTGACAAGAGACAGAGTGACGCTCTGATGAAGACGAAAAAATAAACAAAATAAAGCTGTGTGTGTGTGTGTCGCTCTTGGGCCTGAACGGCTGTCCAAGGTGTCCTGAGGTTGTTTCCTTTCTGGTTTAAAATGTCACAAGAAGGCACACTGTGTAGGGTGCACGCACACACACACACACACACACACACACACACACACACACACACACACACACATACACACGAGCAGACCCTTACTTTGAAGTGTATCACAATGTCAATTTGTCTCCCCTGCTCTAAATTTGAGGATGAATATCATTTGTTGGTCAAGCAGGTCATTAGTGAGTGACAGAGAAGAAAAAAATCTGTGTGTTCCTGTCTGTTGTGTGTGTGTATGTGTGTATGTGTGTATGAGTGTGTGTGTGTGCATTTTCTCTGTAATAATAATCCCTATGAAATCCAGATTTCTCAATCCGGTAGCTCAAGCTGACACTTTAAATAAAATCATTCTAATCCCACATGGTAAGAGAAATGAAAATGAGGAGATTAACATGGGGGAGGAGGGGATGGCGCCCTTCTCCCCCTCTGTCTCTCATACTCACCCTTCTCTCACTCATCCTTGAACTCCTGTTGCTGCCTCTATTAAGACTGTCCTTTTCCCCATCACGTTTAGTGTGAGGAAGTGGTAAGTGGGGCGGAATATCCAAAACGTATTTACTGTAGGTGTGCATTGAAACGTGTGTGTGTGTGTCACACTGTATGTCTGTGCATTCTACCAGGAGACACACACACACACACACACACACACACACACACACACACACACAAAATAACTCCAAGTCCTCCTACATGGTTTCTCACTAAGCCTGCATTGTTCCTCCCTTACCCTTGCTGAAAAGAGGATACAGGACGCCTATCGCAGGTATATCACGAAATGACCGACACAGCCCATTAACAGCCATCTTTTCCATCCTACATTTTTTTCCCATTTTTTAACAAAAAATATGTATTTTCAGAATAGTTAACAACAATGGACATGCAAATGTGGACTGTGACTGGAACCGTGTTTGAATCCTTTACACCATAATAATAAACATCAGAAATCTTTGCCTCTTTGCCAGAATTCATAGGAAAAGAGGAAAAAGTAATAAACAGACTAAAGACTTCTTTGGATGACTCCACAGGAACAGTAGTCTCATTTGTGGAGCTGCAATCAGAGAGCTTTGAAGCTATGATAAATACTTTTACATTAATAATTAATCGATAACTGTATGAATGTGAACAATGTTCAAACACAGCTAGGGACATGTGTAATATTATTTAATTAGTATTGCTTGATTACCCAAACTCAGGTTTTGGACACTCCTGAGATCTATGTTGTGTTTTAACTTCTTTACTTCTTTCATACTATTTTAAGATGCAGCAGGTTATCAAAAAAAAAAAAAACACGCAATCCCAAATGGTCGCATTTATATCTGGAGCTGGTAGGGACCCAACATGGAGCAAAAAGTGGACACAAACAGAGCTGTACAGGAGTACATGATGTGGTTCTGAAAAAGCTGATTTACGACTCTTGTGGTTGGATTTTTTAATTATTCATTCAGCAATACTTTATCAAATATATATTATTGATATTACACATGATGGAAATGATAAAGGAGAGGATTTTCCCTATGACTAACATGAAGCACTTTCAAGTTAATTCTATTGGCCACAACCACTTGTGAGGAATATTTATAGATCTATTGAACTATCCATTAACACACTGTGTAATCAAACTGTAAGTCAGGCCGTCCTCTTGGCCCTTGTGCTGCGGATATTTGACAAATACAAGTTGGCATATCCGCACGACCCATTACCCATAAAAAGCGCAGCAGAAGGTCCTCAGTTTGGTTAGCGAACACTTCACAATCACTGTTTTTACTGCTTAATCCAGCTCTTGTCCTCATCCTTCCTGTTTCCTCCTCTCTTTATCTCCCCATCTCTACCTCTCTCTGCCGACCTTTCTCCGCTCTCTCTCTCGCTCTGTCGCCTCACCTCCATCTCGGTTTTTTCATTTAGACGTTCCCCTCCAGTGCTGTATTTCTCTCCTCGCTTTTTGGTTAACCCTCTCCCACACACACTTTATCTCCATATGATTCATTTGCCCTCTCACTATTTCTCTGACTGTCCTCGCAATCTCTCACTCCATCCGCCCCCCCTCTTCTATATCCATCTCTTAAGCACGTCCTTTTTTCTCCTCTCCTCCATCTCCACTGCCATCCCTTCCTTTTAAAGGATAATCTTCAGCTAAGTGGACAGCACTTCGCTCTCTCTCGTTCCCTCTTAAGTGACCATCAGATAATCTCAGGATTCTCTGCTGAACCCCCACACTGGGGCAGAGTGGACAGATCAGAAAGCCCAGAATGGAAGCCCTAAACTGGGTCAAGAAAAGGCCAGAGCCTGTGTCCGCTGGGGCTGATGGGAGCGGAGTGGGATGGAGAAAAGGCTGATGCCAAACAAAGTTGGAGGGAGATCATCACAGCAGATGGACATCATCTCTCTATCCTTTTATCTATCTATCTTGTTCCCTCTCTTCGAGGCTGCAGGGTGTCCACTTTGAGATAGACAGACAAAAACTAAAAAGAGAAGAACTGACTGGTTTGTTTAGAGCGCAGATAAAAGGACAAGGCCTGGCTGATGTTGGTGCTGGTTGATGTTTTTTTTTGTCAGCCTGGACACACAAGAGAGGAAAGGGAAGATGCATTCATGTTGGTCGGGTTGGTTAAAGGACATGATACTGGACACGTACACGCACGTGTCGCACAAATGCCGACGCTGTGCTGATTGTACAAGATCCGTCACACCTCCTTACTGGAAAGAAAAGAAGCCCTTAGTCAGGTTACGCACACATACACAAGCATACACTTGTTTTTTTCTTCTCTTCCGCTGTCCTCTTTACGGGTCAGCGGGTGAATAAAGCCGCTGTCACTTTCCTCTGGGAGGCGTCAGTGACAGGCAGGCTGACCACGATAAACTTCCGCACAGGAAGAGGAGATTCCTGCAAGGAAAAGGCCAGGAGGATCAGGAACGGCCCTGGGCGTCACTTGTCCTCTGGCTTAACTAAAGACACAGAAAACAGCAGTGTCTGTGTGCCTGCGTGTTTGTGTGTGTGTCTGTGTGTGTATGTGTGTGTGTGTGTATATACACAGCAAGGTTTTTATCCAACATGGTGAAGACAATTTTAGATAGAGATGACATTTGGGTGAGTGTTCATTTTCCACTCCTTCAGCATTAAAATACAATTTAGGGGTGGATAGGATAGGTATGTGGTGGTCCCCGTGACACCAGTTGGTATGATGCGGGTAAGATAATGGATGGATAGAGAGATGGTATGTGGTGGTGTCCACATGCACGTGTACTGTACATGTGTTGAATGAAGATTGGGGATTGAGGGGAAAAAGTCACTGTTTTGATTAGGGTAATTCTTGAAAGCTCAGTTGTAGGATGAATACTTAAAAGGTGGTCTCATGAAATCAAAGGTCACAAACTCCACACAGAAAGGCCTTCCCGGGACCTTCATGCTGTGAGGTGATCAGGCTAACCTCCACATGGCCCCATACTGTACAGTTCATCCATGGTGAACATTAGATATTCAGTGTTGCATCCCAAAGGCTCTTTCCCGGCTCTGGAAAACATGGGCAACACCTTGAGATTTAAAGGATGCCTAATGGAACATTATTATTAGAGCAGTTATTCATACCAGCAGAACAAAAGAGATAGTGTCCTATTAATGGACACTCCTCTGTCCTAACCCTGGATCTCCACTGGCACAGGTGCCACCGTGGCTCATTTATAGCCAGGTTAGCCCATGGTTAAAGCAGGGAGCTGTAGTGTGGCATGCAAACACACACACACACTTACACACGCACACACACACAGTGTACTGATGTACACACTGCATGAAATCTAGAGAAAGACGCGGCATATGAGTGTATAAAGAAGAGATTATCCCGCTGTCTCTTCTTGGAACTGTCCAGTTTATGACAGTTGACTAAAGCCTGCACAATGTGTGTGTTTGTGCATGTCCCTGTGTGTGCCTTTTGGAGGAAAGAAAAGAGAGAGAGAGGCTCTGTGCATGCATGAGTGGACGTTTGAGTTGTGTTTTTTTGTGGTTGTACTTCACGGTCCTGACCAGTATTTAAGAGTAAATGTTTCTCTTTGACTGTGTATTGTGGTAATAAACTGGGATGCATGATCGCTCATGCACTTCATTGCATGTGTGTGTGTGGACACGCATACACACTTGTGAGCAAGTGTACCAGTAAGATCTTTTATCTCAACAACAATGATGCCACAAATAGGCACATGCCTCGCTATTCTTATCCTCTCAAGGCTCCTCTGGCGTTCTGCTGGATGTACCCTGGCATACAAGGGGTTAGGGAGAGATTTGGACTGAGTGTATGTGTGTGTGAGTTGTGAATGTGTTCTGTTCTTAGAAAGGGGGGCATAAAGACGTTAGCGTTGAAGCATTTTGGGAATAAAACAAAAGTCTTCGCGTAAACTTCAGGTTGTGCGAGTGTGCCGGCCACTAAGAAATTAATGGAAGTCAACATAATGTCCCCAAAAGTGATGAAAACAGGAGGACCATGTGCACATGAATCTACTCACGTGTGTTCTGCCTTGCTGAGGTGTGGGTTTTGTGGCTAAAGGAGCAATTTTGCTCCCAACTTTGAATTTGTCAAACAAATAACACAGCTTTTCAAATTAAAACATACTGATGCATATCACTGAACTTATTGGCAACTCGGAGCCTTTTACTTTGAAATTAATTTTTAGACTAGGGACACACATTTGTGTGGTTGCATGCCAAGCGCCACGCAATGGAGGGTTTTCTTTTCCAAACTGGGTTTTGCCTGCTTTTGTCTATAATAAGACCTTGAAGTGGAACGCCAAGAACCAAGCGCTGGGCTGGACTGTTTGCTTAGCTTTTCCCTCTACGGCCATAAAAATCAAGGGAAATAATCAGCAGATAACCTAACATACTACTCACATTCTTTATTCTTTGTTCACTTTTATGTCTCTGCTGGGTGGTGAGAGGGGGCTGATGCTCCATTATGATCCTGTACACTTGGACCGGGAGTAAAATCCTCTCCGTTTCTTTCCAGAAACATTATACTTCCTCCAGAGGGGGTCATGACGGAAAGGTGCACCTTCTCAGCCAAATTCGGCACACCCTGAGGTAAATGGAGCGGAGGGAGCCGATTGGCCCAGAGCACCTGAACCAAGCTGGCACACGACAGGATGAGGGTGTCGGCATCCTCCTGTTAAACGCTCGCTTCCTGCTGTTTTTGCTCTTCTCTCTTCTTTTTTTCTCTCTCTCATCCCTCTTATCCAGCAGGAAGTCATTGGAATGGAAAAAAAGGAGTTTACTGATGATGAGTTGGGGACGCATGTGGGGGGGTGGGGAGTGGGGGGTGCTGTTCCCAACAAGCGGAATCCTCGCCTAAAACGTCCACAGCAACGGCAAAAAAAATCCCTAAAGATAGACACTGGTCAGAAGAGGAGGAGGAGGAGGAGGAGGAGGAGGAACAATGGCAGGGATGAGGTGAGAGATGAGATGGAGGAAGGGGGAGAGGAGGAGGGGAGATGAGGGCATTGAAGGGGGTGGGGAGGGGTGGAGGGGGGGTGGTCTTCTCTAGGGTCGTGCTCGGAGGGCGTCGGGCAGCACGAGAGGCAGGATGTTATGGTTTATTCAGCCCAGGAGTGGGGGCGACGTGGACAAGGTGTGCCTTGCCCTCAGCACCAGCCTCAACGTGATTTATAGCAACGCTGGCAGACGCCTCTGTCCACAGGGAAGTCTTTGAAAGCGCCGGCAGTAATTTGCATGGATGTAAGCCTGTGTATGTACACAGTATGTACTTTCAGTGCGCACGTGTGTGCTGCATTTTTATGTGTGCATGTGCATTCACTTTGTAGGCTGCTGGTTTTTAACCTGTGGCTGGAGCGTGTTCATGCATAGTCCAACAGAGGATAGATGGTCAAGCTACTCTGATTAATTACAAGTCACACACATACATTACAAGCTATAAACAAAATGCCCGCACAGAGGCAATGCAAAGGGAAAAACTGAGATACATACATACAGGAGGAACTGGTATTCAGATCCTTTACCTCAAAAAAGTCAAAGAGATTAAGGATTTTCTTTGCCTTTTTGATTTAAACATGCATAAGGAGATTAAAGGAGTGAAATCACCATTCACCTCCATCATCTCTCCATTAATATATGTGGAGAACCCCATGAAAAACCCACACAAAAGTGGGTTTGTTGGTTGCAAACCATGCGATCACCAAGTAGCCTTAACAGTCTGATATTTTCACTTACATGTATAAATATCCTCTTTGTTCTTAAGAAAATGTGCTAATTCAATGAAAATCCTAAGCAACTTCAAGCTTAACCGAGATACAACTGTTTGATAGCATTGTGAAAGTAAAAGCAGGCAACAGTATTTCCTTTTATAATACAAGGATAATAAGTTATATAAATCAGTATTGAATCAAAAGAATAACAGTATGTGTTTAACAGTATAACAATAAATATGATAATAAATGCATTTATTAATGTGCAGTTTGGGTGACAGTAACCAGACAACACACACCCAACATGCATCTAAGTGTTGATGTGTGTGCCTCCCTGGCTGTGTGCGTGCGTGCATGTGTGTTTACAGGCCAATTATAACAGCGTTGCCCTCCACCTGACCTCCCCCCCGGGGGCAGCCGAATCTCCTCTGGTGTGAAAGGTCGGCGGGGGGTCAAGAGAGGTCACTAGCGAAAGGCGCCTCTGGTATGAAGGGTCTACATGGGTGCCAGGCCCAAGCATCCACACCAGGGTTCAAAGGTTACGCAGATACATAAAGCACACGAAAGGGTGCCAACAGGTACAAGACGTGTGTGAATGTCTCCTGTAACAGGAGAGCGGACTGTTGCACGGCGCTAAACTTATAACCACAGACTAATGTGTGTGCTGAGAGAGGCTCTTTAAAGGTACTCAAGCCTGGTGCGTGTCACTTCATACCATATAGGCGCCTCTCTTTATAGTATCTGGGGAAGTGCAGAAAGACTGAAGCACAGGTAACTGATCACTAATTACTCTTAATTGCCGCAGTCAGCCAAAGAAAGCTTTGCATGCGTGTGTGTGTGTGTGTGTGTGTGTGTGTGCACGCGTGTGCCTATTAAACAACCACAGTCGTAGAAGCTATTAAAAACTCATTAACCTGCGTTTTATTTGAAGCCCCTTGCCCTCGTCCGTCATAGCTCCTAATGTATTTTCCGTGAGGGTTTTTTTTTCCTTCAGATTTAATTTAGCCACTCTTTGATTTTACGACTCGCCTCTGTTATTGTAGGATATCTTCCCCTTTCCTTGTAATTTTATTTTATGACATGGAGTCAGTGGAGTACAATACGCCCCCCGGGGAGGACCACTTACCTCCACGCCAACAAATATAATTACCACTGATCAGAGGAGCGAAAACAGACCGCCGCTTATCTGCCACAGCCTGGTTGGTTTTGTTTTTTTTGGGAATACAGTGGCACTGGTGGATGAT